>CM057480.1:1362500-1900000 GCA_030035585.1 Dugong dugon
CTGCATCCTGTCTACTGCAGTGTCTGTAGTGGGGAAATCAGCAGTTAATGAGAATGAATTAGGGTAACTTATTCTCTCAGTACGTCATCTCTACTTGGGATTTAAAATATATATATATGCAATTACCTAAAAATTACAAATAAAGAGAAACAGCAAACATACAAAATCTTCTCCATGGCTCCTGCTTGGATTGCATCTAGATAAGTAAGAAACAGCTAATTAAAAATAAAATCCCTTTGAAGAACTAAGTGACCAGTGAATATTCTTTCCATCTTGAGATTTGATGAGCAAACAATTGCTGGTAGAGCCACAGCTGGACAGAAAAGCTGCATTTATGCATTTAAAGCTCATGAACTTGGTAGCTCCAGCCCCAAAACGTACTCTTCAAGGTATACAATCCTCAGGGTCATGTTATTCGTATTTCATCAAAATTATAATTCTAATCCCATTTGCTATGATTGTTTTCATAAGTAACAACACACATAATATATCATATTACTTGTACCATTTTGTGGCATTTGGAGATATGATTTTAATTGAATCCTCAAGTTGACATTGTCCCCTATCTGAATACATTTCTTAATCTAATTGTAAATCAACAGGAAAATGTGGCTTAATTAGTAGAATTTCCCTTTTCAAAATACACATGTTCCCAAGTACCCGTAAAGCAGGGCACGTAAAAGGCATTTACGTTGGAATTGTTAAAGATGAGCGCTGCCCTCTCTCTGGGGGTCAAGTTTATCTTCAGACTTTGGTTTTCTTTAGGAAGTAATTAAGAACTCAGCTAATCCTCAGGAAAACGTCCAGGTGGAGAAGTTTGTCTGTGGACTTTCCCCACCAACATTTCTTCCCATTGGTTTACCTCCGTTTCCAGTGTCTCCTTCCCTTTTGGTAATCCCTTTGCCTGTCCTCTGCTCCTGAGACTCCTCTCTAGATATTCAGAGTTCCCCAGGACAATCCTACTTGGAATGTTCTCTGTGAGCCAGCATCTCATCCCCGTACCTGTCTCCGTCATTCCGAGACAAAAGCCCATCCTCGGTGTGACTGATCTCAGCTGAGTTAGGAAAATGGTCTGACTACACTAATCCCCATGAAAGCTTGTACCCTTTCCCTTATCTTTAACTTCCTGGGAAGACTCTTTCTGTTTTTCAGGATAAAAGAGACATTTTCTAGATACAATTTCAGTCCATCTTGTCTTGTAAAATGAAGGCATCAGTGCAGAAGGGTATTTTGGGAAAGGGATTCTGTTTCCTTCCATCTTGCTCAGGGGTCTGTTAGCAAACAGTTCTGAGTTTGAGATACAAACTCAGTCAAACCATAGTTGACTACTTGTGTGACCTTGAAAATGCTACTTAGCCTTTGTCAACTTGTTTTCTCAGCTCCAACATGTAGATAATAATATCCACCTGAGCAGTTAAACTCCTCAATCATCTAATAGCTATATTAGAAATAATGTGGATCACGTGCACAGTCCAGTGTAGGCATTCAGGAAATGTTAGCGGTTATTATGTCACATGACCATAAAGTTGATACTAGCTAAGAGTTACGAATTTAATCATTCATTTTCAAGGTGATCATAGATGAATACCAGGGAAACGTGGTGACTCTCAGCTTTTCCTTAACACAGGCCCCTCAGATGGTTCAGTTTATTTATTACGGTCACTATTTTGGTCAACTGTGTGTGCATGACCCAAACGGATTTTCCAGATAAAATCGAGTGAGTAGATTTGTTGTTATTATTGTGCCTTCTTCTCTTTGTTGACTTCTTCTTCTCTTCCTTCACTTGGTGGCCTTGCTCTTGTGTTTATCCTGCCAGGTCTCATTTGGGTGATGCTGAATCCTATTGCCCACTTGACTTTGTAATGACTGGGTATCCTCTTCTCTGTGGACTTTGTTTCATAAATACACATACAATTTGCAGCTTCAAACAGATCTAGATTGGTGGTTCTCAATCTTGGCTGCACATTGAAATCGCTGGGGAGATTTTGAAAATACAGATGCTTGGGGGTCCCCCTTCCTCTTGCCTTGAGAGACTGATTTAATTGGCCTGGGGTGGCCTGACCAAATGAGCTCCTCACCCCTCAACACACACTCACCTGTGAGGTGCACACGTGAATGAAGTCTCGGGAGACCCTACTCTGAATGAGGGAGGAGCAAAGCTGACACAGAACTGAGAACATGTGGTTCTGGAGCAGACTTGGAAAGTAACTCATGAATGAAGCTATGTAGGAGTTAGGGTTCCTAGGCTTCATAGTGACCTTAAATATTCCTGAGGCTATTCTGTTCCCCTGGGTTAGTGGATGGAACCTCTGTAGTTTCAGAACGTGAGTCTGTCTTAGTTATCTAGTGCTGCTATAACAGAAATACCACAAGTAGACAGCTTTAACAAACAGAGATTTATTCTCTCATAGTCTAGGAGGCTAGAAGTCTGAATTCAGGGCACCAGCTCCAGAGGAAGGCTTTTTCTCTGTCGGCTCTAGGGGAAGGTCCTTGTCATCAATCTTCTCCTTGTCGAGGAGCTTCTCAGTGGAGGGATCCCAGGTCCAAAGGATGCAGTATTCTCTTGGCTCTTGTTTCCTGGTAGTATGAGATCCCCTGTCTCTCTGCCCAGTTCTCTTTTATATTTCAGAACAGGTTGATTTAAGACACAACCTAATCTTGTAGAAAGAGTCCTGCCTCATTAACATAACTGCATCTATCCTGCCTCATTAACATCATAGAGGTTAGGATTTACAACACATAGGAAAATTATCTCAGATCACAAAATGGAGGACAACTACACAATACTGGAACACATGGCCTAGCCAAGTTGACACACATTTTTGGGGGACACAATTCAAGCCATAACATTGTCCTTTCCCAAAACATCCTGCACCACCCCATCTGGGAGAGACGCCTCTGCCCCTGCTTGGACCTGGGGTACCCTCAGGTATCGTCACAGCAGCTCTACAGGGTTTTCTCTTTTTCCTCGTGTGTGTGCTGATTATAACAGTAATACTTGCTGCAGTAGAAATTATGTTCTATTTCTATTATATGATTAAGATGAAAAATTATGCAGGCATCTTAACTGATATAGAAAAACCATTCGCTAAAGTTCAATATCTGTTTATGATTTAAAACTCTTAGAAAAGTAGGAATAGAAGGGACTTGCTTTATTCTAATAAAGGGTACCCATTAAATATAAAAGTAGCAAACAACATACTTAATTGTGAAACATAGAAAGCTTTCCCTATGAGGTCAGAAATAAAAATACAGAGATGTTCTCATCAGTTCTATTTTACTTTGCAAAGGAGTTAGTCAGTGTAGTAAGGCAAGAAAAAGAAATAAAAGGTGGAAGAATAAGAAAGGAAGTACCAAAAATGTTGTGATTTACAGATAATATGATGGTGTGTTTAAAACATTCAACATAATATAAAGATAAACTATGAGAATTAATAAAAGAGTATAGCAAGGTAGCTGGGTACAAATAATATAAGTAAATCAGCTGTATGTGTAAACACTAGCAGCAAAGAGTAAATAAATAGCTTTTTTTTTTTTTTTTTTTTTAATATATATTTTATTGTACTTCAGGTGAAAGCTTACAGAGCAAATAGTTTCTCATGAAATAGTAGTACACATGTTGTTTTTTGACATTGGTTAACAACCCCACAACGTATTAAGCCTCTAAATTCTCAACCTTTTTTTTTGATGAAAATTACAGATGGCCAAAGATACACCGTTTCAAAAATTTCTACATTCACAGTTCAGTGACATTGACTACGCTCTTCCAACTGTGCTGTTATTCTCACTTAAGATGAAGGCTTACAGAAAAAGTAGTTTTTCATTTAACAATTACTACACATGTTGCCCTATGACAATGGTTAGCAATCTCACAGCACATCAAGAATATCCTTACTCCACCTTGTATTCCCTATCACCAGGGGGCTTCCTTGTCCCCTTCTGTCTTCTGGACCTTGTCAGTGGACTATTGTACCTCTTTAGTCTCATTTGTTTATTTATTTATTTATTTATTTATTTATTTTTATTTTATTTAAACACCATTTCAAAACTTTTTACTTACACATTTAAGTGATATTGACTATGCTCTTCCAATTGTGCTGCCATTCTCGCCCAAGATGAAGGCTTACAGGACAAAACAGCCTCCCATTTAATAGTTACTACAAATGTTGCCCTATAGCAGTGGTCAACAATCTCACAATACATCGACAGTGTCCTTATTCAATTTGTGTTCCTTATCATCAGTTTCCTACTCTCCCTCTGCCTTCTGGACCTTGTCACCGGACTCCTGTACATCGTTAGTCCCATTTAGTTTTACTGGGGTGTCCATTCCCAGGCTTAACATCGAACCTTGAAGGTAACTTCCCCTCTGAGCTGAAAGGGTGTCTGGGGGCCACACTCTCGAGGTTTCTCTAGTATTCTTTAGGCCAGTATATCTGGTCGTCTTTTTTTTTTTTTTTTGGGAGTTAAAATTATACTCTACATCCTACTCCAGCTCTGCCCAGAACCCTCTGTTGTGATCCTGGTCAGAGGAGTCATTGGTGGTAGCCGGGCACCATCCAGCTGTACTGGGCTCAGTCCCGTGGAGGCCTTGGTAGCTGTGGACCATTAGTCCTTCGGACTAATCTTTTCCTTGTATCCTGTTCTCTTCGTTCTCCCTTGTTCCCGAAGGGATGAGATCAGTGGAGTATCTTAGATGGCCGCTCATAGGCTTTTAAGACCCCAGACACTACTCACCAAGGTAGAATGTAGAGCATTATCTTTATAAGTAGTGTCATGCCAATTGAGCTAGATGTTCCCCGAGATCATGGTCCCCAGAGCCCTCCGTCCAACAACTCAGTCCCTCGGGGGGTTTGGATGTGTCTATAGGGCCTCCATGACCTTTCCTTGTGCAGGTTGTGTTAGTTTCCCCTGTACTATGTACTATCTCATCTCTCACCCAAGTTACCACTTACCTATTACCTATTTAGTATTCCCCCCCCCCCCCATCCCTGGTAACCAACAAGGATTGTTACATTTTGCATGTGAATTTTTTCATGGGTTTTTACAATAGAGGTCTCATACAATATTTGTCCTTTTGTGATTGACTTATTTCACTCAGCATGATGTCCTCCAGTTTCCTCCATGTTATGAGATGGTTCACCAATTCATTGTTCTTTCTCATTGCATAGTACTCCATTGTGTGTATGTACCATAGTTTGTGTATCCATTCGTCTGTTGATGGACATCGAGGTTGTTTCCATCGTTTTGCTATTGTGAATAATGCTGCCATGAACATAGGTGTGCATATGTCTATTCGAGTGATGACTCTTATTTCTCTAGGATATATTCCTAGGAGTGGGATTGCTGGATCGAATGGTACGTCTATTTCTAGCTTTCTGAGGAAACGCCATATCATTTTCCAAAATGGCTGTATCATTTTGCATTCCCACCAGCAGTGTATAAGAGTTCCCATCTCCCCGCAGCCCCTCCAACATTTGTTATTTCCAGTGTTTTTGATTCGTGCCAGTAATGCCGGGGTGAGATGGTATCTCATTGTGGTTTTAATTTGCATTTCTCTAATGGCTAGTGATCGCGAGCATTTCCTCATGTGTCTGTTGGCCATTTGAATGTCTTCCTTGGTGAAGTGTCTGTTCATTTCCTTTGCCCATTTTTTGATAGGATTGGTTGTCTTTTTGTTATAGAGGTGTTGGATTTTCTTGTAGATTATGGAGATTAGACCTTTGTCTGACTTGTACTGTCCAAAAATTTTTTCCCAGTCTGTAGGTTCTCTTTTAACTCTTTTGGTGAAATCTTTTGAAGAGCATAGATGTTTGATTTTTAGAAGATCCCAATTATCTAGTTTATCTGTTGGGTTTTTTGTGTTGATGTTTATGGTTTGTATCCTGTTAATGCCATGTATTAAGGTCTGAAGTGTTGGTCCTATTTTTTCTTCTATGAATTTTATAGTTTGAGGCTTTATATTCAGGTCTTTGATCCATTTTGAAGTAGTTTTTGTATATGGTGTGAGGTATGGGTCCTGTTTCATTTTTCTACAAATGGATATCCAGTTTTGCCAGCACCATTTGTTAAAAAGACTGTCTTTTCCCCATTTGATGTATTTTGGGCCCTTGTCAAAAATCAGGTGACCGTAGGTGGATGGATTTACATCTGAGTTCTCAATTCTGTTCCATTGGTCAATGTCTCTGTTGTTGTACCAGTACCAGGCTGTTTTGAGTACTGTAGCTGTATAGTAGGTTCTCAAGTCAGGTAGTGTGAGTCCTCCAACTTTATTCTTCTTCTTCAGTAGTGCTTTACTAATTCGGGGTTTCTTCCCTTTCCATATAAAGTTAATAATTAGTTTTTCCATCTCTTTGAAGAATGTTGTTGGTATTTGTATCGGAATTGCATTGTATTTGTAAATTGCTTTAGGTAGAATTGCCATTTTCACAATGTTGAGTCTGCCTATCCATGAGCATGGTATGTTTTTCCATTTATGTAGATCCCTTTGGGTTTCATGCAGCAGTGTTTTGTAGTTTTCTTTGTATAGGTCTTTTATATTCCTGGTCAGATTTATTCCTAAGTATTTTATCTTTTTAGGGGCTATTGAAAATGGTATTGATTTCCTGATCTCCTTTTCATCGTTCTCTTTACTGGTGTATAGGAATCCAACTGATTTTTGAATGTTTATCTTGTATCCTGCTACTCTGCTGAATCTTTCTGTTAGTTCCAGTAAATTTCTTGTGGAGTCTTTAGGGTTTTCTATGTATAGTATCATATCATCTGCAAACAGGGAGAGTTTAACTTCTTCATTACCAATTTGGATGCCCTTTATTTCTTTCTCTTGCCTTACTGCTCTAGCGAGAACTTCCAGCACAATGTTAAATAGGAGTGGTGATAAAGGGCATCCTTGTCTTGTTCCTGTTTTCAGGGGGAATGTTTTCAGCCTTTCTCCATTAAGAATGATGTTGGCTGTTGGTTTTGCATAGATGCCCTTTATGATGTTGAGAAATTTCCCTTCTATACCTATTTTATTGAGAGCTTTTATCAGGAATGGGTGTTGGACTTTGTCAAATGCCTTTTCTGCATCAATTGAGATAATCATGTGATTTTTTTCTTTCCTTTTATTTATGTGGTGGATTACGTTGATGGATTTTCTAATGTTAAACCATCCTTGCATACCTGGTATGAATCCTACTTGGTCGTGGTGTATTATTTTTTTGATATGATACTGAATTCTATTGGCTAAAATTTTGTTCAGAATTTTTGCATCTATATTCATGAGAGATATTGGTCTGTAATTTTCTTTTTTTGTGATGTCTTTGCCTGGTTTTGGTATCAGCGTTATGCTGGCTTCATAGAATGAATTTGGAAGTGTTGCTTCCTCTTCTATGCTCTGAAATAACTTGAGTAGAACTGGTACGAGCTCTTCTGTAAATGTTTTGTAGAATTCTCCAGTGAAGCCATCTGGGCCAGGGCTTTTTTTGGTTGGGAGTTTTTTTATTACCTTTTCAATCTCTTCTCTTGTTATGGGTCTGTTCAGATTTTCAATATCACTTTGTTGTAGTTTGGGTAGGCCGTATGTTTCTAGAAATTTATCCATTTCCTCTAGGTTTTCAAATTTGTTGGAATATAGTTTTTCATAATATTCTGTTATAATCCTTTTTATTTCAGTTGGGTCTGTTGTAATGTCCCCCATTTCATTTCTTATTTGGGTTATTTGTGCCCTCTGCTGTTTTTCTTTTGTCAGTCTGGCCAGTGGTTTGTCGCTTTTGTTGATTCTTTCAAAGAACCAACTTTTGGTTTTGTTGATTCTTTCTATTGTTTTTCTGTTCTCTATTTCATTGATTTCTGCTCTGATCTTTACTATTTCCTTTCTTCCAGTGGTTGTAGGCTTTTTTTGTTGTTCTCTTTCTATTTGTTTGAGTTCTGTAGTTAATGTTTTGATTTTGTCCCTTTCTTCTTTTTTGATATGTGCATCTATTGCTATAAATTGTCCTCTGAGGACTGCCTTTGCTGTGTCCCAAAGGTTTTGGTATGATGTGTTTTCATTTTCATTTGATTCTAGGAATTTTTTAATTCCATCTCTGATTTCTTCTATTACCCATTGATGTGTAAGCAGATTATTATTCAGTTTCCATGTGTTTGATTTTTTTTCCTTGCTCTTTCTAGTGTTAATTTCTACCTTGATGGCATTGTGGTCAGAGAAGATACTGTGAATTATCTCAGCATTTTGGATCTTGTTGAGGATTGCTCTGTGGCCTAAGATGTGGTCTATTCTGGAGAACGTTCCATGTGCATTGGAAAAGAATGTGTACTTTGCAGCGATTGGATGGAGTGTTCTATATAAGTCTATGAGGTCCAGTTGGCTGATTGTGTCCTTTAGGTCTTCTGTATCTTTGCTAAGTTTCTTTTTAGTTGTTCTGTCCTTTACTGAGAGTGGTGTGTTGAAGTCTCCTACTATTATTGTGGAACTGTCAATTTCTCTTTTCAGTGCTGTTAGAGTTTTTTTTATGTATTTTGGAGCCCTGTCATTGGGTGCATAGATATTTATTATGGTTATGTCTTCATGATGGATCATCCCCTTAATCATTATATAGTGTCCTTCTTTGTCTTTTATGGTAGATTTTGTTTTAAAGTCTATTTTATCTGAGATTAGAATTGCCACTCCTGCTCTTTTTTGATAGTTGTTAGCTTGATATATTTTTTTCCAACCTTTGATTTTTAATAAATTGACATCTTTGTTTCTAAGATGTGTCTCTTGTAGACAGCAAATAGATGGATCCTGTTTTCTTATCCATTCTGCCACTCTCCGTCGCTTTATGGGTGCATTGAGTCCATTTACGTTCAGTGTAATTATTGATAGATGTGAGTTTGTTGCTGTCATTTTGTAGTGCTTTTTTTTGTGATGCTGAAGTTTTCTTTGTTCTTCTTACTCTCTTGTGCTGAGTTCCTTTTGTTTGTGGATTTTGTGTTCATTTCTTTTGTTTTTGTAGGTTTTGTTTTTGTTGAGACTTTATGTTTTTCGTCTTTATTTTTATGAGTTGGTTTGTTAACTTTTTTTGTGGTTACCATGAATTTTACCCTTATCTTTATAATTTTGAAGCAGTCTACCGTTACTTGGTATCGCCTTGCCTTCTTCTCCTTTAGAAGGTTCTATACCTATGCCGTTTGTTCCCTCTTTCATTGTCTTGATGTTGTTGTCATCCTTTGATTGATTTCTCTGATTCCCTGTTGTATATCTTTTGTTTTTGGAAAGTCGTCTGTAGTTCAGTTCCTAGAATGGTATCTGGTTCATGTGAACCTGCATCCTAGGTCCTAGGTCCTGCCTGAGGGCTTAAGCTGTTTGTCCTCAGATCGAAGAACTCCCTTTAATAATTCTTGTAAGTTTGGTTTGACTTTTGCATATTCCTTTAGTTTCTGTTTATCTGGAAATGACCTAATTTCACCATCAAATCTGAATGAGAGTTTTGCAGGATATATTATTCTTGGCTGACAATTTTTTTCTTTCAAGATTTTATATATGTCATCCCATTGCCTTCTTGCCTGCATGGTTTCTGCTGAATAATCTGAGCTTAGTCTTATTGTTTCTCCTCTGTATGTGACTTCTTGTTTTTCCCGAGCTGCTCTCAGGATTCTTTGTTTGTCTTTAGTTTTAGCGAGTGTGAATATGATATGTCTTGGTGATTTTCTTTTGGGGTCTATTCTATATGGGGTTCGTTGAGCTTCTTGGATGACCAGCTTTTCATCTTTCATGATATTGGGAAAGTTTTCTGTCAGCAGTTCCTCAATGATCCTCTCTGTGTTTTCTGTTTTCTTCCCCTGTTCTGGTATGCCAATCACTCGTAAGTTTTTGCTTTTAATTGTGTCCCACATAACTCTCAGGGTCTCTTCATTTTTCTTTGTTCTTTTTTCTGAGTTTTCCTGAAACAGAGTTGTATCCAAGTGTTTGTCTTCAGTTCCACTGATCCTGTCTTCCATGGTTTCAAATCTACTTCTCAGCCCTTCTATGACACCGTCCATTTCTGAAATCTTGTTGTTTATCTTTTGGATTTCTAATTGTTGTTTTTGTATAATTTCGAGTTGTGAATTTATTTTGGCATTTTGTTCTTGCATCATCTTCCTGAATTCTTCCAATTTTTTGTCTGTATTTTCCATAAATTTGTCTATTTTTTCCTCATGTTTGTCAGCTTTTTGCCTCAGTTCTTGGAAAATTCCGAGTATTAGTGATTTGAGTTCCGTATCAGGTACTTCTAGTGCATTTTCTTCCACAGGAGAGTTATCTGGTGTTTTAATTTGGACGCCTATTGGAGCCATCTTGTCTTGTTTTTGTAAATGTTTTGATATCGTTTGCTGTTTTCGGGGCATTCAGTAGATATTTCTCTCGTTTATTGATTGTAGATTTTTTTTTTTTTTTTTCGTTCTTGTGGTACAGCTGGGCAGATCTAGTTGAGGAGGAGCCACTGGGATGGGTTGCTTGTGGCACTCACCGCAGCCACCAGGACGGTCGGTAGTCAGTGCTGGGCAGGTTCCAATAGGGCGTGCCTGCACCGCTTGGTGATGTGATGTCTAGTGCACGGTGCAGGTAGGTAGGGTGCAGCGGGAAGATGGTTATGTGTGAAGCTAAGCTGGATATGGGAGAGAGGAGAGAGGAGGAGGAGCAAAAAGCGTACAAACATAAAAGAATGCTAGGGGAGTTTGTCGTTGGAATGTACAGATGAGAGACTATGGGATGGAGGAAACCAGAAGGGGGAAGAGAAAGAAAAGGAAAGAATGACCAAATGAAAATCAGAAAAGTTAAAAAACTGCAAAGTTCCCAGGGATCGCACCGATGCAGCTATGAGGTCTGGGGGAGTCGGTCTCAATTTTCACAGCTCAGCCTGGCCAGAAGGTACAGAGGCATACATCGCCTGGTATTCAGGGATCAGAAAGAGAAGGAAGAGATAGAGGGACAAGAAATTAAGCAATGAAGAAAGACAAAAGAGAAAAAGAGGTAAAATATGACAAAACTAATCAAAAAAGGAAGAAAAATAAAATTGAGAAAAAAAAAAAAAAAAAAAGGGCAACACCAGCAGTCAGTGCCTACAAATGGGACCCAGAGAGCCCCCACTCAGGGGCGCGAATTCCAAGAAGCCGATAGTCTCGGGGTTAAGTGACCGTGGCCACGGGAAGCAGAGGGGCCAACGAACAAAGGCCCCAGGATCCCACCCGCGCGGGAGCCCAGACCTGGAAACAGCCACATGCCCGAACGCAGCCCTACAGCCCTGCAGGAGAGAGCAGAGACGGCCCTCGGAACCAGGCACCCAGGCAAAAGGAGGGGGAGGCGGCAGAAAAAGGTCCGCTAGGTGCCAGCAAACGGCTCCCAGAAAGCCCCCAGCCCGGGCGCGCGGAACCCAAGCACCGGCGCCCCCCCGCCCAGGGACCCCGGCCACGGAAAGCAGAGGGGCGAACGAACAAAGGCCCTGGGATCCCACCCACGCGGGAGCCCAGACCAAGAAACAGCCACACGCCCGCACGCAGCCCTACAGCCCCGCAGGAGAGAGCAGAGACGGCACTCGGAACCAGGCACCCAGGCAAAAGGAGGGGGAGGCGGCAGAGAAAGTTTCGCTAGCTGCCAGCAAACGGCTCCCAGAAAGCCGCCAGCCCAGGCGCGCGGAATCCAAGCACCAGCACCCCCCAGCCCAGAGACCCTGGCCACGGAAAGCAGGGGATCCCCAGCTGAGGCGGAGAGGGGTGGGTGGTGGGAGAGCGCGCACCGCAGTTTACCGGTCGTTCTGTCTCCGACCAGATGCTCTGCAAGGCTGCTCTCCCGTTTGCTGGTCTCCGATAGGAATCTAAGATGGTGGATCCGCGCTGCGTTAGCTGGTAAGGAATCTCTGCCTGAGTCTCTCCTCGCTCTCCGTTCTCTTTTAGTATTCTCACTCCGTTTGGTGTTTGGCTGAGTTCTTTATCTCTTCATTTGGTGTTCTAGGGTTTCAGGATTGTTGATTCTCTGTTAGGCTTAGTTTTTCGGATCTTTGCTGTGGAGGGACGGCGTGGTGTTTCTGCCTAGAGCGCCATCTTGCCCCTCTCTCAATAAATAGCTTTTTAAAATACAATTCAACTACTTTTTTAAAACATCAAGTATGTGTGAATAAAATTATCAAAGTATGAGTGAGATCTCTACAAGGAAAATTATAAAAAATGTTGAGTGAAATTAAAAAAAAATTACTGGAGAGATATTATGTTCTTGGATTCAAAGTCTCAATATTGTAGTGACTTCTCAAAATGACTAATAAATTTAATGTATTCCCAGTCAAAATCTCAACAGACTTCTTCAAAAACAGAACTGAAAAACTGACTCTAAAATTTACATGGAAATGCAGAGAATATATTACAGCCAATACACTTTTGAGAAGGAAAATTAGTGGGAAAACTTGATCTGCTGGATATCAAGATTTACTATTAAGCCCTGATAACTGGAGCAGTGTGCTGTGGTATAAGGTTAGAGGAGCCAGTGGAACAGAATAGACAGACCATAAAGAGACCAACACCAATACAGACAGTTAATTTGTCATAAAAGTGGCACCGCAGAACAGCAGGGAACAGGCGGTCTTCAATAAACGATGCCAAAGAATTAGGAATCCAAATGGAAAAAATTACATTACACATCCAACTTTACAGTGCACACAAGAATCAATTCTAGGTGGATTCTGACCTAAATTTCTTTGTCACAGATAGAGAAATAAAACTTGTAGAAGGAAAAAGAGGTGGTACTATCTCCACGACCTCAGGTTAGGGAAGATGTATTACGTATGACCCAAGAAGCACTAAAATGACTAATGCATTTTGACTACACTAGAATTAAGAATTCGAGTTTGTCAGGAGACATTCAGAGGGTGAAAAAGTAAGCCTAGTGAGTAGAAGGAGATATTTGTAACATATATACCTAAAAAGTGCTTACACCCAGAGTACAAATCAATTAGAAAAAGCCAGAGCAACCAATTTAAAAATGAGCAAAAATCTTGAATAAGCACTTCACAAAAGTAGAGATCCAAATGGCCAGTCAGCATATGAAGATATTCCTAGTCTTTTTCATAATCAAGAAAATGTGATTTAAAATCACACTGAGAGATTATTACCCACTCATCACATGAGGACGGTTTTACAGTATGGGGACACCGAGTATGGGGCAGGATGTGGAGCAACGGAGAGTCACACACTATGGTGAGAGTGTAGACTTGAGCAACGTCTTTGGGAAGCAGCTGGCAGTAGTAAAATGGAAGCTATGCAGACCCTACGACTCTTTAATAGCGCTCTTAGGCACACACACTCAACAGAAATGTGTGCTTGTGGGCACCAGGATACAGGTACAAGAAAGTCTATGAGCATTGCTCATAAAAGCCCCACACTGGAAATAACCCGAATGTCCATAAACCTCTGAATAGACTAAATATTTCTGCCATATTCTTAAAATGGGATAATGTGCAGCAACAAAAACGAATAAAGTATAGCTACACACAATAAATTTGGCACTGGGTGGTAGAAACAGTTAATGCACTTGGCTGCTAACCAAAAGGTTAGAGGTTCGAGTCTACCCAGAGGTGCCTCAGAAGAAGAGCCTGGCAATCTACTTTTAAAAAATGAGCCATTGAAAACCCTCTGGAGCACAGTTCTACTCTGACACACGTGGCGCTGCCATGAGTCAGAGTTGACTTGACGGCAACTGGTTTTTATGCGCAATGAGGATGAATCCTAAGAAAATAATAGTGAACAAAAGAAGGCAGACACCAAATTACATGCATGATTCCATTGTTACAAAATTCAAAAACAAGCAAAACTAAGCTATACTGTTTAGGGATGTTTAGTGGTAAAAATATAAATAAAGCTAGGCAAGAAAGAGTACCATAAAAATCAGGATAGTACTAACCTTTAGGGTAGAGGAAAGAGGATGTAATTGGGAAGGGGCTTGTGGAGTGCTGGCAATGTTCTATTTTGTGACATGTATTCACTTTACAATAACTAATGTATGTCTCATGCACTTTTTTTTTAAAATTCATGTTACATATCGTAATAAAAAGCTTAAAAAACAAAGTAACTTTTAAAAAATGATCACTGGATAAAATGAAGAATACTGAAAAACATAAACCAGAAGACAGTAACCAGGTAGAGAAATCACTGCGATTATTTTAGCTGATGGTCCTTAGATATATAAGACAATCAGCTAAAAATACATATTTTAGAGAGCTGAGATCATATCCCAAGTAAAACTTCCATCTTTCTTTTGACCTTTTAATACACAGCAGTTTCTCTCAGAAGAATTATTTGGGGAGTCTGGTTAAATGTGGAAAATTAATGCGTATGTTTTACCCCAAGCCTCTCAAAATGCCAATAAAATGACAGAATGGTATTAAGAACGGCATAAATACACACGAACAAAGAGAAGAAGCAAGGAAAGCACAGAGGACAAAAGGTGTCAAAACAATCTCAGAAGATGGAAAGTGGGCGGAGGAGTGGTTCATGACTTAGCAGATCAGAGGATGCTAAACGACAGCGCCTGCAGAGGCAGGTAAAAATGAAGATCCAGGCATTCTACCCCATACAAGCCCCAGAGCCTGGGGTCTGGGTACTGCAGCTACTGGGAAAGGAGGAGGTGAGTCTCTGAGATGAAATCAGAGTGACTGGTTGAAAGTCTGTAAGTGGAGTGATAGACCTCCAGATCCTTCCCTCTCTGTAGCCTGAAGACAGCCTTATCCCATCCTCACTGAAAACTAGACCTAATTCTCCATAGAAAGCACACCAGTGAGACTCTAGACCTGAGAATAAAAACAATCAAAAACGTTGACATCGAGTCGATTCCTACTCACGGTGACCTCTTGTGCTTCAGAGTAGAATTGTGCTCCACAAAGTTTTCTTGGTTGCAATCTAACAGAAGCAGATTGCTAGGCCTTTCTTCCAACGAGCCTTGGGTGGGTTCAAACCACCAACCTTCCGGTTAGTAGCTGATAGCAAACTGTTTGTGCCACCAGGGAGAGAGACCTTAGAATAACAGGTACAGCAAAGTGTTAGTGAAATAGGGACTAAACCCAAAAGGGCTAAGCGTAAGTCTACAACTCAACACTGAGTCTTATAGCCTCCTTACCCCATCCTGCTCCCAGGACACACACACCTGGGACAGCTCACCAGGCAGGAGACCGGAGGACTTTTCTCTGGAAACTATGAACTTCACCAGAGGAGAGACCTACCGACGCTGACATTTGAGGCTCCCCAAAGGAAAACCAGTCATGGTCCAGACTATAGGGAAGCCCATCATTGATGTTTCCTGAGAACACACAGGTAGGACTCCCTATGAACGTGCATTGCCTCACTCTTGAATACAAATGAAGAATGAAAGATTGCCAGATATTTGAGGTAGCAAGAGAGAGACCAAAACCATAAAGACAGACAATATGCATAGCAAAAGGAAATAAAAATTACTATTAATACCCTTAGAAAGATGAGAAGATATCGTATCAATGAGATAAGAGGATGCTGTATAAAAGGAACAACCTTAAAATGAGAAAGGACACTTATAAATTAGAAATATGATTAGCAGAAATATTATCTTGTAGCCTTCCAGTAGAAAATATTTCTTACAATCATCATTTCTACTTTCTCTTCACAGAAATCAAGCAAACATAACGAGGAAATGGGAAAAAATAAAAACACACTTCATTTTCAGTGAAATTGGGAGACAGATATGACCTGCCAATTTCAAAATATGTGTAGAAGCTACCGAAGGCACAAGATGTTGGGTAGAAGTTCCCCAGAAGTATGTGAGGAGGCTTGTGTGTGGTGTGGTTATATTCTGGGACCACACATCCTAGAAAAAGCAGCATTCGTACATTCACTGAAGGTGACAGTCTCATGAAGAAGTGCAAAATCTATACTCCTTGTTCACAACAGTTGGAGCTGGAACTGGGTGAGAAGCCCTCTTGGACCCCATTTGGGGCAAAGAGTAACCATACAGATGAGTGGTACTTCCAGGAAGACGTTTGTTTTTCTAGCAGCCAGGAAGGAGGGAGGTTTGGGGTTGTGACATCTAGATTTCTGCCTAGATCCCTCTCTCTGTCCTATAGGATATTCTCATAAATAGCTTATCTAAGATGATCCAACTCATTCAATGATAAAGAATGAAAAAGGCAATTGACAGATAATCAATACAGAAATACTGTTAAATGTATGGAAAGGAGCAGTAAAAACTCACTCACTGACAAAGAATCCCACAAAAAACCCGTTGCCATCCAGTCGATTCCGACTCACAGCAACCCTATAGGACAGAGTAGAACTGCACCATAGGGTTTCCAAGGAGTGCCTGGTGGATTCGAACAGCCAATCTTTTGGTGAGCGGCCGAGCTCTTAACCACTGCGTCACCAGGGCTCCCTTTGACAAAGAACACTCACCAAAATAATGTAGATAGAGAACAGTCAGAAATAGGACTATTTCATAAGAATTTTTAAATCTCAGTGTTGGATTTTTAAATCCACCATTTCTAATAAAGAACATCCAAAAAAGAAGAAATGCAAGAACTCAGGGAAGAGATGGCAAATCAGCAAGAGAGGAAACATGAGCTGGCAGAGCTCAGGACAAAAGCAGATGAAACAAAACCATTAAAACGAGAAGACAAAATTAAGAGCAAAAGGAATAACAGAAACTGAGGAAAATGGAATAAAGTCTATAGTGAAGAAGAACAAGAAAAGCAAATAAAAGAGATGGAAATACAGAGTTTTAAAGGACTAGAGCATGGAATTCTTTGGAAGTATGGAAGACAGGGAAAAAAAATCCAATAGTGTATGTGTATTATTGAAGTTTCCTAATGAGAAAATCAAAGCAATGGAACAAATAGATCAAGATAAAGTTCAAGAAAACTTTCCTAAAATGAAAGTAAACTTGAACCTACATATTTAAAAAGCATACCATGGGTCAGGAAACACTGAAAAAGAAAAGTCAACACTGAGATATATCTTACTAAAACTATTAGACTTTAAAGATAAAGGAAAATCTCTATGGAAGCCAGTTAAAAAAAAAAAATCAATTCACTTATAAGAGGAAAGAAAATGAGGCTGGCCTTAGCTCCCCCACAGCAGTATTCGGTACCAGAATATACGAAAGCAATACTTACAAGATACACAAGATGAGTGCAACACAAAATTTTATATCAAAAATTTCTTCATAGAAAGACAGCAAACATTTTGAAAGTACAGGAATTCAACTAACATTGTTCCCACAAATCCTTCTACAAACTATTAGAGGACAAATTTCAGCCAACTAAGGGATGATTTTGGAAACCACAGTAGAAAGACAAATGTTGAGCACTGGATTTGTGTAACTATGGAGTTAGTCTAAAACAATGTGGGAATGACAATGCCAAAAAAAAGTAAATGTTATATGCCCTGGAAATGTGACGTGATGCAAATCAACAATCGGAAATGGAAGAAGGAAAGCACATGGGAGCAGAGTGGGCTCATTGATTGCTGCTTCTCTAATAGCAAAAAGTTAAAGAGTATTATTTAAGGTTATATTCAAGGAATAGAAAAAAGATTATATTTAACAGTATAAGATAAACATGAAAAAGATATTATTAAATACAAGCATATAATGGATAAAACAGAGGGGAAAGGAGAGAAAGAGAATTACCATATAGTAACAAGAGGTATTGTTTAAAGAAATAGAGTACTAACAGCAGTGTGTTATGTTGTCTTAATTATAAATTTATACTTATTAAAGTAACCACTAGAACAAAAATGCAAACTTTTCTAAATATCAGAAGAATTGTACAAAAAAATAAAGCAAATAAAACATACCACATAATAAAATACTTCAAAAATTTTAAAACAAATACATAATATAAGGTAATATGAGAACCAAGACCAAACATGTCTGTCACGTCAATAAATAGAAATAGATTTACCTTCTCTATTTTTAAAATGTCATATAATATTACAAATCAATATCCAACTCTATGACGAATTTTAAAAAAGAATACTCCTCAAAATGACTAAGCCAGGTTAAAATTAAAGAATGGGCGAAAGTATAAGCAAAGGCAAACAAAAAGAAAGCAAGAGCCATGAAAAACCATTAAACAGGAGAAAAATAGCACTTGGTAATGCTAAATAATCCCTAAATGTAATGCATACCTTTGCAACAAATAATGTGGCAGCAATATTCATAAAACAGAAATTATAAGAGTGTAAAGAGAAACAGATAAAAACATTATAGGGATAGAAACCCATAGTCGTGGAGTCGATTCCGACTCACAGAAACCCTACAGGACAGAGTAGCACTGCCCCATAGGGTTTCTAAGGCTGTAATTTTTAGGGAAGCAGATTGCCACATCCTTCTCTTGCAGAGCAGCTGGTAGGCTCAAACCACCGATCTTTTGGTTGGCAGCTGAGCACTTAACCACTGCACCACTAGTGTTCCTATTATAGGGAAAGGAGACTTTAATTTCTTTCAGCCTATGACAGATCAAATGTACAAAAAAGGTAAGTAAAGACATAGGTGACCTAAATAACATAATTAATACATTATATCTGACTCATACAGTTTAAACTGTATTCCCTGAAAATGGAGAATACAGCTCCTTTTAAAATGCCCATAAAATTGACCAAATAATAAGCTACCAAAAAAACCTCAATACACTTTAAAAGGTAGAAATAATAAAGAAAACATTCTTTAATCACATTGCAATAAAATTAGAAAATAATAACAAAATCAGAAAAAGAAAAGAGAGAGGATTTTCCACTTAATAATTTTAAAAGCCTCTCTTAAAAAACTCTTGGATGAAAGAAAAGCTACAAACTAAAATCACAGAATTTCTACTGAAAAAAGATAAAAAGCACTTTGATCAGAATTCTGGAGTGCAGTTAAAGCTGTGTTCAAAGGATAATTCATAGTATTGAAGCATAAGATATTCATATCAATAAAAAAAGAAAACAAATTATTTAAATACCTAACATTTATTATTTTAAAAATAACAAAATAAATGAAAGGAAAACAGAAAGAAGAAATTGTTATAAAAGAAATTAATTGGTTAGAAAATAGAAAAACAGTAGAACTGATAAATCCAAGAGCTATTGTAAAAAATATGTGCAAGTCCTTTTTTCTTCGTATAAAAAAATGACAAAACATTATTGAGAGAAAATTTTAAATACCTAAATAAATTTAAGAATATCTCATGTTAATGGATTAGAAGACTTACTATTGTTAAAATGTCAGTTCTGCCCCAATTAATCTATAGAGTCAATAACATCCCAATAAAAATCCTAGCAGCAAATGTTTTGTAGGAATGGGCTGAATACATTTTACATGCATGATGAAGCAAAATTTATTTAACCATTGTCCTCCTGATGGACATTTATGTTGACCTTAACCAATATAACCCTAACATGTTGCCATCATAATTAATTCTTCAGTAAGTATCCTTACACACATATCTTTGTGCACGTATGTGGGTACATGTGAAGGAAGAATTCCTAGAAGTGGAATTTCTGGGACAAAGAGAAATACAATTTTAATTCTGAGATATTGTCAAATTATCTTCCAAGAAAGCTGTATCATTTTCCATTCCCACTAATTATTAAATCCATTCTTTATCAGATTTTGTATTAACTGAAGTGAATTGTTGACACTGTTTCCTTTATAAACACACTTTGCAAAAATATAAAAGATAAAATCTACCTGCCTGGTAGATTTTATGCATATATGTGTATAGGAAGGCATATGCAAGTACATGTATGTGCATGTATAGGTGTATCAGTAAGCGTATGTATGTACATCCTTGTGTGTACTGTGTATATATCCATATATATAATAAAGCACATAGGGGGTACAGTTACAAAGACTTCCCAGGCATATCCAAACAACTCGAGGGGTTAGTTTACTGGGTTAAAAGGCTTAGGACCATAGTCTTGTGGGAAAACTTAGTCAACTGGCATATCATAGTTCATAAAGATGGTAGTCTACACCCTAGTTTGGTGAGTAGCATGTGGTGTCTTAAAAGCTTGTGAGTGACCATCTAAGATACAACTACTGGTCTGTACTTACCTGGAGCAAAAGAGAATGAAGGTAACCAAAGACTCAAAGAAAAAACTAGTCCACAGGAATACTAGCCCACACGAACCATGGCCTCTTTTAGACTGAGACTAGAACCAGATGGTGCCCAGCTACCATTACTGGCCATTCTGACCAGGGACACAATAGAAAGTCCAGGATAGAATGGGAGAAAAATGTAGAACAAAATTCAAATTCCTAAAAAAGGCCAGACTTAATGGACCGATAGAGACTATAGGAACCCCCTAGACTATTGCCCTAAGATACCCTTTGAAATTGGCACTGAAGCTACTCTTGGAGGTCGCCTTTCAGCCAAATAATAGATTGGCTTATAAAATAAACAATATCGCTGTGAGTAATGTGTCCCTTAAACAATCAACTATATGAGACCAAATGGTCAACATTTACCCAAAAGCAAAGATGAGAAGGCAAGGAGGGGGAGGGAAGCTCGATCAACGGAGACAGAACAAACAGAATAGAAATATTAAGAATGCTGATACATAGTGAAAATTGTAACCAATGTCTCAGAACAATTTGTATAAAAAATTGTTAAATGAGAACCTAAAAAAAAAAAGGAAAAAATAATCTACCTACATGGTCCTATTCCTGGAAATTTATGTGACAGGTATTGGATGACGCCCAGCATCCTTAAAATCCTCAGCCTTGTGGAAATTGCCAGACTTCAGAATTAATTTTGAAATGCAAACTGGTAACAGCCACTGGCTGTTTACTGTGCTGCTGGGAGTCCAAAGGAAGAGAGAAATTGTCCTTGGGATCCACTGGGGCTCCAAAGATTATGCTGTATATTTTTAAGGAAAAATGAAATTGTAGTCAGTGACATCAGAATCTTATCCTGTTGCCATATTCTTGATACAGTCTCCTGGACACAAATGGTTACCATTCCTGTCTCCCTTGCCTTCCATTGCTCCTCAAACACGGGCTTGGTGGGATTACCTGCTTCTCATGTTTCACCATTAAGATATTGGTCATGAGATTCTCGTAATTACCCTTTATCAAGTTATGAAAATTTCTTTCCATTTCTGGTTTGCTAAGAGTTTTATCATGAATAGGTGTTGAGTTTTATCAATATTTATGTATTTATTAAGATTATCATTTAGTCTTTCATCTGTTAATATGGTGGATTACATTAATAGCTATGCTAATCTATTTGGCAATCATTACAACTTGATCATTGCTGCATTCAGTTTGCCAGCATTTCATTTGATCTGTCTTGGTAAATGAGATTGGCTTATAATTATCTTTCACATACTGTCCCTTTGGGTTGCTTTCCCATCTCTCTGCCTCACTGTCTTCCTTCTGTACTGTCCCTGGGCACTCCAAGATTTTCTAACTTTGTTTTGAGAGCAATTCCACTCTCTCCATGCCCTATAGTGTTTCTCAACAAGTGACTGGGGACTGGAAGCCTCTCAATAGCCTCTAAACCATTTGACAGATGCAAAAGGAAAAGCAATGCTATCGTTTTATTCACAGATAATTTAAAAACTGAAATGTAAGAGTAATCCTGATTTTCACAGAATTTCTCATTTGTTATGTTCTTAAAAGCAGCATACGCGCTTCAAGGACTGACTTGGTTCATATTGCTTAACACGGAGTCGTGTATCTTGACGCAAGTATTTTATTATCATCGCCAGTTATGGTTTACACTTGCTAAATTTGCATTTGTTGTTGTTTCTGTTACATTGCATAATATCATAATTCACAAAAATGGATCATTTCAAAAGTGGTTTGCAGAAATATAAAAATAACCATGGAAATGGAAACAGAAATACTACAACATGAAATAAGTTCACAAATGTCAGTAATGCCTGGATTCCACCGTAAATTAAAGGGAATCTGTATCTCATGACACAAGGGAACAGATGTGGATAATCTCACAAAAGCAGACACAAAAGAAGAAAACAGGAAGCACAACAACAAATATCTGATCGTTGAATTTTATTGGCCCAATGATCCTTTTGTTCTAGTACCTAGTTTATTGTCAGTTAATAAATTTGTCAAATAATGATATAAAGCTACCAAAGCTTCTATATTGTTTTCCCATAAGGCTTATAAGCTTCATTTTTAAACCAAACACAAAAGGCTTTCCAGCACAAAACGGTCAAAATTTGATGTTAAATGTTGAGAGGACACCAAAACTATACAGTCATCATTCACCCTCATAGAAAAACCAAGTACAACTACACTCTTGCTGGTAAAATATGAAACTAGCTTCCAAATTAATTATAAATATTGTAATTTGGAAGAAAGCAGGAAAAACAATTAGTAGAATTTTTATCAGAACTGTTGGAATTTTTATGTGACTGGCATTTAAAATGAGTTACTTATGTAGGTGAGCAAGCAGACATTTTACTTTATAGTTGAACAATAAACAAACAAAAACCCATTGCCATCGATTACAACTCATAGTGACCCTATAGGACAGAGTAGAACTCCCCCATAGGATTTCCAAGGAGCAGCTTGTGGATTCGAACTGCCAACCTTTTGGTTAGCAGCCAAACACTTAACCACTGCACCACCAGGGCCCAGTTAAACAATCCTGTGAATGAATTAGTTATCAGCATTTTTCACTTAATATGTAAGAAAGGTACTCAATGACTTTTTGTCCTATTTATCATTGAAGCTATCTTTTTGTTAATTTTATTATTGATTTATTTACTTTTTTCTCTAAAAGTTACAGAAGTTATGCTTATTTGCTTTTTCTGTTTGTTTTTTAACTCCCCACCTCCACCATTGCGTTTGCCTGTTCCAGATATTCCATATACATGGAATCATACAATATGTGGCATTTTCCACTTAGCATGATGATTTCAAGGCTTCTCTGTGTTCCTAGCATGTATCAGGATGTTACTTCTCTCCATGGCTGAATAATGCTTCATTGTATGTACGCATTGTATGCGTTTTGTTTATCCATTTATCTGTTGATGAATGCTTGGGTTGTTTCCACCTAAAGCTAGTTTAAAAAAAAAAAAAAAGAGATTTCTGGTTTGTTGGAACACTGGCGTGTTAACTATAAAATAGACATAAAAGGTGTGTTGGAGCCGGCGCTGACAAAGCTCCATGTGAACAGCAAGGAGGGGCATTGCTCCATGGAAGGATGTTGCTTCCAAATGCCAATGCGACCTTACTCACAGAAACAGCCGGGGCTCCATAATACACCTTCAGATCCCGATTTGCTGTTGAGGGCAACAGTGAAAATTGTGAACACAAACGGATTGTGGCCGCTTAGCATATGTGTCTCCTGAGCAAACTGTGCAGAAACAAAAGGTGAGCACAAGACACTGCCCTCCACACCGAATGTCTCTGATGGCAAACAAGCAAAGGTGTGCGCCATATTTTTAAAATAAGAAACGCAACTTCTTTAACGACCATTTCTGTGAATGCAAGCGTTGCTGGTCTCAGCGATACAGTCAGTATTTTGAACAGTACGGATCTTTGACTTCAGGGCCTAAACATCAGGCTTTCTAATAATTCAAAAAATCCAATTGTCAATCAAGTCGCCTCTGACTCATGGTGGCCCCATGTGTGTCAGAGTAGAACTGTGCTCCATAGGGTTTTCACGGCTGTGACCTTTTGAAAGCAGATCAGCAAGCAGGCCTTTCTTTCCAGAGATCTCTGGGTGGGTTCTAACTGCTAACAGCCAAGCATTTAACTATCTGCACCACCTGGGGACCCCTTTTTAATGACTAGACGTCAAGGTTTCCTAAAACTGAATGACGGTGCAAATGGCTCAGTGGCTGAGAGTTTGACTTTTTCCCAACACCCAACGACTTTCTTCATTCATAAGAAAAATCACTAATGATATGTCATTGGGTATATTCAAAATCACATTCAAATGCTACAACTGAACACGGAACAAAATACCCACAAAGACGGGATGTGGACTCCATTAGCCGCTGCCTCCCAAGCTGAGATGTTCAACCTTCCAGCTTTTAACTGTGCTAAGCTGGGCAGTTGTCCTCTGATAGAACACTGAAAATAGTCTTTAGAGAGAACTGTCTCCATAATTTCTGGGTCTGTGTTTGATGTGAAAAGCCAGAAATATCTGTCAAAGCTTCCCAAGAGCCTATAATTCTGAGTTAAGATTTTCTAATTTAGAAAACGAAAGAATGGGGAGGAAAAACCAACTAAATTTGGAAGCTAACAGCTCAGGTGGTTATCCAGCCAAATCTAGAGTTTTCGTGAATGATTTCAAACAATATTACTCCCCTCACAGATATGAAAAGCATGGCTGTTGTTTCCTTTTTAATTTAATTTTTACTTTTATTTAAGGTACACCTGTTCATCGTTTGAAAATCATATCATTCTATAAGGATTCTAACAGCAACAAGAACACCTGGAAATTCCATGTCCTTCATCAACTCATTGCTAATGGTATTTTTCCAAAGGCAACCACGTTCATCTTCATCACCTCTTTCTTCTGCTACTCATCTCAGTATCAGTAATAATATATTCATGCTATTTCTTGATTTTTTTCAATTTTAGATGTTATCTATTAACTTCTGATTATGAAAAGGAAAGAATTAGAGTCTTGTTACCACATGTTGTTGTTATTAGGTACCGTCGAGTCCGTTCCAAATCATAGCAATCCTGTGTAGAACGGAACAAAACACTGCCCAGTCCTGCGCCATCCCCACAGTCTTTGTTGTGCTTGAGCCCATTGTTGTAGCCACTGTGTCAATCCATCTCGTCGAGGGTCTTCCTCTTTTTCGCTGACCCTCTATTTTACCAAGCGTGATGTCCTTCTCCAGGGACTGGTCCCTCCTGACAACATGTCCAAAGCGTGTGGAAGAAGTTGTCTCACCATCCCTGCTTCTAAGCAGCATTCTGGCTGTACTTCTTCCTAGACAGATTTGTCCGTTCTTCTGGCAGTTACCACATACATACACTTGCCCTCATCTTTCCATTATAATCACATCATAATTTTTATTAGACCATCAGACAATATGTAAATTGTCTGATTATATATACTGATTGCATATATTTTTACCTAGTAGTATTGCTGATCAAATAATATTCACAGCTGTGTCATGCAGTGTACTTTGATTATATTTTCTTTTTTGTACAATTATTTTTTTTTCCGTGTAGCTAATAAGGATTTCATTTCTTTATTTGCTCAGTTTTCTATGTATTTATCCCTGATTTTTTCCCCAAACTCTTCTAATCTCCAAGGTTGCTGTTGAGAAACCTGATATTTTGATTCCTAATCATTTGCATATGACCTTTTTTTCTCTCAAAAAAATACTATGTTCTTCTCTTTGT
Source organism: Dugong dugon (assembly GCA_030035585.1). Taxonomy (NCBI): domain Eukaryota; kingdom Metazoa; phylum Chordata; class Mammalia; order Sirenia; family Dugongidae; genus Dugong; species Dugong dugon. The sequence goes on from CM057480.1 coordinate 1,387,828, forward strand.
TCACAGAGTTCTGATATTTTGTGATGTTATCAGAGCCTTTTGTCATCCATTGTCCTGAACACTGTGGGTGTTTTCAACTGAATATTCAGATTGCTCAGTTTGGGGAAATTTTCTTTGATTTTTTTTTTAAAAATAATTTCCTCCAGTTTATTTCTTTTATATATATATGTATGTATGTATATACATATATATAATTTTATTTTGTTGTTGTTGAGAACATACAGAGCAAAACATACACCAATATAGTTTGATCCCATATAGATAGTTCTTAAAAGAGCATAATGCTCAAGGCAGACATTCTTTATTAGTTAAGCTAAACTATTATTTGGTTTTAAGAAGACTTCAGGGGATATTTTTGGTTAAAGGTTAAAGATTATCTCAGGGCAATAGTTTCAGAGGTTCACTTTATTTCTTTTGATCTTTATTTCTAGACCTCCTATTAGTTAGATTGTACCTACTAGTCTGATTGTCTGATTTTCGTAATTTTTACCACCTCATCCATTTCTGTCTTTGTTCCTCTTTATGTGAAATTTCTTCAACTTTCTTTCCAGCCCTTTTGTCAATGTTTTACTTTTGATGTCATAGTTTTATATTTGAAAGCTCTATTTTGTTCTTTGAATGTTCTTTTTTAATAACCTTCTGTTCTTGTTTTATATATGCTATATTTTCTCATCTCTTAACTCTCTAAAAATATTCATGATCGTTCCCCACCCCCCCATTTTTCTTCTGCTCCCTGCATTGTTGTTTTTCCCTTTTTCTTTTTGGGTACTTTGTTCTTTGATGTAAGAAACCTTCCTCAAATTCTGATATTCTTTGCTGGCTGTTCATATCAAAAGTGCAGAATCTTTCTAGGCTATAAACCTGTATGCCAGCAGTCTAGGAATGCATTTAGAGGCAGAAGAGGGGAGGGATTGTTTGCCTTTCAGTATATAAACTTATCCTGTTTCAGTGTGCAACTCTCTCCCTCTTGAGAGAAGGAACATCCAATCTATTTCTGGAGTGGAAGAGGCAGTTGTTCACTGGATGATTGGCATGGGGTGGAATCTAGAAAGCCCAACTGCTTCTTATATAGACTTTCAAACATTCCTAGTGTTTTCAGCCTCTATCCAAACCCCATTTTCAGAGGTACTTAGCATCTCTAACTCATGAGCAGTTCCAGGGTTCTGCAGTGTGGTTCTGTAGTTATCAGGTTCTGGCCATTCCCTACTTCCATCTGAGGTTTCAGCTTTCTTGGGTGCTCTGTCAGATACCACTCATCCGTCTGCTCTCCAGCTTCCAAAATGTTCTTGCTGTGTTCTCCATTATCTTTCTCTTAGTGGGTTTATGCTTTTTTAAAAAATCCTTTTACTGTCATTTTAGATGGGTTTCAGAAAGGAAGGAGGTAAATGCACGAGTTCAATCTGCCACACTTAACCAAAAATCTTCCTGTTTTTAATAACAGGTTTTACATTTATAATTTTAAAAATTGAGGCGATTAAAAAATATCCAAATTTATGTGTGTACCTAAATTCCTTAGGTCAGTGGTTCTCAAAGGGTGGTCCCCAGGTCAGCAGCATCAGCATCAACTGGGAACTTGTTAAGATTGCAAATCCTTGGGCCCCACCCTAGACTTACTGAATCAGATACTCTGGAGGAGGTGCCCAGGAGTCTTTGCTTGAACAAGCTTTCCTGGTGGTTCTGATGCTCATTTGAGTTTGAGAACCACTGCTGTAGGTGATCCAGAGATTCTGAAAGTTTAGAAACACTGCCCTACTCAACCTCAGTTCTAGACCCAACTCTTCAAATCCAAACCTACCAAGGTGTCCAGCAGAATAAGAGGGCTGTTTTGAAATGGATCTAATAGGAACTATCCTCTTGGGAAAGCATTTGTGGATTTAGATGCTTTTTCCCACGACATCTAGTTGCTTCCTAATGCCACACTATAAAGCTCCTAGGCTGGGGTCCCTGAGGCCAAGAACTCTGGCAGACCAGGCATGGTGTAAGAATAAAAGGCAATCTGAACTAGAGAAGTTTGGAGAAGGAGGTTGTATCAGGGACTCATCCATCTTCCACCGTCAATGGGTTGGGAGAGGAGCCTTCAGCTGCCCTCAGGACATGGAGCTTCTGGGAGCTTCTAGGAGCCTCATGGGACAGGAAAATCCTCATTCTGCCTCTTGAATCACCAGACTCATTCAAGGAGAGAGTGTTAACATTGTGAAGGTTCTCCATCTGCCATTACTTTCTCTCTACCTTCAGAGCAAGAGAGGCTGCCTACCAGTTTAGCCACACACATATCTCTGTCCACCCCCATTCATTTGTGTGAACCTTCTGTATTCCTCAGTCTGCATCTTGTCTCCTTACTTTCACCTCTTCCCCTCCCCAACTTTGGTGGTGTTTGTTTTGTTTTATGTTGGAACAATCACAGCAGCTCATCTCTCCCTCCTGGACAAACAAGGAGTCATCTGAGCTCATGGCACAGTTAATGCTCCCACCCTTTTCCACCTTCCCTTCCAGGTCTGTCTTCACTGTCATTTACACTTTTGAAGCCTTGATAAAGATACTGGCAAGAGGATTTTGTCTAAATGAGTTCACTTACCTGAGAGATCCTTGGAACTGGCTGGATTTTAGTGTCATTACCCTGGCGTGAGTATTTCTCCATGTTGATCTGGGCGTGTGTCCACATGAGGCTATGGGTGTGCCCATGCTCACACGCTAAGGATGTGTCCTCATATCAGTCCATCTTCCTCATTTGCAACAGCATGGCCTGGGATTTTCTTACTACTGAGTGTTGCTTTGGGGTCACTTTCCCAGGTCTGTCCACACCCACAGGGAGAAGTCAGAGACCTCAAGTCTGACCTTATAACTGGCCTCTTAGAGTGGACCAGACAAGGCTCAGCCTTGTACCTACCCAACATGGAGGTCTTTCCCTGAAGAACCAGCATCTGAGGAGACTAGCTGGCCAAGCCTGCATGTTTTCACACAGAGAGACCTAGACTGTAATGCATCTTCTCAAATGACCCATACTGGAAAATATTTCAACCTCAATTCAGTGTTAGGGAATCTATAGGTGGAAGAACCTCTAGATTCCCTTTTTCTGTTCTAGGTTCTTCCTAGGCTTGTGTTACCACAAATTGTCCTTATTTATGGTGCATCTACTCCCAGGACCCTCTCCTTGCAGAGATGCTGACTGACTTCTGGCCCTACAGATACACTGGCGAAGCAATAGACTTACGAGGAGTCTCAGGCCTGCGGACATTCAGAGTTCTTAGAGCTTTAAAAACAGTTTCTGTGATCCCAGGTGAGATGCTTTAATCACTGTGTTTATTCACAGAGTATACATTGATTTCCAAAGCCTAATGTCCTCTGATTTTCACAAGAGCCCTGCAAGGTTTCAGGGCAAGGACTATTGTCTCCATCTAAAGGACAAAGAAACTGAGGCCCAGGGAGCAGAAAACATGAGCCCACTAGTAAGAGGAGCCCCTTGGTGTCTTTCTCACATCCTCTTAGATGGGAAGACCCTGAGAGGTCTGTCCAGAACCCCTCTCCTGCCTCACCTCTCACCTCTACCCACTTTGCATCTTGCTCCAGAGTCCACCTGTGGGCCCACAAGTACTCCATGTCCTTGCTCATCCCCTGCCTGAGCCATGCTGCTCCTATCAGGAGTACCCTCTCTTCTCTCTTCACTCAACCGATACTCATACCTCAGGGCTCTGTCAAGGCTTCTCTCTGCTTTCTCCTCAGTGGCTCTTTCTCCGAGTGTCTCTCGTGGTTTCACGCTATGGCTCTGGCCATCTCTGGTTCTGTGTATCAGTCTCCCTCTTTCTCTCTGTTTCTCCATCTCTGTCTCGCTCTGTCTCCCTGGCAGCCAGCTCTCTCTCTCTCCTCACACACACAACTTGCATACAAGGAGGTTTATGTGTCTCAAGCCTTGAGCTGTCTCCCAGAACTGAGGTAGGTGCAGAAAAATAGCTGCCAAACGACTGCTGTGAAGTTAAGAGCCTCATGCCTAGCATGATGCCTGGCACATAGTAGGCATGCAACAATTTTTTTAAATTTCTAGTCTCAGCAATTTATTAGGCTTAAGATGGTATGAAGACTGGAGGAACCCCTGAGACTATGGCCCCCGGACACCCTGCTAACTCAGAACTCAAGCCACTCCCGAAGTCCACCTTTCAGCCAAAGATTAGACAGGCCTATAAAACAAACAGTAACACAAGTGAGGAAAGTGCTTCTTAGTTCAATCAAATATATGAGACTAAATGGGCAACACCTGCCCAAAAGCAAAGACAAGAAGCAGGAAGGGACAGGAAACCTGGACAAATGGACACAGGGAACCCAGGGTGGAAAGGGAAAGGGGGAGAGTGCTGACACATTGCAGGGACTACAATCAACGTCACAATTTGTGTATAAATTTTTGAATGAGAAACTTATTTGCGCCGCAAACTTTCACCTAAAACACAATAAAATTTAAAAAAGAAAAAAAAGATTATATGAAATGCGTTGCTTGAGTCTCAGTTGCCTCGTCTTTGCAATGGCGACAATAGTCTCTGGCTACCTGTTTCAAAGAGTTATCGCAAGGTTCAGACAAGGAACTGGGCTTGGAACTGCCCTAGCATTTGTAAAATACCTCATCTGTGTGGTTTGAGGGAGTGATGGTTAAGATGAAGCAGTCCAGGCACACGAGTGCGCTGTGTGCATGGTGCCTCGTCCATGTGGGGGCATTGTTGTCATCTCCCCGCAGGGCTGAAGGTCATCGTGGGGGCGCTGATCCACTCGGTGAAGAAGCTGGCTGATGTGACTATTCTCACCATCTTCTGCCTGAGTGTCTTCGCACTGGTGGGATTGCAGCTCTTCAAGGGCAACCTCAAGAACAAATGTGTTAAGAACTGCACACTTCTTAATGAGACAGCCAATTCCTCTTACAACCACGAGTGGAATTTCTGCCACACGGATGAAGGTCTGGATGCCACGGGGTGTGAAGGCTCCGAGTGTCTGTATTGGACATGTATTTTGATTCCTCTTTCCCACTGAAATGTTTCCCCTGAGTCATATTTTACTTTCGGGTTCTGCATTTCCTATTGTCCAGTGCCCTTTCTGCAAGGAGATGACCTATAAATCCAGATGCAAGTTATTTGGGCTCAGAGCTGAAGTCGCTGCTCAGCTTTTCTCTTCTTACATGTGACTTTTCACCTTCCGCGTGGCCCAGCATGCCAAGTACACGTGGCCCAGTAGGCTCACCTTCCTTGGGCAGGAGACTTAGGGGGCATTGCCTTCATTGCACAAGGCTTCGGTTGGAGGGTTCACAACCATCTGTGAGGCTCATTTCTTCCTTTCTTTTGCAGATTTCCAAATCAACAAGCCGGGAACCTCTGATCCCTTGCTGTGTGGCAACGGAACTGACGCAGGGTGAGTGCCCACCCATGACAACACGTCAATGCCCCTGTCTTAGTCATCTAGTGCTGCTCTAACAGAAATACCATGAGTGGACGGTTTTAACAAAGAGAAGTTTATTCTCTCAGTCAAGTAGGCTGTTGGCTGTGGAGGAAGGTCTGTGTCATCAATCTTCCCTTGGTCTGGAAGGTCCTTGTGATGCATCAGTCTTCTCTTGGTCTGGGAGCATCTCAGCGTAGGAAACTCAGGTCCAAAGGATGCGCTCTGCTCCCAGCACAGCTTTCTTGGTGGTATGAGGTTCCCATGTGCCTCTGTTCACTTCTCTCTTTTATATCTCAAAAGAGATTGGATTAAGACACTACCTAATCTTGTAAACCTCGTCGGCATAACCTCATCATAGTGACAGAATTTACAACACATAAGGAGATCACGTATAACCTCATCATAGTGATAGAGTTTACAACACTTAGGGAAATCACATCAGATTATGCAATCATACAATACTGGGAATCATGACCTAGCCAAGTTGCTACACACATTTTTTGGGGGACACCATTCAGCCTCCAAGTCCTTTCTCCGTCTTGTCATCAGCATTTTCTGGACAAGGACTGGGTCCTAGGCCCTGAGAAAGGCACAAACATGAATAAACCATAGCCCTTGCCATTCCAGAGCTCATAGGGAGGGAGTGTATGAGTTAGCTTTTGCTGTATAACAAACTACCCCAAAACTGAGTGGCTTAAAACAGCAACCGTACATTTAACTTACAATTCTGCATATCAGAACCTTGTGCTGGGCTGACTTATGCACTAGGAAATGGCTAGTCTAGGATGGTCTCAATTGGGATGTCTTGTCTCTGCTCCACGTGGTCTCTCATCTCCCAGCAGGCTAGCCTGGGTTTGTTCTCATGGCAGAGACAGTGGTCCAGGAGGGAGAAAGGAAGCACACAAGGTCTGTTGAGGCTTAGAGCTGGCACCACATCACTTCTGCTGCCTTCTACTGACCAAGCAGCTTACAGACCAGTCCAGATTCAAAGGGTGGGGAGCTAGACTCTACCTCTTACTGGGAGAAGCTACAAAGCCATATTGCAAGAAGGCATGGGTACAGGAAGGGGAATAATTGTGGCCATTTTTGCAAACAATCTACCCCAGGAAGACTAATATTTATGAAGTATGTGTTTTGTGTCAAGTTCTACATTTAACCATCGTAACTTCATCACATGGGTTTCATTATTCTCACATGGAGGAAGAAGCATATTCATCAGACTTTGCAATACCAAATTCTTACAGAAGCCAGATGCATCAATGCAAGTGAGTGGAGTGGGCTAGGTGAGGACCATGGCAGTTGAGAGTCTATGCCCCATTTGGAGAGGGCAGCCACTGCTTAGCCCAGCTTTTTTTGCCATGTAAAAATGTGGGTCTGTAGCTTCCAGCTCTTCCAACTTTTAAGAGAGAGGCAGGAGAACTGGATTTTTATGTGAAACATCCCAACTATAACCATTGGCCTCCAATTCCAAAAAAATTTCTTCATATCATGGGGCCAGACAAAATACTGCTGTGGGCCGAATTCAGCCTGTAGGCTGCCGGTTTGCAGGCTCTGATGTATGTGTGTAAAGATGCTACACTGTCGAGAGTAAGTGCTGGGCTGGAGGCTCCATGGGCTGGGAAAATACAGTGAGGGGATGGTGGGGAGTCAGGGAAGGAGGTCAGGGAAGGCTTCCTGGAGGCAGTGGTTGAGGAGAATATTGAAGGGCAGGCAGGATGTCTTCAGGCTGGATGGAAGACAGGTAGTTTGGATGGAGGCCATTCCAGGTGACAGAACAGATTGTGAAGCAAAGCAAATGGGTGGGGGACCCTTGGCTCTGCTTGCTTCTTTGGCCACTGGAGTGAAACAAGAGCAGAAAGAGTTCAAGCAACAAATTAGAAAGGCCCGCCTCTCCCACCTCCATGGCTGGGGGCCTGGGAGATCAGAGCTCACAGTGGCCCCAGTCTCAGATTGGCTGAAGGGGCCATGTTGCCTAAGCGAGTGTGGCCTGCAGGAAGCCCTGCCTTCATCAGCCCACTAGGAAAACAGCTCAGAGAGAGCTGAGGGGTGGGAGCAAACAGAAGGATTTGGTCAACATCAGGGTCCTTGGCCTCTTTCCTCATAACTGCACTTGGCATTTGGTTCTGTGGCTCAGGGAACAAGGTGTACTGATGTAAGTTTTCTTTTGCCTTTGACTTAAATTTAAATTGAGGGGCCCTCAATGTCCTCCTCCTGTCCGGAGTTGGAATTTCTCAAGGCGATGACTCCAGAGCAGCGCAAACACTGCTTGTAGTAAAGTTGTGGGACCATTTACGGACCTCTCTCTCAGTCCCCAAAGAGCCAGGCATTCTGTCAGGCAGGTTCCAGCAAGAGGCAGAGGAGTGAGTAGCGCTGGGATGGAAGGAAGGAGCCAGCCCAGGACAGTGGGCGGAGTGAGTCCTGAAGGAGCCTGCTGTGAACACCAAACCCCGGTCCTGTGCTGGACCACAGAGAAGCCAGAGCCCTGGGCGGAGTCCCACACTGACCAGTGGCACTGTGGGAGAAAGTGCCTGGGGTCTAGGGTACTAGGAAACGTTTGACAGTTTTCAGCATTTTTTCACATATATTATTCCAGTGTATCCTCTCAGTAGCTTCTGAGGTAAAAATAGCAGGAATTTTAATTTGCATTTTCCATATAATATTTACTATGCTGAAGTCTGAAACCCTGGTGGCATAGTGGTTAAAAGTTTGGCTGTTAACCAAAAGGTTGGCAGTTCGAACCCACCAGCTGCTCCTTGGAAACCCTATGAGGCAGTTCTACTCTGTCCTATAGGGTCGCTATGAGTCAGAATCAATTCGACAGCAACAGTTGGGTTATGCTGAAGTCATCATACTCCCATTTAATCCTCAGAGCAGTTAGCTGCCGATGCATCAAGCAAGTAGCTGCTGAGATATAGTGACCACTGTCGGTTCTACAGAAGACATAGAAATAAGGTTGCCCTCAGAGTTAGCTGGCAAACCTGCAAGTAATGGCTTGACTAGCTTCTTGGAAGAACAAACTAAAGGACCATCTCTGAATGTTAGTTAATAGAGGCTGGGAACTTGCAGATCTCCTTCAAGGTTGGAGATAGAATTGGGATTGATTGTAATTAAGTTGCCAGAACCCTAATTGGTTGTACGGGTCCTGAGATTGTGTCTCTGCATGTGTGTCTGGAATGAGGAGAGCCCCAGAGATCAGCGTTGGTGGAGGAATCCTGGAAGCAGAAGGATCTCAAACTACAAACAAGGCATTGCTGGTTTCTTAACCTCGCCATCCCCACTGAGCTGAGAGATTGTTCCTGACGTCTGCTCATCCTCTTACTGTGAGAGAGAGAGAGAGAGAGGAGCCCACCAGCTTACCAACCCAGCCCTCCCTAGGCAGCCATCTTTAATTTGGCCTTCCATCATCTGCAAGTTTTCAGGAGGAGGCTGGACGACTCCAGTACTGGGCTGACAGTTACGTTTCTCTTACGGTGGCACCTGTGTGATTTAAGCACGTGACTTCTCCTCTCTGAGCCCCAGCTTCCTCAACTGTAAAGAAGGATTTTTGATCAGATTAGACTGTAGTGTTGGTGAAGGGCATAGAACACACAGCCCTAAGTGGAAAGTGTCATTTTCATTGTTAGGTATAATTGGTCAGTGAGCCTGGCCCCTGTGAGCTCTCCGTTGGTAGACAATCTCCAGGCTCAGGTTTTCAGACCACCTCATTGTCACTGACTCTCCCTCCCCTGGTGTTAACTTGCAAAGAGCTTGCCACCTAACGGGGCCATGTCTGAGCAGTCAGCTAGCCTTCCCCGAGTCACTCCCTTACACATGGAACTGCACCCAGAGCTGTGACGAGACTAAGTGTCCAAGGTCAGCCAGCTAATAAGAGGAAGGCCAGGCCTTGAACTCTGATCTCTGACTTCAAACCCTTGGTCTTCCCGCAGTCCTGGGCTGCCTTGCCCCCAGTGAGCCGGTGGCTGAGCAATGGATGACCTCCTCTGTTCTTCCTGCAGCCACTGTCCCTCAGGTTATTTCTGCCTTAAAACAACCGAAAACCCAGACTTTAACTACACCAGCTTCGACTCCTTTGCTTGGGCTTTCCTCTCACTGTTCCGCCTCATGACGCAGGATTCCTGGGAACGCCTCTACCAGCAGGTATGGATCTGCATGTTCCCACACAGACGTGGTTGGAAGCTGGTGGGTCAGCTGCATGACTACATTTTTCCTATACAAACCTGACTTAACTTGAAGGGCTAGTGTGTTGGGGGTACAACATGCCTCTCTTCTTTCTCCTGAATCTGCAGACCCTGAGGGCTTCTGGGAAAATCTATATGGTCTTTTTCGTGCTTGTCATCTTCCTGGGATCTTTCTATCTGGTCAACCTGATCTTGGCTGTGGTCACCATGGCATATGAGGAGCAGAACCAGGCTACCCTTGACGAAATTGAAGCAAAGGAGAAGAAGTTCCAGGAGACCCTAGAGATGCTCCGGAAGGAACAGGAGGTTTGCAAGTGCATGTCCCAATCCCACTACTTCCCAGCCCTGACTCTTAACCTCCTACTTCATATGCCCTCACCCTATGTTCCCTCATGTCTGGGGGACACATTTATGCTAAGCTCAACAAGATCCTGTTGGCTGCAGCTTCTGTTATCTCTCCTCAGGTACTGGCAGCACTGGGGGTTGACACAGCCTCTCTCCACTCCCACAGTGGATCTCCTTTAACCTCCAAAAATGCCAGTGAGAAAAGGCACAGGACAAAACCAAGAGCGTCAGAGGGCTCCACAGATGACAACAAATCACCCCAATCTGAGCCCTACAACCAGCAAAGGATGGTAAGGGGCTCATATGTGGGCTCTAAAAAGATTACCTACCTTTTCAGCTGTCATGGAGAATGGGTCAAAGTGGGAGGAGATTTGTAGCAGGAAGAGAACTGGAGGCACAGAGATTAGGAGGATGTTTTAGTAATAGACCCTCCTCTCAAAATCATGACCTAAAGTAAGATGGAGTAGTTGTGGATAAGGAAAAGGGTGGATTATAAAGAATTTTCTGGGTGAAAATCAATAAGCCTGGGATTGTGGAATGTGTTAAAAGGAGAAAGGAGTCCAAGATGACTTCCAGTTTTCAGGATTGGGCTATTAGATGGGTGGTGGTGCCAAGATAGGAGCCCTGGAGGAAGAAGTCATGCTTGGAGGGAAGGTGGTGACCTTACTATTGGACATGCTGACCTTGAGGTGTGTGTAGTCATCAAGGGCCACCTTCCCTCTGATGCCCTGGTCTGCAACTGTGGAGCTGGGGTGTTGTCCTGTCTGTGGTGCTGAACTCTTTTGCAAGCTTCTTTCTGACCTCATTCCTGAGGCTCTGCAGCCCAGATTCTCCCTTGCTGGCACAGAAGATCCTATAACTTATCACTGTGACACAATCCAGCTTTACAGATGGCTTCAGAACATCACCTCTAACCTTGTAGAAACTCTACCCCCCATCACAGTCTTCTGCCTCCCACTCCAAGATTCCAGTACTCACCAAGTTTCCTTCCTCCACCTCCCTGGCCCCTGAAAGTCCTGTGTACATCAAATGTGCCCTTCCCACATGACTGAATGAGGATAACCTTTTGTGGGAGGATAGTTCCCATGCTAATAGAAGGTTTCCTGCCCCTCGCTTCCCTCTCAACCTCTTTTCCTTTGCTCACCTGAAGGATGGTCTACTTTTTGGAATACCATCTCTCCAACCCCAGACTGACATGCACACAAACACACCCACACTGCAGCATTTATCTGCATCTGTGCCCTTCCCTTCCTTGCTCTGACTCTTTTGAGCATCACCTGGCATGCACGGGGCACAGTTCAGAAGGTGTTTCAAAGAGGATTTGACTAGGGCTCTGACAGTCATAGAGAAGGATGAATCACAGCTTCCATGGAAAAGTCAATGACACTCTGAATTGGGATCTAATTTTCCCCATTCAGTCAGTCCCACACAGATTAGCACCTGGATGTCCAATAATTGTTCGGTGTGTGTGTGTATACTTGTCTCTCCAGCTAGGCTTACCTTCAAAGGGTAGAAAGGAACTGTGTCTTGTTCATTCAACAATAGTAGGTGCTTGGTATAAAGAGATGAGTAAAACATGGTCCCTTTCCTCAAGGACCTCCATTTGAGTGAAAGAAGGAGATATATAAACAGCTATGTGATTAATACTACAATAAAGACATGCACATGGTGTTTTGGGAATAGAGACAGAAACTTCCACTCCAATGAGAGTGGTGCGTATCAGCAAAGCCTTCACGGAGGAGGGGATAATTGAGGTGAATAGTCAAGAGTGAATAGGGGTTCCTCCAGTGATTGAGGACTCGGAGGGTTTGAGGAGGAGTATATTTCAGGCAGAGGGAAGAACACGTATGTGCAAAGGTGAGGAGACAGTGTCTGGGTATTTCTTTAATGCTAATTGATTGATTGGTGTCCACCCTTCATCTTTCCCAGGTGTGTTCATGTGCTGAATCAACCTTAGGAAGTCCTTATATAAAGCCATTTTCTGACTAAGAGCAACAAGACAAGGGGTGGAGCAAGGACCCAGGGGAGACACAGCAGAGGTTGCGGGAGACACAAAGGAGATCAGCTGGCCTTCTTGGATGATGTATTTTAAAGATCTAATGCTTAGATCCAGAGGTCACTGCCCACCATTTGTCAAATAGATTATTTCTGAAATATTAATTGATGGCCAAAGAGGTACTATCTGTCAAATATGAAGCCAAAGTTTTCTTCCCAGTTTCTGTATTGATTTGCTTGGTGCCCAGGTGCAAATAACTCAGTCTTCCCGTCTTTAACATGAGTGTGCCAACTCTGATTCTTTGCTTCAAAAGTAGGAAGGATTCATGGATTTTTATGAGTTTCATAGTCCTTGGACGTGTATTCTAGGCAGAGAACACTCTGCTTATAATACCAGGTTTTCAATGATGGTTGCTAAACAGGACTTGGTTACAGATTATCAAGAAAGGAAACTCCACTTCTATGAGATAATGGGATAAGTAAGGAGAATTCTAAATTGCAAGATGCCCCAACTTCAGTCATTTAGTAAATAAATGGAATTAAGGAAGGGGAAAAAATCCAGCAGTACGATCAGAGTTTTTTTAGAAAGTCAATGTTTAGATTTTAGAAACACTATATATGACCTGAGAACAAAATTAATGGCTTATTATAGTCAGGTTCCCACAGTGGTCATGGGAACTAACCAGACTGGCACACTAACTTACTGGAGGCTTCTGGACCTAGCTCGTTTCCTCTGGCAACTGTAAGCCACATAGTTCCCTCAGTGGAAGATTTTGATGGGAAATGTTATTGATCTGAAGGAATGACATTGTTCTTCCAGGAAATTAGACTGCAACTCTTCTTTCAATCTTCCCATTGTTACTGTTCAAAGCTTGCCTCAAGGGATCTGGAAAATCATTACATTATAAAGCACTAGTCTCTTCCTTTGCAACACAAACTCTCACACCCATACAGGCTAGATCTAATAAATTGTAGAACCTAATTTTCACACAATAAAGTTCACTACTCTTTCATTTGGAAATCCTACGGCTGCTAACGAAAAGGTCAGCAGTTCAAATCCACCAGGGGCTCCTTGGAAACTGTATGGGGCAGTTCTACTCTGTCCTATAGGGTCACTATGAGTTAGAATCGACTTGACGATTTGGTTTGTTTTTTTACTCTTTCATTCAACAACAATTTACCAAGCATGTCCCAGTACTGGTGCAGCATAATAGAGCCTGTTTAGGTCATAACTTTGCATGTGAAGGAGGGAATTTGAGAGACAGCTTTGTCCAGCCACATGGCCAAAGGCTGGCAAATAGCTGACCCATGTGAATGACAAGGTTGTCCTCTGACATGCCTTGGTCATGAAGACCTATTCACTGATCATATTCTCTCATCCTTATCCCAGAATCTGCCTAGAATATTATTTTCCCCAGTTCCCATCCTGCCCTCCCCGACATGTCTACCAGGAATACTCTTTATATCTTGAGCTCTGTATTGAGCTCCTGGAAGATCGTGAAAACAAGGACAGGGAAATAGGAGTGAGTGGAGGGAAGTGTTGAGTTCCAGACTTGCCTACAGGACTAGCTTTCAGCCTGCTTTTTCTTTCCTTCTCTTTTGGGGCAATGCCCAGTCTTTCCTAGGTCTTGCCTCTGGGGGACGCCGGGCTAGCCATGGCAGTGTGTTCCATTTCCTGGCTCCTGGCCAAGATGTCTCATTCCCTGATGGGATCACAGATGATGGAGTCTTCCTCGGAGACCGTGAAAGCCATCGGGGCTCTCTGCTGCTGGGTAGGGGCGCTGGCCAGCAAGGCCCCCTCTCTAGGAGCCCGCTGCCTCAACCCTCCAACCCTGGCTTAGGGCATGGAGAAGATGGACATCCCACGCTTCCCACTAGTGAGCTTGCCCCTGGAGCCATGGAAGGCTTGGTGAGTTTGTGAATGCTCCAGACTCTCTCCAGCTGCCTCCAGTTAGAGGCCTTGGGCCAAGAAGTCCAGGATGTCACCAATAGAAGGACCCTCTAGACATCAACCCATCAACACAACCAAACCAAACCCACTGCAGTCGAGTCAATTCCGACTCATAGAGACCCTGTAGGACAGAGTAGAACTGCCCCATAGGGTTTCCAAGGCTGTAAATCTTAATGGAAGCAGACTGCCACATCTTTCTCCCACAGAGTGGCTGATGGATTCTAACCGTGACATTTCGGTTAGCATCTGAGCACTTTAACCACTGTGCCACCAGGGCCCCCACCTCCATTTTATAGACAAGGAAGGTGAGGCCCAGAGAGATTGGATATGCCTGAGAGCTAACAGGTTTTCTGGTTTACTCTGCAATACAGTGAACAGATTATTTTCTACTTGACCCCCTATTTCTTCACAGCTCTTCTCTGTCCCCAGCCACTATCACAGTTTTAGAGATAGGCCTACTTGCTCCCTGGATGAGAATGAGGAAAACTGAGGGCCCTTCTCTTCCTGCCTATGGCTCTGCCAAACTAACCTAGATTTGACAAATGGAGCCAGACAAATTTTGAGAGGGGCCCAGAGCAGATCTTAACAGAAGCTAAGTACCTTTGACTTACTCATTGGAGAAGTGACTTGCCAAAATGCACAAATCAGGCACCAATGGCTACTGGCCAACACCCTCATTAGAATAATCATAGAGTGTAATAGCAAGCCAGGTACCCCTCATCGGACTGAGAGCCGCCATTTAATTTGAGTTCCACCCTTCCAGTTTCAGTAATGATGCTTCTAGTTTTGTTACTCACTCTCTCTGGCTAGTCAGGAATACAGAGAAGTGTTCCACTGACTCAGATGAGTCTTACGGAGTCATCTTAGCTCAGTCTCTGACTGGATACTGTTACGGATTGAATTGTGTCCCCCCAAAATGTGTGTCAACTTGGCTAGGCCATCATTCCCAGTATTGTGTGGTTGTCCACCATTTTGTGATATGATCTATTTATCTCCCTGGTGGTGCAGTGGTTAAGAGCTTAGGCTGCTAATCAAAAGGTCAGCAGTTCAAATCCACCAGCTACAACCTGGAAACTCTATGGGGCAGTTCTACTCTGTCCTATAGGGTCGCTATGAGTTGGAATCATCTCCATGGCAGCGGGTATGCTGTTAATGAGGGAGGATTAGAGGCAGTTATGTTAATGAGTCAGGACTCAATCTACAGGATTAGGTTGCATCTTGAGTCAGTCTCTTTTGAGATATAAAAGACAGAATAGAGCAGAGAGGGGTTGGGCCTCATTACCACTAAGAAAATAGTGCTGGGAGCAGAGCATGTCCTTTGGACCTGGTGTCCCTGCACTGAGAAGCTCCTAGACCAGGGAAGATTGTTGACAAAGATCTTCCCTGAGAGCTAACACAGAGAGAAAGCCTTCCCCTGGAGCCGGTGCCTGGAATTTGGGCTTCTAGCCTCCTGGGTTGTGAGAGAATAAGTTTCTGTCACAACCACCCACATGAGGTATTTCTGTCATAGCAGCACTAGGTAACTAAGACAGGAAGCCAGGTGATTCAGGGTCCCAGCAAGAAACAAATGAACTGCTCCAGTGGGCTACTGGAGAGAATTTAAAGAAGTACTTGCAGAAGAGTGGGCTGTTTTACTCCCTGGGTGGCATAAACAGTTAAGCACTTGGCTGCTAACTGAAAGGTTGGAGTTTCGAGTCCACCAGAGGTACCTCAGAAGAAAGGCCTGGAGATCTACTTTTTAAAATATCAGCCACTGAAAATCCTATGGAGCCCTCTGAGGTTGCCATGAGTTGGAGTTGACTCAATGACAACTGGTTTTGTTTGGATTCTCGGGCTGGGTTAAGGGAACTAATAACAGACAGTGAGGCACCTAGAGATTAGCATCAGTGCAAAGTTGTAACATGCCTAGGTTGAAGCAGTGAGGGAAGGCACCAGAATCACAACCCAACAAGAGCTGTGACTGTACAAGAGAGGCTGCCCGACAGAGCTTAGGATCTTAGGTAGAGCCTTGCAGCCATTACCCAACTATAGCCCAGCTGGACGTCTCTCCTTCCATCCTCTCTCTGATCTTCTATCTGTTCTCCCATTGGCTGAACATGACCAGAACCAGTGGGGAGGTGGTGCAGTTTGTACAGGCCACTCTCTCCAGACACAGAGCCGGGCAGAGAAGGAGAGAGGGTCTCCGGGACAAACAGATCATCACCAATGAAGAGTTTGAAAGGTAGAGCTTCCAGAATGCCTCATTCGAGAAACCTTGTGATGGACCCCTTCCCCTTACCTATCTGTTCTGAGATTATCTTTTCCCGACTTACTCTAAACTTGATTCATTCTAGTTTAGTTTTTTGGTTAGTGCAGGATTAACTCTCTAAGACCTTCTTTGTCACACGGGCCTGGGTTTCAGTCCCAGCTGTGCCATTTGTCAACCAAGTCACCTTTAGCAAGTGCCTTAAGTTCTTCAAGCCTCCATAACTCCTTCTGTAAAAGGTTTCCAGATTCTTGGAGGATTACATTAAATAATAAATCACCTACATTTGTATAAGGATCTCTGGTGGTACAGTGGTTAAAGCACTTGGCTGCTAACCAAAAGGTTGGCGGTTCGAACCCACCAGCCGTTCCTCAGGAGAAAAATGTGGCAGTCTGCTTCCATAAAGATGACAGCCTTGGGAACCCTATGGAGCAGCTCACCTCTGTCCTATAGATCACTGTGAGTAGGAATGAACTCAACTGCAGTGGGTTAGTTAGTTAAATACGTGTGTCTGAAAAAAATAATAAATAGTAGCTGCTAGTATCATTTGTTGAGTCCTCATGGTTGGAAAATTTATAAATTTCTTTATATTTATTAAGCACCTCATATACCTATGAACTTCAATACGTGCTTGTTGAATTTGCACTCTGAATGGTTTTTGCAGTGCGGAATCAACTGTCGTGGCCCCAGAGTCCCCAAGTCCTGAGTAAATATGTGGCTAGAGTAGAGTTAGGTGCTTGGCATAGTCCCCAGAGGGGACTTCCAGTGAAGACTCAAAGAGAGAAGAGCTAAAAAGACAGGATACTATCTCATCTCCCAGCCATACAAGAGATTTTGAAATATTGTGTCAGGCAATTAGCAGCTGCATAATCAAGATGCACAAATGCTTTCTGCAAAAGAACGTGGAATTGTGTATTGGAGAGGGATATGGATCTATTAGAGAGGAGACTGGGAGAGCAGATTGTGGAGTCAGAATTCTACATAGAAGTCATATGCACTGACCGGAGGAAGTCTTGTAATGACTGCCTGGCCCACTGACAATGAAGCTGTCATCTCCCCTGGGTAGAAGCCTCAGTGACCCTTGAGGCAGCCCCATCCCCGCTCTGGTGCACAGGTCCTGTCCTAGGGCATCAGTTTACAGAACCTCAGGTGAGCCCAGGCCACTTAGCTCCCAGCCAGTCTGAGCTCTGATTCCACCCCAACTGTGTGTCCTGGTCCCTATGCCTGAGCTCTCAGACCAAGTTTGAGCAACAGCCCCGCGTCTCCAAGCATGACTGCAGAGGATCATGGCTTCACTGAGCCACTCTCGGCCACTGGAGGCTGGCCAATTAGAGACTGTGTGATCCATCTTTATCACCAAAGACTTCACATTAGAGGAGTGTCCTGATTCTATGTTGGTGTCTCAGCAGGCACTCGATGAGGGACAGAAGATTTTCCTGTCAGCAGAATACTTGAATGAACCTTTCCGAGCCCAAAGGGCAATGAGTGTTGTCAGCATCATGACCTCCGTCCTTGAGGGTAAGTGCTGCTCATTGGAGCGTAAACTCCTCTGTGATGAGTCTCTGTGTGAGCAGCAGAGGGGATGCTCAAGGACCCTAACTATTCCTCCTTCTTATGCCCTTTGCCACCATTACCCTTTATCAATGTGTGTGCACGTATGTGTGTTTATGTTGATAAATTTTCAGAAACAAGAATTTCAAATTAAAAAAAAAAACACACTTAAACAGATTTAAATTTCAAAAAACAAGAATTCAGTGAATGAAATACCCTAGTTCGTTTCATGTTTAAATTATCATCTGGTTCATATGTATTCACATAACTAGATTTTAAAAAGATACCAGAGAATTGCAAGCCATCACACAGGTATACAAGAAATTTAGCCATCTTTAATTTTCTATTTTTTTAACTTAATTTCTCTCTTGAGCCCCATTATGCTGAATGTTGGAAGACCAATATCCAGTTTAAGGAAGTCCTTGTCAATTCAGGGTTCTATCAATCACATGGGGACTCCACTCAGTTTTCCCAGGGATGCTTCTGATTCCAGGTGCTTACACAAAGCCAGTAGGTGGACGAAGAGAGAGGCACTGGGTCATGGCTGCCTGTCCTGTCCAATGAGGGCTGCACAGAGCATGGCTGTGTCTTCTTCACCCTGAGTATGAGGCCTTTCCTAATCCAGCCTTTATTTTGCCTCAGTGTATGGAGGATACTGCCTCAGTCAGATCCAGTTATTCACCTCCGCTAAGCAAATGAAGAACGTCCTGGGCTGAAGGAGGGAGAGGGGAGCTTGGACGTTGGTGTGTGATCCTGTGTGGCTCTCCTGCCAGCCCTGGGATGGATCTTAATCAGGGCTGGGGAGGTCGTGGTGGACAACATAAACCCAAAAAACATTTGGAGGATTTGAAAATAGAGCTGTTCTGTGCCTTGTTTCTTGGTGAAGCCAGAGGTTCAAGTCTTAGAGAGAGGCTTACATGCCCAGCATGGCCCAGAAATGTAGAGTAGTACTGGCTGGTGATGTACCTGGAGAGAGGCCCAGGGCAGCCCCAGGGAGTGCCCAGTGGCCCCAGAGTGATGGAGAGTAGCTGGTGATGGCCTGATGGCCTCATTCGCACTGAAGATTATGGAAGGAGATGAGAGAGAATCAGATGTAGAGAGGAGAAGAGGGAACAGCCATATCCATGGACTCTCCCACCAGAGACCAGACAAGAACTATGATGACTAAGCAAAATATATTTGGCATTGACTAAGGACCAGCTCCATCCTCCCCCAGGGTGGAGCCCCCTAGAACTCAAACAACCTTAGATAATGAAGTGGTATCAGACACTGAATTAACCAAAACAAAGCCCCAGGTTGAGGGCTTGAACTATAAATTAAGTTCAATTACTGGGGGCAGGGGTGGGGAGGGACTCTCTAAGTTACACTTTTTGCACACCTGAATTTGCATTTTGAGAAATGTGTACCCATTCCAGTAACAACTGTGTATAGATTCTCTTGTGTTATTTTTCCTCAGTGATTATTATTTAATAATCTCATTTTATTATAACTGTGTCTGTACTCTTAACATTTTTCATGGCTGCTATGCCCATGATTTTTTTCTTGACCAGGTGGGTTGCTTAGAAATTCCTTTTGTTATTTGTCATCAAACAGCAAACAGCAAACATTAATTACAGCCAGCTTGCTATTTCATTTGTTCCCCAGCTTTCTCCTTCCCTCTTGTTTTATTTGCTCAATCAACAAACATTTGTTGAGCACTTACCATGTGTCTGGCACTGTTCCAGGTGCTAGGAATTCAGTGGTGAATAAGAAATAAACTTTCTTTCATGGAATCTGCATTCTAGGGGAAGGAGGGAGATACAGATGATAAGCACAAATAGATATTCAGGTAGTGATAAAATCTAGGAGAAAAAAGAAGGAAGGAGATGGAGGGTGGGGTTGGGAAAGGGGCTATTTTAGATAAGGTGGTTGTGGAAGGCCATCCTCTCTAAGAAGACCAAAAATCTGAATGAAATAAGGGAATCAGCCATGTGAGAGCTGAAGGGAGAAAGTTCCAGACAGAAGAACAGAAAATGCAATGCATTTTGTAGGAATGAGACAAGAATGAATAAAACATGTGTCCCAAAGCAGCTCTAGGGCAGGACGAGGCAGTAGAGGGTAATGGTTAAGACCACAGGCTCTGGAGTTCAACTGCCTGGGTTTTTGTTCTGGCTCTGCCATTTTTGGTAAGCTGTGTGACCTTTGGGCTCCATTAACTGCCCCATGCCTCATTTTTCTCATCTGCGTAGTGACCCTATGTACAACAGAAGGAAACACTGCCCGGTCCTACACCATCCTCATAATCTTTGTTATGCTCGAGCCCATTGTTGCAGCCACTGTGTCAATCCACCTCATTGAGGGTCTCCCTCTTTTTCACTGACCCTCTACTTTACCAAGCAGGATGTCCTTCTCCAGGGACTGGTCCCTCCTGATAACACATCCAAAGTATGTGAGACGAAGCCTCACCATCCTCGCTTCTAAGGAGCGTTCTGGCTGAACTTCTTCCAAAACAGACTTGTTCATTCTTCTGGCAGTCCATGGGATATTCAATATTCTTCTCCAACACCATAATCCAAAGGCCATTAATTCTTCTTCAGTCTTCCTTATTCATTGTCCAGCTTTTGCATGCGTATGAGGCGATTGAAAACACCATGGCTTGGGTCAGGCGCAGCTTAGTCCTCTAGTGATAGCTTTGCTTTTTGACACTTTAAAGAGGTTTTTTGCAGTAAAATAGTGAAAATGCACTTACCTTGTAGCATTTTGTGACGGTCAAGTGAGTTAGAACAAGCAGAGTGCTCAGAACCATGGCTAGCACATAGCAAGCACCCAAAGGGTGTTGGCTATTATTATAATGACTTTTCACTAGACTGTAAATTTCCTGAGGGCAGAGATGTGTCTGCTTTGCTCACTGCTGCATTTCCAGTACCAACAAGAGCAGTGCATGGCACATTGTAGGCACTCAACAAATAGTAGTTGAATGAATGGTGAATGAATGCTATCCACAGTGGTGATATGGGGGGGCTGCTAATTTATAATGAACTGAACTAATGAACAGGAAGAGCGTAATGAATGGTTAATATTTGGGGCAGGACAGATTTCCCCTCAAGGAAGTTATTGTGAAAGGAGACTGGGAAAGGAAGAAAAACAATGAGTAAAGAAAAGCTTAGGTCAGGTCAAAGAGTTCAATGTTTTCTGAGCCCGGGGCAGATGACCAGCCCACTGTGATGCTGTCTGGTTGAACATTACACCCACCACTCCCATAGGATTGAGGATGCTTGACGCTGTCAGCGTCTTGATAGGATTTACAAAGGCTGCCTCTTTGGGAGTGATTGTGCCGGAGAAAGTTTCTCCTGAGCCAACAAGAGCTTGGCAGTTCACTATGCTCAGGGTATCATCAGGGCATGGCATACAAGCTGAAACTTGACAATTGCCCACACCAGAAAACCAGAAGCAGGAGCACAGCAGTGAGCACAACTGAGTCTCTGCCCTCCAGCTTAACAGGAAAGACGGCCGTGAAAACAAGTTATTACCAGGGTGTTGAGTCTCGTGAAGGAGAAGTGCAGGGCGCTAAAGGAAATATAGTTAAGCTTCACCTGGGGCCAGGGAAGTATTCCAGGCAAAAAGGACAGCAAAGACTGTGAAGCAGAAGAGAGCATAACATTTGAAAACATGAAAGTGTGTTGTGGCTGGAGCATAGAAAGAAAGCAGGGAGGAGCTCAAAATAAGACCACAGAGGTGGGCTGAGACCAGATCCCCAGAAGCTCATAGGATTTTGGACTTCATCCTAAGAGTAGCAAGGTACCATTAAAAGAGTGGAGGCAGGGGAGCTACAATTCCATTTTAGAAAGGTTACTCTGAATGCTTGTGGAGAATGGAATTAAAATGGGAAGAGTGTTGGCAGAGAAACCAGTTAGGAGGAAACCAGGAGAGAAATAGCAGTTCCTGGGCTCTGGGGTAGTGGCAGTGGGGATGATGGAAAATTTAAGGATTTGAGAGCTATCTAAAGGGCATAAGATTCAGGACTTGATGGTGTAAATGGTTCTGGCTTGAACAAATGAGGGGTACAGGTGCAGCTACTTCTAAAGGGAGCACTCTAGGGAGGAAGGGGGCTTCACTGGGGAAAGAGGAGAGGAGAAGATCATGGGTTGGGTCTGGATCACGCTGGGCTTCATGTACCCTCGGGACATTCAGGTAAGGATGTCCAGTAGGAAGTTGGCTTTATGATAAATGGGTCAAGAACTTAGAAGACAATGATAAACTAGAGACACGTATTTAAAAGAAGTTTGAATATTGGTGATAATTTTGAAATCATGCAAGTGGATAAGACCACATAGGGAGGGATCAGTTAAGAAGAGAAGAAAGCATGGGACATAGTCCTAAGAAACTACAATATTTAATGGTTGACTAAAAGAGGAGGAGCCAGCAGAGGCGACTGTGAAGGTATGCCCAGAAAGAGGAGGAGACCCAGAAGAATACAATGCAGAGCCAAGGGTCTAAGAGATTGTCTCAGTCATCTAGTGCTGCTCTAACAGAAGTACCACAAGTGGATAGCTTTACAAAGAGAAATTTATTCTCTCACAGTCCAGTAGGCTACAAGTCCAAATTCAGGGCATCAGCTCCAGGGGAATGCTTTCTCCATCGGCTCTGGAGGAAAGCCCATGTCATCAGTCTTCCCTTGGTCTGGGAGTTTCTCTGCGCAGAAACCCAGGTCCAAAGGACGCGCTCGCTCCCAGCACTGCTTTCTTGGCAGTATGAGGTTCCCATGTGTCTCTGCTCGCTTCTGTCTTTTATATCTCAAAAAAGATTGCATTAAGACACTGATCTTGTCAACCTCATCCGTATAACCTCATCACAGTGATAGAATTTACAACACATGAGGAGATCACATATAATCTCATCATAGTGGTAGAGTTTACAACACATAAGGAAATCACATCAGATAACACAATCATACAATACTGGGAATCATGACCTAGCCAAGGTGCTACACACATTTTTGGGGGGACACAATTCAATCCATGACAGAGACCAACAGAGGCAATGCTACAGAGACATCAAGTAAGATGAAACCTGAAAAGGGGCCACAAGCATTAGTGACACAGAGGTCTTTGGAGATCTGAGCAAGAAAGGAGTGGACAGAGGCCATACTGGAGGAGGTTGAAGAATGAGTGAAGGAAATGGAGGTACTGTGAGTACACAACTTTTTCAAGAAGTTTTGTTGTGAAGGGTATGAGTTATGAAGATGACAGCAGGAAGTCTGTAGATTTGAAGGAAGATTTTGTTTTGCTTTTTGTGTTACGTTTACATGCTAATCAAGAAGATATGAGAACACATAAGAACAGGGGCACCTCTTTAACTGTAACAGAAGTAAAGGAGGAAAATTCTTTCTGGATTATCTTTTTACAAGAGACTTTTTGAGAAGAACACAGGATCATGTTCCAAGCTAGCAAGGGCTGCTAATGAGGCTGTCATTTTCCATTCTGCCTCACTGACAGGCTGCTTCCTACAAAAATGGCACATCTGCAAGACTGCTCTTTCAGTGCTACTTCCTGTGGGTGTTACTTTGTTAAAAAATAAGTCCAAAGAATTTCTTGCCATTGTTCCAACTAGGGGTTGTTGATTTTGCCCCAGGATGCAGCAACTTCTTCAGAGAACTGCTTTGCTAGCTTGTTGTCTATAGCTTCAAGTGCTTCCTCTCAGCATCCTCCTGCACCCTGATTGACCTTTACTGCTTTTGACAGCCCAAATGTTTAAGCACTGGGCTACTGTCCAAAAGCTTGGTGGTTCAAACTCACCCAGAGTCATCTGGGAAGTAAGGCCTGACAATCTGTTTCTGAAAGGTCACAGCCTTGAAAACCCTATGGAGTACCATTCTACTCCACACACATGTGGTTGGCATCGACTCGACAACACATAACATAAATTATGATTTCAGTTGATAGATGTGTCCTACTTTGATCAAAATAGAGTTTGCATTCCTACTTCTGTTTCCTGATGCCTTTGGTGATTTCTGGAAGTAGAAAGGGAAGCACATTATTTACTCCACTATTTTAAAATAGAATCTCTTTATAAATTTGTATTTGGAAGATTTTTGTTTCAACAGACAATACATTATACAAAATTTAAAAGGTACAAAACCCGTTGAACCAAACCCATTGCCTTCCAGTCGATTCTGACTCATAGCAACCCTATAGGACAGAGTAGAACTGCACCATAGGATTTCCAAGGAGTGCCTGGTGGATTCAAACTGCTGACCTTTTGGTTAGCAGCCAAACTCTTAACCACTATCCCACAGGGTTTCCACCTGCCCCATAGGGTTTCCAAGGAGTGCCTGGTAGATTCGAACTGCCAACCTTTTGGTTAGCAGCCAAACTCTTAACCACTATCCCACAGGGTTTCCACCTGCCCCATAGGGTTTCCAAGGAGTGCCTGGTAGATTCGAACTGCCAACCTTTTGGTTAGCAGCTGTAGTTCTTAACCATTATGCCACTAGAGTTAAAGGGCATACAGAAGAACGGAAATATCCCTCTGTCTATCCAGTTCCCCTCCCCAGAAACAATCTTCAAACCAGTTGTTTTGCATATCCTTCCAGAAATATTCTATGTATGTTCAATAAAAAATACTTCTTTCTTCCTCACAAGTGGTAGCATATCACATACACCATTTTAATGCCATACCTTGATCAGTTAACGTATGTTGAAAATCATCCTACATCAGTTTATCATAAAAACCTGTTGCCATTCCAACTCATAGCGACCCTACGGGACAGAGCAGAACTGCCCCATAAGGTTTCCAAGGAGCTGCTGATGGATTCAAACTGCTGACCTTTTGGTGAGCAGGCGTAGCTCTTTACCACCGCACCACCAGGGGTCCTGAGTTTCTCGTAGAGCTGCCTTTATTCTTTCCCTCAGCTGTTAGCATTGCATTGTGTGGATGTACCATCATTTATTTAACCAGTTCCCTCTTGATGGGAAGTAAACTCTGCAGTCAATAACCTCATAGATACGGCACTTTGTACATGTACGAGCTTAACTATAGGTTAAACACCTTGAAGTGAAATTGCTTTGTCAAAAGGGATATGCATTTTTAATTTTAAAAGATGACGCTGTATTTCCCTTCATGAATGTGGTGCCAATTTTCACCCAACCAAGCATTGGATGAGACTGCCTTTTTACTCACAGCCTCCCAACCACAGTGGTCACACTGATCTGACTTCGTAAATCTGACTGGTGGAAATATCTTAGTGATTTCATTTTGCATTTCTCTTATTTTGAGGATTGTCGAGCATCTTTTCAAGTATTTATAAGTCATTTAAACTTTTCTTTTCTGGAAAAGATTAACTATCTAATAATTAATGGGTTCGTCTTCTCCTTATCTATCTTAAGAGCTCTCGTATGTTAAGAAAGTGAGCATTGGGTCTGTGATGTGAACTGCAAATGTTTTTCTCAGTTGTTTCCTTTGGCTTTATTTGACAAAGTATTTTGAAGATTATAAGTACAGAGTAAGTAATTAAAGTAATGTGATGGCAAAAATAAGTAGTTAGATCCATGAAGAGAATAGAGAGTCCAGAAATGAACACTGTGTATATGAAAATTTAATATATGATAGAAATGACATTCATGCAAAAAGGAGAGATGCCTACAATAAATGGTGTAGACATACATGACCAGAGATTGGAAAAAAATAAGCTAGATCAGTATTTTACTCCTTACCCAAGATAAACTCCGGATGCACCAAAACTTTAAATTAAAAAAGTGAAACTATAGAAGAACTAGAAGAACACGTGGATAGCTATTTTTCAAACTCTGTAGTGAAAAAGGCTTCATATGCAAGGCATAAAAGCAAGAAAAGAAAAAGAAAAAGACATGAATCTGACTACATACGTATTTTTAAGTTACCTATGGGCGGGGAAACACTGTTAGCAACATTTGGGGGCATGCGTTTTTTCCTATGAACTCATTTTCTTTTGAAAAAATGCATCTAGTACAAAAAATCCAAACACCAAATGTGATACAGTGAAAACAATGCCTCCTTTTCACTAAGGACCCTCCCTGCCTCCAAACTCTTGGTGAACCCCAGTTTCATTTGTATCGTTCCAGCAATATTCTATGCATATACGAGCACACACACAGCACATATACACACACGTAAAGATTTTTCTGTATCATGAAAAATAATCTGCCTCATCCTTTTTTCATAACATACTTTACCAGTTATATGCATTTTTTAAATTATAAACAGTGGCCATTATCTTTCTTTGCTCTTTGGGCTGTATATCTCCAAGGTGCAGGTCTTGCAGTGGAATTTATAGATAGACCTAAAGCTATGAAACTGCCCTCCATACAGGTGGCTCCAGCGACACATCCAAGTGGAAATCTAATGGAAACAGCTAGAGAGACGTACCTGTACTCAAGGGAGAGATCCAAAGCTGGGCATAGGAGATTATCATAAAGCTCGTTTTTAAGGCCACGAGCTCAATGGGATTACCTAGATGGAGGCTGCAGGGAGAAAGAAAGACCAGCGAGAGAATGCTTGAGTTCTCCAACATCTAAAGGCAGGAAAGGAAGGAGAAGCCGGAAACAGAAATTGAGAAGCAGCGGTCTCTGATATGGGACAAAAACCAGGAGATTATGGCATACTGGAAGCCAAATGGGAAAAGCTGTTAATGGGACAGAAGTTGGAGGAGAACATGGAGTTCAGCCAGGTCTTCTGCAAAGTTGAGATATAATCAAACTATGTTTCCATGCTAATGGGCATGGTCCAGAAGGGAGAGAAGGGGGAACACAGGCCTTGAGTAGGTGAGAGAAGAAGGGGCAGGATACAAGCGGGAAGAGTATAGCAAGCTCGTGCAGTGTGATGGGCATGAAGAATATGGGCGTGGCTTGCAGAGGGGTTGCAGACCTGGTGATAGGAAGATGAGGAAGTTCTTTTGTGAGTGATTCTACGTTCTGGTGAAATAAAAGTGAGCTCGTCAGTTGAGAGTAAGGAGTGGAGAGCAGGAGTTGGAGACTGGAGGAAGTGAGAGATGGCAAACTGGAAGAGTGAAGGCTGGACTGAATCCAGAAACATGGCAGGATTTCTGGGCAGTGACACACTGGAGGCCAGGGTCCTAGGAGGACTGGCCAGCATGGTTGTGTGCTTCTTTCCAGTCAGGCTCACCCGCTTGGGTGCAGACACAGAGTAGGCTGCAAGCTGGGTTTATTCAGGTTGGGGTTTTGCCAGGCAGCACAATGGCACGGGAGAGGGACAAGGAAATTAAGACGGTCTGTAAGAGCATAGTTAGAGGGACGGACATGAAATCTAAGCTGGGTGGGTTGAGAAGTAAGGACATAACATAGGTGATCGGCCATAAAAAAAAAGGGGTAGGGTCAGTGGTTTAGAGGACTGGATGGGGGCAGAGGTTGGATTGGAGTTGCTGTAGTTAAGAAGCTCAGAAAGTGGAAAGGAGTCCTCAGAGAGAGGGAGGACTGCAATGAGATGTCGGAGGCGGTGGGCATTAATAATGACAAGGTCCAGGGGTGACCACGGGATGAGGCCCTGAGGGGACAAATGGCTGATGCTGTCATTGACCACACCTGTGATGCAGAACTCGAGGAGTCTAAACAGAGGTGCCCACCCTGCTTCACCAGCTTGGCTCGGAAGTATCTGATCTGGGAGTGCTGCTCCTCATGGGTGAAGCTCAAGACACGACTCTTTGGGATTGTGACAGACCCCTTCGCGGAGCTCGCCATCACCTTGTGCATCGTGGTGAACACCGTCTTCATGGCCATGGAGCACCACGGCATGAGCTCCGCCTTCGAATCCATGCTGCAGATAGGCAACATTGTGAGTGCCCTGTCCGGCACTGCCGGCGCTGGGTGGCCAGGGAGCTTCTGGGTGGGATGGGAGCACACCCTCACTCACTGGAGCACTGACCTAGTTAGCTGAGAGCAGACGGGCAGTGTGGGAGATGTGTGGACACCGAGTGAAGGAAGTCGAGCCTGGAGGACAAGGCTGAGCTGATGACGATTGCATCGGAATGGACAAGCACAGGAAGTGGGCAGAGTCCCGAGCTAGGGACAGCTAGCTCCCTCTTGAGTTCTCTGGACCACAATTGCTTTTCTCAGGAAATGATGATAAATGACACTTTCTCAACTAATGACAATTTATGAACTTGGAAGTTTCCTTCCAGTTCTATTAGTTACCTTTTTATGACTGCTAGAAAGAGTGGCTATGACTTTTCAATGCTGTCACTGCAAGAAAAAGTTGGGGAAAGGAAGAGAAGGGAAGGGAAAGACAGTGGGAGGGAGACAGGGACCATGGAAACACATTTGCTGGCCTAACTAAACCATTAGGGAGTCAGAACTTTCCTTTTGCATCGGGTTTAGACATGGCACAACTTAAAATTTTCTCCATTATTTTTTTAGTATTATTTGCTTTTAACAAGATAAAATCCATACTGCATTTTGCTACATGCTGAGTAAAGTATCTGACTCAGAGGGAGAGCAGCCGTCTCCCATCTCTGCCCCACCCACAGGAATAAAATCATAGCCGGCTTTATTTGGACACTTGCTCTAGGCTGGACATGGCTTCAGGGGCTTCTCATGGAGTTTATCATTTCATTTTCACAGTAACCCTGTGTGGTAGGTACTGTTATTATCCCTTTTCACAAACGGGAAAACTTCAGCACAAGAGGTTAAATTGTTCTCCCAAGGTCATGAAGGTGAGTGAGTGGCAGAGCTGGGATTTGATCCCAGGCAGACTGGCTCCAGAGCCCACACTCCTTATCTCCTGAGCTTAGTCACCCCACAGGACCGACTATTGTGTGTGCACGTGAGTGTGCGTGTCAGTGTCCGTGCTGATGCGCGCGTGTGTGTGTACATGATTGTGTGCTTTGTGTGAGTGTGTGTGTGCACATGATTGTGTGCTTTGTGTGAGTGTGTGTGTGTACATGATTGTGTGCTTTGTGTGTGTGTGAGTGTGTACATGATTGTGTGCTTTGTGTGAGTGTGTGTGTGTACATGATTGTGTGCTTTCTGTGAGTGTGTGTGTGTACATGATTGTGTGCTTTGTGTGAGTGTGTGTGTGTACATGATTGTGTGACTTTCTGTGAGTGTGTGTGTGTACATGATTGTGTGCTTTGTGTGAGTGTGTGTGTGTACATGATTGTGTGCTTTGTGTGAGTGTGTGTGTGTACATGATTGTGTGCTTTGTGTGAGTGTGTGTGTACATGATTGTGTGATTTTGTGAGTGTGTGTGTGTACATGATTGTGTGACTTTCTGTGAGTGTGTGTGTGTACATGATTGTGTGCTTTGTGTGAGTGTGTGTACATGATTGTGTGCTTTGTGTGAGTGTGTGTGTACATGATTGTGTGCTTTGTGTGTGTGTGTACATGATTGTGTGCTTTGTGTGAGTGTGTGTGTGTACATGATTGTGTGACTTTCTGTGAGTGTGTGTGTGTACATGATTGTGTGCTTTGTGTGAGTGTGTGTACATGATTGTGTGCTTTGTGTGAGTGTGTGTGTACATGATTGTGTGCTTTCTGTGAGTGTGTGTGTACATGATTGTGTGCTTTGTGTGAGTGTGTGTGTGTACATGATTGTGTGACTTTCTGTGAGTGTGTGTGTACATGATTGTGTGCTTTCTGTGAGTGTGTGTGTACATGATTGTGTGCTTTGTGTGAGTGTGTGTGTGTACATGATTGTGTGACTTTCTGTGAGTGTGTGTGTGTACATGATTGTGTGCTTTGTGTGAGTGTGTGTGTACATGATTGTGTGCTTTGTGTGTGTGTGTGTACATGATTGTGTGCTTTGTGTGTGTGTGTGTACATGATTGTGTGACTTTCTGTGAGTGTGTGTGTGTACATGATTGTGTGCTTTGTGTGAGTGTGTGTGTACATGATTGTGTGCTTTGTGTGTGTGTGTGTACATGATTGTGTGCTTTGTGTGAGTGTGTGTGTGTACATGATTGTGTGACTTTGTGTGAGTGTGTGTGTGTGTACATGATTGTGTGCTTTGTGTGTGTGTGTGAGTGTACATGATTGTGTGCTTTGTGTGAGTGTGTGTGTGTGTGTACATGACAAACAGTAGCTCGGAAAGGCCAGGGCTCCACCACCATGACCACAGCACTGTCCACCCCTGGAGGTGGCCTACCAGGTCTACTGGGATCATCCAGCTATTCTTTCTCTAGGCTGCAGACTTAGGTAGAGAATGGGGTCTCAGAGGAAAAGTGATCATCTTCCCTAGAAACCTCCCGTCCCCCCAGTCCAGGTATATGAAAGGAAATCCAGTAGATTCTGGACACAGTGGAACCAGTATGTGTTACCTTTTGGCAGTGCCTAGTCTGAGAGGTCACATTCTGTTTAAAGATCCTACGAACAGGGAAACTGGGACAAGAGGGGAGAGTTTATTTCCAAGAAGCCAGCCTAAGACCACAGAGGACCTTATGAAAGGACTTTTGACAGGTGGAGAAGTTGAGCCTAGAGAGAGAAAAGGCCTTTCCCACTGTGACAGAGAACGGTGCCATTTTTTTAAAAGAAAGACATTTGTTTGGTGCCTATGATGAGTCAGGAGGTTTATAAACTCTATCTCAACACTATAGAGTTATCCTCACCCTCACTTCACAAGAGAGAGCACTAAGACTCAGGTTGAAAACCCCACCCGAGGGTGCACAGCTGGTGAGGGTGGAACCAGAGTCAACGCAGGTCTCTCAAGGGCACAGCACCCCAACCTCACCCCCCACCACCCCCATTTGCCCTCAGAGCACACTCAGAAGATGCTCTCTGAATTACGCAGCTGCAGCCTTGGACATTGGGCAAGTACCCTAGACTTTCAGCCTGTTTCTCAGCCTGCAGTTTGCCTGTTTCATAGGCTGGAGAGAGACTTTGATGACATCGCATGAGAGAAAAGCACTTGATTCTGGTCTTTGCTGTCTTCTTAACCTGTTTCCCTTCCCTGATGTTTCTTTTATGACTTGAGCCTGATTCTGACTTCTGTCAGCTTCAGAATTCTGTCCTGTTTAAGACAACTGACTTAAAGACCCTCGGAGCTGGAAAGAATTTTACTGTTGTTAGCTGCCATCAAGTCGATTCCGACTCATGGTGCCCGGCCCTGCGTGCGCAGAAAGGCTGTGACCTTTCAAAAGCAGATTGCCAGGCCTGTGTCTTCCGAGGCACCTCTGGGTGGGTTCGAACCGCTAACCTTTTGGCTAGTAGTCGAGCACTTAACCATTAGCACCACCCAGGGACTCCTTAAAAAGAACCTTAGAGAAAATGTATTAGTATTGTTCTTGCTAATAACTATTATTTATTAATGAACTACTATCTGCCAGGCTCTTTGCTAGAAAGTCCATTATCTCATTTTATGCCCATTATACAGATGAGGAAATTGAGATTCAGAGAGGATGGGTTACTTGTCCACGGTTACACAAGCTAGGAAATGACTAAATTGGGATTTTCATCTGGGTTTGTGTAGCCCCAAAATCCATGCTTTTGAATGACTAAGCCAAACTGGCTTCTCATTTACATAATCATGTAATAATAATTATTCTAATGATTGTTCCCACGTACTCCACTCTTCATTCATATGGAAAAACGAGATGTGGGTTCTAATGAGCACTCCCTGAGCACTGGTCCAGAGATCTCTCTATTCTGCCACACTGAGTGTTCCCTGACCCAACCCCTTAGGAACTTGCAGAGAACATAGACATTCAACAAAAACAAGATAAGAGGATTTGGTGTTTTCAAAACAAGATGCTTTCCTGCTACCATACTGGCCATTGCCTCCTGACCCAACAGATTCCACCGTGATGAAACCCTGTTTCCATCCACAGGTCTTTACCATATTTTTTACTGCGGAAATGATCTTCAAAATCATCGCCTTTGACCCTTACTATTACTTCCAGAAGAGGTGGAATATCTTCGACTGCATCATCGTCACTGTGAGCTTGATGGAGCTCAGCATGGTCAAGAAGGGAAGCCTGTCCGTGCTGCGGACATTCCGCCTGGTAATGTTTTCTCTTGACAAATTGGGAAAAGTCCCACCCAGATGCAGGAAGCCCACCTCTGAGAGTAGACACCATCCTCAGGGGACTCCACTAACCAACTCCTTCTTCCTCTGCTGTCCCTGGGGCGAAGAGGCAGACATGGTGGCTGGGAGCCTGGAGCCTTGGGCTGTGGTCCAGGCTCTTCACTGACTCCAAGTGGGGCATGCCTTCTCCTCTCTGGGCCTCAGTCCCTCATCTGCACAAAGAGGGGGCTTCCATTTATCCTTCCTGTTCGCTCATCAAATAATAACGGTGATCATAATAGCAGCTAATATTCATTGAACACTTACAATGTGTCAGGTGCAGTGTTAAACCCTTAACAAACCAGTGCCAGTTGCTGTTGAGTCAATTCCGACTCATGGCAACCCCATGGGTGTCTGAGTAGATTTGTGCTCCCTAGGGTTTTCTATGGCTGATTTTTCAGAAGTAGATCTCCAGGTTTTTCTTCCTAGGTGCCTCTGGGTGGCTTTGAACTCAGATAGTGGGTTAGTAGGTGAGTGCTTAACCATTTGTGCCACCTAGGAACTCCTTCAAAAAACTCTAAACATAAAGTACCTCATTTTATGCTCACAACAACTCTACGAGATAGTTGCTTTTATTATCCCTATGGATAGATGAGAATAACTGAAACATTGAAGTGATGACCCCAAAGTCTCAAAGCTGCTGGACTTGTGGCAGAGCTGGAAGTCAAATCCCAATTATCTGGTCCCAGAGTCCCAGGTCCTTCCCACTACAAGGAGGCCACCTCTGATGCCTCAGTACCTCAAGTCACAGCCCAAAATATCTCATGCACCCAAAAACTTCCTTCTACTAGCCATACATGGATGCCTTCCTCCAAACTCAGCTCCAGGAGAGGCTCCCCTGTTCAAGTCACTTTGCCCTGTTGCGCTCAGGCCACCTGCTCTTATAAGAACTGCATTCACCTGGTTTATCAGATTACCAGAAGAAGACCCTGAGGTCCCTGGGTCTCCCAAGTCCCCAGTCTATCTGGAGGAAGCTTGGTGCTTTGCTGACTGTTGGGAGTGGGCAGGAGCCCTGAAGAAGTGACATGGCTTGTTAGCGCAAGAAGTTTATTCTCATTACTCTCTCGTTGCCAATTGGGAGCCCAATGTCCAGTTTCAGAGAGAAATGACAAAATGAAGGAGAGTGTGCCCAGCAACCTTGCCAAATTCCAGTTGGGCAGTTCTAACAAGTGTTGGGCTTGTTAGAACCCAACCCAGGGGTTAAAGAAGCCAGCTGGTTCAGGGGAGCAGTGAGATGTTAGGTCAGAAGATCTGCTTGGGGTTCTGTCATGGTCCAGTTGTGCTGACTTCCCCGTATTGTGTGTTGTCCTTCCCTTCACCTAAGATGATTCTTGTCTACTATCTAGTTAGTGAATTCCCCTCTCCTTCCCTCCCTACCCTCATAACCATCAAAAATATTTTCTTCTGTGTTTAAACCTTTTCTTGAGTTCTTATAATAGTGATCTCATACAATATTTGTCCTTTTGTGAGTGACTAATTTCACTCGGCATGATGCCCTCCAGATTCATCCATGTTGGAGATGTTTCTCAGATTCATCATTGTTCTTTATCATTGCATAGTGTTCCATTGTGTGTATGTACCATAATTTGTTTATCAATCTGTCTGTTGATGGGCACCTAGGTTGTTTCCATCATTTTGCTATTGTGAACACTGCTGCAATGAATATGGATGTGCATACATCTATTTGTGTGATGGCTCTTATATTCCAAGGAGTGGGACTGCTGGATCATATGGTACTTCTATTTCTAGTTTTTTAAGGAAGCTCCAGAACATTTTCCAAAGTGGTTGTACCATTTTACATTCCCACCAACAGTGTGTAAGTGTTCCAGACTCTCCACAACCTCTCCAACACTTATTATTTTGTGTTTTTTGGATTAATGCTAGCCTTGTTGGTGTGAGATGGTGTCTTATTGTAGTTTTTATTTGCATTTCTCTAACGGCTAATGATCATGAGCATTTTCTCATGTGTCTGTTAGCCACCTGAATGTCTTCTTTGGTGAAGTGTCTGTTCATATCGTTTGCCCATTTTTTAATTGAGTTATTTGTCTTTTTGTTGTTGAGGTGTTGCAGTATCTTGTAGATTTTAGAAATTAGACACTGATCGGATATGTTGTAGCCAAAATTTTTTTACTAGCCTGTAGGTTCTCTTATTATTCTTTTGGTGAAGTCTTTTTTTTTTTTTTTTCAATTGTACTTCAGGTGAAGGCTTACAGAACAAATAGTTTCTCATGAAACAGTAGTACGCATATTGCTTTATGGCATTGGCTAACAACCCCACAACATGTTAACCCTCTCCCTTCTCAACCTTTTATTTTTGGTGAAAATATACATAGCCAAAGATACACCATTTCAAAAATTTCTACATGCACAGTTCAGTGACATCGACTATGCTCTTCCAATTGTGCTGCTATTCTCACTTTAGATGAAAGCTTACAGAACAAAATAGTTTCTCATTTAACAGTTAGTACACATGTTGCCTTATGACAATGGTTAACAACCTCACAACACATCAACACTATCCTTACTCAACCTTGGGTTCCTATCACCAGCTTCCTAGTCACCTTCTGCCTTCTGGCCCTTGTCCCTGGACTGCTGTACCTCATTAGTCCAATTTGGGTTTTATGGGGCTGTCCACTCCCAGGGTGAACAGTGAACCTCAGAGATGACTTCACCACTGAGCTAAAAGGGTGTCTGGGGGCCATACTCTCGGGGTTTCTCCAGTCTCCTTTAGGCCAGTAAATCTGGTCTTTTTTTGTGTGTGTGAGTTAGAATTTTGCTCTACATCCTTCTCCAGCTCTGTCCTGAACCCTCTGTTGTGATCCTGGTCAGAGCAGTTAGTGGTGGTAGCCGGGCACCATCTAGCTGTACTGGACTCAGTCTGGTGGAGGCCTTGGTAGCTGTGGTCCGTTAGTCCTTTGGACTAATCTTTTCCTTGTATCCTGTTCTCTTCATTCTCCCTTGCTCCTGAAGGGATGAGACCAGTGGAGTATCTTAGATGGCTGCTTACAGGCTTTTAAGACCCCAGACACTACTCACCAAGGTAGAATGTAGAACATTTTCTTTACAAACTGTGTTATGCCAGTTGAGCTAGATGTTCCCTGAGACTATGGTCCCAATAGCCTTCCACCCAGCAATTCAGTCCCTCGGGGAGTTTGGATGTGTCTATGGAGCTTTGATGACCTTTCCTTGTACAAGTTGTGCTGGTTTCCCCTGTATTGTGTACTGTCTCACCCATCACCCAAGATACCACTTATCTATTGCCTATTTCGTATTCCCCCCCCCCCACCCCTCCCATCCCTGGTAACCAACAAAGATTTTGTGTGTGAACTTTTTCATGGGTTTTTACCATAGAGGTCTCATACAATATTTGTCCTTTTGTGATTGACTTATTTCACTCAGAATAATGTCCTCCAATTTCATCCATGTTATGAGATGCTTCACAGATTCATCATCGTTCTTTCTCGTTGCATAGTACTCCATTGTGTGTATGTACCATAGTTTGTTTATCCATTCATCTGTTGATGGGCATCTAGGTTGTTTCCATCGTCTTGCTATTGTGAACAATGCTGCCATGAACATAGGTGTGCATATGTCTATTCAAGTGAGGACTCTTATTTCTCTAGGATATATTCCTAGGAGTGGGATTGCTGGATCGAATGGTATGTCTATTTCTAGCTTTCTGAGGAAGCACCATATCATTTTCCAAAACGGTTGTATCATTTTGCATTCCCACCAGCAGTGCATAAGAGTTCCAATCTCCCCACAGCCCCTCCAACATTTGTTATTTCCAGTGTTTTGGATTCGTGCCAGTAATGCCAAGGTGAGCTGGTATCTTATTGTGGTTTTACTTTGCATTTCTCTAATGGCTTGTGATCACGAACATTTCCTCATGTGTCTGTTGGCCATTTGAATGTCTTCTTTGGTGAAATGTCTGTTCATTTCTTTTGCCCATTTTTTAATAGGATTATTTGTCTTTTTGTTGTAGACGTGTTGGATTTTCTTGTAGATTATGGAGATTAAACCTTTGTCTGACTTGTACTGTCTAAAAATTTTTTCCCAGTCTGTAGGTTCTCTTTTTACTCTTTTGGTGAAGTCTTTTGAAGAGCATAGGTGTTTGATTTTTAGAAGATCCCAGTTATCTAGCTTATCTTTTGGGGTTTGTGCGTTGATGGTTATGGTTTGTATCCTGCTAATGCCGTGTATTAAGGCCTGAAGTGTTGGTCCTATTTTTTCTTCTATGAACTTTATAGTTTTAGGCTTTATATTCAGGTCTTTGATCCATTTTGAAGTAGTTTTTGTATACGGCATGAGGTATGGGTCCTGTTTCATTTTTTTGTAGATGGTATCCAGTTTTGCCAGCACCATTTGTTAAATAGACTGTCTTTTCCCCATTTGATGGATTTTGGGCCCTTGTCAAAGATCAGGTGACCGTAGGTGGATCGATTTACATCTGGGTTCTCAATTCTGTTCCATTGGTCAATGTATCTGTCATTGTACCAGTACCAGGCTGTTTTGACTACTGTAGCTGTATAGTAGGTTCTGAAGTCAGATAGTGTGAGTTCTCCAACTTTATACTTCTTCTTCAGTAGTGCTTTACTTATTCGGGGCTTCTTCCCTTTCCATATAAAGTTAATGAGTAGTTTTTCCATCTCTTTGAAGAATATTGTTGGTATTTGCATAGGGATTACGTTGTTTTGTAAATTGCTTTGGGTAGAATTGTCATTTTCACAATGTTGAGTCTACCTATCCATAAGCATGGTATGTTTTTCCATTTATGTAGATCCCTTTGGGTTTCTTGCAGTAGTGTTTTGTAGTTTTCTTCTTATAGGTCCTTTACATCCCTGGTTAGATTTAGTCGTAAGTATTTTATCTTTTTAGCAGCTATTATAAATGGTATTGTTTTCCTGATTTCCTTTTCATCGTTCTCCTTATTGGTGTATAGGAATCCAACTGATTTTTGTATGTTTATCTTGTATCCTGCTACTCTGCTGAATCTTTCTATTAGTTCCAGTAGATTTCTCGTGGAGTCTTTAGGGTTTTCTATGTATAGTATCATATCATCCGCAAACAGGGACAGTTTAACTTCTTCATTACCAATTTGGATGCCCTTTATTTCTTTTTCTTGC
Source organism: Dugong dugon (assembly GCA_030035585.1). Classification (NCBI taxonomy): domain Eukaryota; kingdom Metazoa; phylum Chordata; class Mammalia; order Sirenia; family Dugongidae; genus Dugong; species Dugong dugon. The sequence goes on from CM057480.1 coordinate 1,424,656, forward strand.
CTTATTGCTCTAGCTAGAACTTCCAGCTCAATGTTAAATAGGAGTGGTGATAAAGGGCATCCTTGTCTTCTTCCTGTTTTCAAAGGGAATGTTTTCAGCCTCTCTCCATTAAGAATGATGTTGGCCATTGGTTTGGCATAGATGCCCTTTATTATGTTGAGAAATTTCCCTTCTATACCTATTTTATTGAGAGCTTTTATCAGGAATGGGTGTTGGACTTTGTCAAATGCCTTTTCTGCGTCAATTGAGATGATCATGTGATTCTTTTCTTTCCTTTTATTTATGCGGTGGATTATGTTGATTGATTTTCTAACGTCGAACCATCCTTGCATACCTGGTGTGAATCCTACTTGGTCATGGTGTATTATTTTTTTGATATGATGCTGAATTCTATTGACTAGAATTTTGTTCAGGATTTTTGCATCTATGTTCATGAGAGATATTGGTCTGTAATTTTCTTTTTTTGTGATGTCTTTGCCTGGTTTTGGTATCAGCATTATGCTGGCTTCATAGAATGAATTTGGAAGTGTTGCTTCCTTTTCTATGCTCTGAAATAGCTTGAGTAGTACTGGTACAAGCTCTTCTGTAAATGTTTTGTAGAATTCTCCAGTGAAGCCATCTGGGCCAGGGCTTTTTTCGGTTGGGTGTTTTTTTTTGTTTGTTTTTTTGTTTTTTTTTTATTACCTTTTCAACCTCTTCTCTTGTTATGGGTCTGTTCAGATTTTCAACATCACTTTGTTGTAGTTTGGGTAGGCTGTGTGTTTCTAGAAATTTATCCATTTCCTCTAGCTTTTCAAATTTGTAGGAGTATAGTTTTTCATCATATTCTGTTATAAACCTTTTTATTTTCAGTTGGGTCTGTTGTAATGTCCCCCATTTCATTTCTTATTTGGGTTATTTGTGTCCTCTCCTTTTTTTCTTTTGTCAGTCTGACCAGTGGTTTGTCGATTTTGTTGATTCTTTCAAAGAACCAACTTTTGGTTTTGTTGATTCTTTCTATTGTTTTTCTGTTCTCTATTTCATTTATTTCTGCTCTGATATTTACTATTTCCTTTCTTCTGGTGGTTGTGGGCTTTTTTTGCTGTTCTCTTTCTATTTGTTTGAATTCTGTAGTTAATGTTTTGATTTTGTCCCTTTCTTCTTTTTTGATGTGTGCATCTAGTGCTATAAATTGTCCTCTGAGGACTGCCTTTGCTGTGTCCCAAAGGTTTTGGTATGATGTGTTTTCATTCTCATTTGATTCTAGCAATTTTTTGATTCCATCTCTGATTTCTTCTCTTACCCTCTGGTGTGTAAGCAGGGTATTATTCAGTTTTTATGTAGTTGATTTTTTTTCCTTGCTCTTTCTATTGTTAGTTTCTACCTTGATGGCATTGTGGTCAGAGAAGATACTTTGAATTATCTCTACGTTTTGGATCTTGTTGAGGATTGCTCTGTGGCCTAAGATGTGGTCTATTCTGGAGAACATTCCATGTGCATTTGAAAACAATGTGTACTTTGCAGCGGTTGGATGGAGTGTTCTATATATGTCTGTGAGGTCAAGTTGGCTGATTGTGCCATTTAGGTCTTCTGTATCTTTGCTGAGTTTCTTCTTAGTTGTTCTGTCCTTTACTGAGAGTGGTGTGTTGAAGTCTCCCACTATTATTGTGGAACTGTCAATTTCTCTTTTCAGTGTTGTTAGTTTGTTTTATGTATTTTGGATCCCTGTCATTGGGTGTGTGGATGTTTATTATGGTTATGTCTTCATGATGGATCGTCCCCTTAATCATTATATAGTGTCCTCCTTTGTCTTTTATGGTGGATTTTGTTTTAAAGTCTATTTAATCTGAGATTAGTGTTGCCACTCCTGCTCTTTTTTGGTAGTTGTTAGCTTGATATATTTTTTTCCAACCTTTGACTTTTAATAAATTCACATCTTTGTTTCTAAGGTGTGTCTATTGTAGACAGCATATTGATGGCTTCTGTTTTCTTATCCATTCTGTCACTCTCCATCTCTTTATGGGTGCACTGAGTCCATTTACATTCAGTGTAATTATTGATAGATGTGAGTTTGTTGCTGTCTTTTTGTAGTGCTTTTTTTTGTGGTGCTGACATTTTCTTTGTTCTTCTTACTCTCTTGTGCTGAGTTACTTTTGTTTGTGGATTTTTTTTTTCTTTTTTTTTTTTTTGTAGGTATTGTTTTTGCTGAGACTTTATGTTTTTCCTCTTTATTTTTATGAGTATGTTTGTTAACTTTCTTTGTGGTTACCATGAATTTTACCCTTATCTTTCTAAGTTTGAAGCAGTCTACCATTACTTGGTATCACCTTGCCTTCCTCTCCATTAGAAGGTTCTATACCTATGCCATTTATTCCCTGTTTTATTGTTTTTATGTTGTTGTCATTTACTGATTAACTGCTCTGATTCCCTGTTGTATTTTTTTTTTTTGTTTTGGATAGTCCTTGAGAGTTCAGTTCCTAGACTGGTATCTGGCTGGTATGATCCTCCATCCTAAATTCTACCTGTGAGCTGAAGTTGTTTGTTCTCAGATTGAAGAACTCCCTTTAATAATTCTTGTAAGTTTGGTTTGGCTCTTACATATTCCCTTAATTTCTGTTTATCTGGAAATGACCTGATTTCACCATCGTGTTTGAACGGGAGTTTTGCAAGCTATATTATTCTTGGCTGGCAATTTTTTTCTTTCAAGATTTTATATGTGTCATCCCACCTTCTTGTCTGCATGGTTTCTGCTGAATAATCTGAGCTCAGTCTTATTGTTTCTCCTCTGTATGTGACTTCTTGTTTTTCACAAGCTGCTCTCAGGATTCTTTGTTTGTTGTTGGTTTTGGCGAGTGTGCATATGATATGCCTTGGTGATTTTCTTTTGGGGTCTCTCCTATATGGGGTTTGTTGAGCTTCTTGGATGGCCAGCTTTTCATCTTTCATGATATTGGGGAAGTTTTCTGTCAGCAGTTCTTCAATGATCCTCTCTGTGTTTTCTGTTTTCTCCCCCTGTTCTGGAACTCCAATCACTCGAAAATTTTTGTTTTTGATTGTATCCCATATACCTCTCAGGGTCTCTTCATTTTTCTTTGTTCTTTTTTCTGAGTTTTCCTCAAACAGAGTTGTATCCAAGTGTTTGTCTTCAATTCCACTGATACTGTCTTCCAGTGTTTCAAATCTGCTTCTCCGCCCTTCTATGACACCGTCCATTTCTGAAACCTTGTTGTTTATCTTTTGGATTTCTAATTGCTGTCTTTGTATAATTTCTAGTTGTGAATTTATTTTGGCATTTTGTTCCTGCATTATTTTCCTGAATTCTTCCAATTTTTTGTCTGTATTTTCCATGAATTTGTCTATTTTTTCCTCATTTTTGTCTTCTTTTTGCTTCAGCTCTTGGAGAATTCTGAGTATCAGAGATTTGAATATCCTATCAGGTAGTTCTAGTGCCTTTTCTTGCACTGGAAAGTCATCTGGTGTTTTATTTTGGACGCCTGCTGGAACCATCCTGTCCTGTTTTTGTAAATGTTTTGATATTGTCTGCTGTCTTCAGAGCATCAAGTAGTTATTTTGCCTGTTTATTGATGGTAGATTTGTTTGTTTTGTCCCTTTTTTTTAAATTTGGCTATGTCTGAGCAGGTGGGCTGTGTGTTCTTTGTTGTTTGCTCATCTGTGGGCACAATACTTTTCGCATCCTTCTCCAACTGGCAGGGTCAGTCACTCAGATATGGTACGGCATGGCAGGTCTAGCTGAGGAGCAGTTACTGGGATGGGTTGTTTGTGGCACTTACTATAGCCACCAGGGCGGGTCGGTAATCAGTGCAGGGCAGGTCCCAGTAGGCCATGCCTGTGTCTCTTGGTGGTGTGATGTGAAGCACACGGTGCAGGTAGGCAGGATGTAGCATGGAGATTGTTATGTGTGGAGCTAAGATGGATATGGGAGAGACGAGAGAGGAACAGGAGCCAAAAACATACAAACAAACAAAAAAGAATGCTAGGGGAGCTTGCCGTTGGAGTGGAGAGATGACAGACTATGAAATGGGGAAAAACAAAAAGGGTCAGAGGAAGAAAAAAAAGAAAAGAATGAATAAATAAAAATTGGAAACATTAAAGAACAGCAAAGTTCCCAGGGATCCCACCAGTGCGGCTATGAGGTCTGGGGAAGTTGTTCTCAGGTGTTGCAGTACAGCCTGGCTAGAAGGCGTAGATGTATACAATGCCAGGTATTCAGGGAACAGAAAGAGAAGGAAGATATAGAGAGATGATATGAAGAAAGACAAAAAGGGAGAAAGAGGGAAAAGAAAACAAAACAAATTTAAAAAAAAGAAAAGAAAGAACAAGGAAAGCCCCTGAAAAAAAAGAAAAAAAAAAAGCCAACGAGAAGAGAAATGCCCTCAGGGATCCCTCTGCATGTCTGTGCAAGCCAAGGGGGTAGTTTCCAAGCCATGCAGCACCACCTGGCCAGAATGGGCTCCCAACTCAAGAAAAGGAAAAGAAAAGAAAAAAAAACAAATGAACAAAAGCCCCGGGATCCCACCAGGGTGGCAGCCCAGACCAGGAAGCAGCTCCACACTCGAACGGAGCTCCGCAGCCCCTCAGGAAGAAGCAAAGATGGCACACAGAGCCAGGTATTTGAGCAAAAGGAGGGGGAGGTGGTAAGAGGTGAGGAAGAAATCAAAAGAAGCGGATAAAAGCAACACCAGCAGCCAACAAATGGCACTCAGGGAGCCAGCCCATTCAGGTGGGTGGAATCCAAGCAGCCGGTGCTTCCCGGACAAGAGACTGTGGCCACGGGAAGCAGAGGAGGCTGAGTGGGGGTGAAGAGGGGTTGGGAGTGGGAAAGCATATATGGCAAATTACCAGCTGCTTTGTCTCCCACTGGAAGCTCCGTGAAGCTGCTTTCTCATACCCCCTGTTTGCTGGTTTCTGATAGGAGTCCAAGATGGTGGATCCAACCTGTGTTAGCTGATAGGGGACCTCTGCATGAATCTCTCCTCACTCTCTGTTCTCTGTTAGTTTTCTCACTCCATTTGGTGCTTGGCTGAGTTCCTTATCTCTTCATTTGATGTTTTAGGGTTTCAGGATTGTTGTTTTCTCTGTTCAGCTTAGTTTTTCGGATCTTTGCTGTGGAGGGATGGCGTGGTGCATCTGTCTAGGGCACCATTTTGCCAGCTAATCTGGTGAAGTCTTTTGATGAGCATAAATGTTTGATTTTTAGCAGCTCCCAGTTATCTAGTTTCTCTTCTGGTGTTTGTGCATTGTTAGTTATGGTTTGTGTTCTGTTTATGCTACGTATCAGGGCTCCTAGATTGTCTCTGTTTTTTTCTTCTATGATCTTTATCGTTTTAGATTTTATATTTAGGTCTTTGAACCATTTTGAGTTAGTTTTTGTACATGGTGTGAGGTATGGGTCTTGTTTCATTTTTTTTTTGCAGTTGGATATCCAGTTATGCCAGACCATTTGTTAAAGAGACTGTCTTTTCCCCATTTAACAGACTTCGGGCATTTGTCAAATATAAGCTGCTCATAGGTGGATGAATTTACATCTGGATTCTCAATTCTGTTCCATTGCTCTATGTATCTGTTATTGTACCAGTACCAGGCTGTTTTGACTACCGTGGCGGTATAATAGGTTCTAAAATCTGGTAGTATGAGGCCTCCCACTTTGTTCTTCTTTGAATATTTTTAATATTGGTTACTGATTTAATTTAAAAAAAAAAAACTCTAAAGGCCAAACAAAGCATGTTCTGGGACACACTTGTGCCATGGACCGCTAGCCGACAACATCTGTCTGCAGTGATGGTATCGTCACCATTCCGTGGAGGAAAAGAGCAGAGGCAGGCTTGCAGTGCTCTTTTTAACCTGGAAACTTTAAAAGACAGGACAGGAATCAAGTCCCATGTTTAGAAAGACAGATTACTCTAAGTAGCTAGAAAATGATGGCAAGTGGCAGGCACCTAAGTCAATGTAAGTTTTCCATGGACAAGCATTGAGCAATCAAGATTCTGTACTTTCTGTGTCTTGGGAGGGTCCGAAGTTAGTGTCCTTATAGATTATGAACATTTTTGGCACACTTGGGAAGAGACAAGAGCCCTGGTGGAACAGTGGTTAAGATCTTAGCTGTTAACCGAAAGGTCAGCAGCTCAAATCCACCAGCTGCTCATTGGAAACACTATGGGGTAGCTCTACCTTGTCATATAAGGTCACTATGAGTCAGAATCGACTCAGTTCGATAGCAATGGGTTTTTGGTTTGAGGGGAGAGACAAGCTTAGTGTTTTAAGGTTTATGTGCTACTTCTGTTCTGGTTTCATGAAGCCTAAAGCCCCAAACAGCCAAAGTAAGCAGATTTTCTCCACAGCCTGTGCCTACAGGGCAGGTGTATGCTCCCCTGCTTCCTGATCCTACCGTGCTGATCAACTCACAATTGCCTAACTACAGCCACCAATGGCCCACTTTCTTGGGATCTATTTGTCCCTCCCCTCAACGTCTTTACTTCCCGTATTTACATAACCTAAGTTTCATGGCCCATAAGTATTATTTCGCCTTGAAAATATACTCAACCATCTTTCCCCTCTGCCCCTTTGCATTTTGTATTTGGAAAACCCTACTCTAGAGTTGAACACAAATATCTCCCTCTACTGTGCCCTCACCTAAGCTGCAGATATTACTGAAGAAAAATCACATAACCCAACCGTTTAGTTTTAAAGTGCGTTGATCATAAACCTTAAATGGATACTCAACATGGCATACAACCTTACTATATATAATAAAGTCCAAGGTACCTAATTACATGGTTTCCTTCACTTCAAGATGACTATTTCATGCCTTTTCCTCTCTCCTCAATCTTCCCACTTCCTCTCCCCCAACCTAACTGCCTCCGCCTCAGCTAATGATCTTGCCTTAATTCTGAACCAAGAAAATGAAGCCTTCTGAGAAGAACACCCTCATCCCAGGCACCAAGCCTCTTCATGGATAACTCTTCGTACAATTTGTATTTCTCCCAAGATAATAGAAGTATCTCTGCTTCTTTTGTAGACCAGTTCCTGATCTGGGGTTCTGGACCCCATTCCTTTTCTCCTTATCAGAGACTTCGCTCCTTCAGTTATCACCCATCTCTTGTGCATTATCTCCTCTTACTCCCTACTTACCAATTCCCAGCATTCTAAAAACACATAACAGCTTCCATCTTAAAAAAAAGAAAATCCTCATCTCATGTCACTCTCCAACCTCACTTCTTTGATGCGATGCTCAGCAAAATCTCTCCAATATGTAACATCTTGACCCTCTCACCTCATTTTCTCCTCAACTGTCTCTGATATGGCTTCTGTTTCCACTCTTCTCAGTTAAGGTCACTCCTGGTTATTACGCTGCCAAATCCAAAGTTTGCTTTTATGTTCTGCCATGGATTGAATTGTGTCCCCTAAAATACGTGTAAATTTGGCAAGGCCATGATTCCCAGTACTGTGTGGTTGTCCACCATTTTGTGATCTGATGTGATTTTCCTATGTGTTGTAAATCTTAACCTCTATGTTGTTAATAAGGCAGGATTAGAAGCAGTTATGTCAATGAGGCAGGACTCAATCTATAGGATTAGGCTGTATTTTGAGTCAATCTCTTTTGAGATGTAAAAGAGAGAAGCAAGCAAAGAGGAGAGGGACCTCATACCACCAAGAAAGAAGAGCCAGGATAATAGCACATCCTTTGGACCCAGGGTCCCTGCGATGAGACGCTCCTAGACCCAGGGGAAAATTGATGACAAGAACCTTCCCCCAGAGCTGACAGAGAGAGAAAGACTACCCCTAGAGCTGGCGCCCTGAATTTGGACTTCTAGCCTCCTAAACTGTGAGAGAAAAAACTTCTGGTTGTTAAAGGCATCCACTTATGGTATTTCTGTTATAGCAGACTAGATAATTAAGACATGTTCTAATCTTAATTTCTCAGCAGATCTGAACACAGTAATAACCACCTTATCTTACTTGAAACACATTCTTCTTCAAACACCCTCTCATATTGTCTCATACCTCACTGGATGCCCCTTTTTGGTGCCTTTCTAACCCCTCCTTCTGTTCTTAATTTCTAATACTTAGAGCTCCCAGAGCTTTATTTTCTTCTTCATCTACAGTGATTCTCTAAGAGAGTTATAAAAAGCAAGTATACATTGACAACTCTAAGATCTGAGCTCCAGAATTTTATATGTAAGTCCTTACATGTCCTCTTCATTTGGGGGTCTGGCAGTCACTACAAATTTAACATGTCTACAAAGGATCTCTTCACTACCCCTCCCCCAGACCTCGCCAGTTTGCTTATGGACACCGCTATCCACTCTTTGGGACAAGCAAAAAACGAAACAGAAATTTACCCATGATCCTTCAAATCCATCTCCAGGTCTTGTTGATTATAGCTCCAAAACACATCTAAAATCTGTCTACTTCTTTCTGTCTTCACTGCCCCCACTATAGTGTAAGCCATAACTGTCTCTCAATGGACTTCAGCAATAGTCTTCCAGTTGGTCTCCCTACCTCTACTCTTACCCTCTACAATCAGTCCTCCACCCAGCAGCTAGAGTGATCTTTTAATACCACAAGGCTGACAACAGCCATCACCTCCCTATAACTCTTCAGTGTTATTGCAATAATTGCCAGTGCTCTGAGAATACAATACAAAGTTCTTATTATGGGCTACAGAGTCCTACATGATCGAGCCTTGCCCACCTCTACAGACAACCTCTCTCTTGATCACTTTGCTCCAGCCATAAAGGCCTTCTCTCTCTTTATCACACATAACAGAACTTTTCCTGGCTATGGGTCTTTGCACATTTTTTTCCTCTGCCTGGAATGCTTTTCTCCAAGCTCTCCACTTGGTTCATTCATTCTCATCTTTCCAGGATCAACTCACACATTGCCTCTTCAGAGATGCTTTCCCCAACCATGCTATCTAAAGCTGGATTCCCTCATCCAGTTAAACTGTTATTCACACTATGAAATTATTCTGCTATTTCATGAGGTAAGAACCAGTTTTCTTATTCATCATTCTCTCCCAAGGCCCTAACACAATGCCCAGCACAGAATAGGAGCTCAGTAAACCTCTGGTGATTGACTGATGGAAGGAAGCAAAGAAAGAGGAAAAAAAAAAAACAGGGAAAAAAGAAAGCAACATAAATTCTGCGTCTTCATTCTTGATTTCTCCCCCTCCAAAAATATCATCACTCTTCTCATTATTTAAGGCCTTGTTATATTAGTCCATTGGTCTATCCTTATACCAATACCATAATGTCTTAATATGCAGCTTTAAATATGTCTGTGTCTGGTAGGGAAAGTCACCCACTTCATTTTACCTTTTCAAGAATATCTTGGCCCCTGCATTTCTATATTTATTCTAGAATCAGATTGTCAATTTTCATATGCATATACATATGAAACTATTGGTTTCTACCATTGGAATCTGTCTTAGGCTGGCTTTTCTAGAGAAGCAAAACCAGCAAAGCATATATACAAATAGATAGAGAGAGATTTAGCTCAAGGAAATGGCTCACGTGGCTGTGGAGGCTGGCAGGTCCCAAATCCGTGGGTCAGGCATCAGGCTGGAAACTTCTCCTGATTCACACAGTTGCAGGGGCTGATGAACCCAAAATCGGCAGGTCAGACAACAGGCAGTTGGCCCCCAGGGCTGTGAAAGCTGGCGAATTCCACAACGGGCAGTCAGACACAAGGCTGCCGGCTCATGTCCCAAGAACCAGAGGTCAGAGGATGACCAGTCGGATACAGGGTCCAGAGCAAGCAAGTGAGCTTTGCCAGAATGTCCATATATATGTTCGATGTAGGCCACACCCACAAGGAAACGCCCCTTACAACTGATTGGCTGATCACATCAGATCACATCATGGAGGATGACCACATCATAACATAGCTGCCAAATTACATCATTACATAACTGTCAAACCACTGAGAATCATGGCCCAGCCAAGTTGACACCCAACCTTACCCACTGCAGGATTGTAATAATCTACAGATCAATTCAAGAAGAAGTGGAGTCTCTATGTAGCCTTCCAATCTATGAAGATAGCACACTCTCCATTTATCTAGATCTTTCAATAAATATTTTTCAAAAGAGTTTTAAAATTTTTCCAAGAAGATCTTATATATCTTTTGTTAGATTTACTCCTAGGTACTCCACAGTTTTTTATTCTGTTCTAAATGACATCTTTTCATCTTTTTTAAATGTCCTTTGCTGTTTTTTTTTTTTTAACCAGTGATTTGGTATTTAATATTTTTGTATCTAGAAATCTCTTACTAACTCTGATGACATATCTTTATAATCCTTTGAAATATCTTGGAACACAATCATATCATGTGCAAATAATGACTTTTGTTTCTTCTTTTCTAATCCTTATAACATTTGTTTCTATTTATTACATTATTGTGCTGGTTAGGACATCAAGTACAACATTGAAAAGAAATGTTAATAGCAAGCATCCTTGTCTTTTTCCTGATCCCAAAAAGAACTAAGTCTGATATTTGTGGCAAGTTTTTTTTTAAGATAACCTTTATCAGTTAGAAAGTTCTCTTTTGTTAAGAATGTTTACCATGACTGGATGTTTAATTTTGTCAAACAGTTGTTCTGCATGTATTAAGATAATCACGTGAATTTCTCCTTTAATCTGTTATTATTAATCTGTGAATTATGTTAATTGTTTTCCAAACCTGAATCAACTTTGCACTCCTGAAAGAAACCCAGCTTGATCAGGATGCATTTTTGTACACATTGGAAGATTTAGTTTGCTAATAATTTAAGATTTTTGCATTCATATCAGTGAGTAGTATTTGCATAGTACAGTTAACATACTCAGCTGCTAACAAAAAGGTTGGAGGTTCCAGTCCACCCAGAGGCACCTCCAAAGAAAGCCCCGGTGATCTACTTCTGAAAAATCAGCATTGAAAACCCCGTGGAGCACAGTTCTACTCTGACACATACGGGGTCGCCATGAGTCAGAGTTTACCTGATGGCAACTGATTTGTTTGTTTTAATTTTCCTTAGTCGCATGTCCTTGCCAGGTTTTGGTATCAAGATTGTGCTATTCTCCATAAAGAAGAGTTAAGGACAATTCTTCATCTTCTATACCCAATCTTTGAGTAAGATAGTTATTTGTTCCTTGTAGGTTTGGTAGAATTCACTAGGGAAGCTATCTGGGGATCTAGATTTTTGTCTACTGATTCAATTTTCTTAACCATTAAAAATTAGGTTTTCAGTTTCTCACGTTGGTGTTGGTTAGTTATATTTTTCTAAGTTTTCCTTCTCAGCTAAATTTTCCGGTTTACTGACATAAAGTTGCGCATGCTGTGCTCTTATCATTTAGGGCTCTACATCACCTGTTTCTTTCTTAATTTGTACTTCTTTTTTTTTCTTCCTTTATTAGTCTTGCCAAAGATTTGTCATTTCCTTAGTCCATCCGAAGAACCAGCTTTGGCCTTGTTGGCCCTGTCTGCTTCATTGATGTTTTCTGTTTCAATTAACCGTGCGTCTTATCTTAATTACATCCTCCATTCTGTATGTTTACTCTTTATTTCTAACTTTTAAGATAGAATATTCAGCCAATTTTCTCTTTCAATATATTCATTTAAAACCTAAATTTTCTTCTAAGAACTGCTTTGATATATAGAATTTTCCGTATTGTTTGGTTCTCAGTATATCTTAACTTCAACTTTGATTTATTCTTTGACGCAAAGGTTAATTGGAAGAGTGTTTCTTAATTTATAAACATATATGGTATTTTTAGCTATCTTTATGCTATTGAGTTCTAGCTTAATTACCATACAGTCAGAACATATGCTGTATGTTTTTAATGTTTTGAGATTTACTGATAACTTCTTTTTGGCTTAGTACCCTTAAAAATGTTCCTACGTGCTTGAAAAGAATACATCTTCCGCAGCTGTAGGGTGCAATGCTCTGCATTTGTTCACCGGGTAGAGAAAGCTCGTCGTGTGGTATAAATATTCTATGTCCTTGATTAGTTTTGTCTGCTTACCTGATTCGACAGCAACTGATTTGGTCTGGTTTATTCTAGCAATTACTGAGAGGGTGGAGTATAAAAATATCTCCTATTTGATTATGATTATGGCTTGGTCTGTTTCTCCCTATGGTTCTGTCTTGAGGCTGTGCTATTAAGTGCATACATATTTTAAGTTGTTACATCTTCCCAGAAAGGTGAAACTTTTATCATTAAGAAGTGACCTTCTTTATCTCTAGAAATGCTTATGCCTTAAAATCTCTTTTGCCTGATATTAATTAGGTACTCCTGATGGCCCAGTGGTTAAGCGTTCGGCTGCTAACCGAAAAGTCAGTGATTGGAGCCCACCAGCTGCTCCGCGGGAGCAAGATGTGGCAGTCTGCTTCCATAAATATTTATAGCCTTGGAAACCCTATAGGGCAGTTCTACTTTGCCCTATCAGGTTGCTATGAGTCGGAATCGGGTTTGGTTTTTTTTTCTTTTTTTTGTTTTTTGGGTTTTTTGCTTTCTTTTGGTTTAGGATTTGTCTGACACATACTTCGTATCCTTTCACTGACAGCCTTTGCGGAGTCTTAGAATTTTTATGTCTCTATTAAATACTATACATTTAGATTTTGTATTCTTATTCAGTTCTGACAATCTGAACTTTGTCTTTTACCTACAGCATTTTGTCTGTTTATTTTATTGTTAATACTGATATATTTGAATGGCTGCCTGTCCTTACATTTCGAGCTTTCTATTCATTTCATCTGTTCTAGTTTGGGTTTGGGCGTTTGGGGGAAGGGTTTGTGTTTTTATTTGGTTTCTGTTTGTTTTCGTTCTCTCTTTCTTTCCTCTCTTTACTTATTTTAGATTGATTTTTTTTTTCCTCATTCCATTTTCCCCCTTTACTAGACTGGAAATTAATCTTTGAGTAGTTACCTGAGAAATTACAACACGGGTAGTTAACTTAATCAAAGTCAAAACCAGAAACCCCTTGCTGCCTGGTCGATTCCGACTCATAGCAACCCTATAGGACAGAGTAGACCGGCCCCATAGGATTTCCAAGGAGATACTGGTGGATGTGAACTACCAACCTTTTTGGTTAGCAGCCAAATGCCTAACCACAGCGCCACCAGTCAAAGTCAAAAGTTAGGTAAATTACCTTCCTCCAGGACAACCTTTCATCCCAGTTACTCCTTCTCAAGTTACTATTGTGTTAAGTATCTTAATTTTATCTTGTTAAAAAAAACAATTAAAAAAAAAAAACTTCACAAACTCATCTAGGATGAATAACGCTTGCTGATGTACAAAAAAATTGCAAAGACTTAATGGCTTAACCCAGCCAATGTTCATTTTTTGCCCTTATCACAGTCTGACACAAGCCATGGGGCTCCAGGCAGACTCCTTCAAAAGGTGCCTTGGGCGCATCTGAAAAGTCTGCACAGCCTTCAAAGCCTGCCTCCTGCTTGTGGAAAGATGGCAGCCCAAGGCTTCTTACAAGTTTTAAACAGTCAAAGACTTTTCCAGTCAGGGCCCATGGTTTTTTTTGCAATACAATTCCCTCAAAAACTTAGATAGCTTCACAGCTCTATGTGTGTTACACACCCACGGTGGTTTCTTTTTCTCAATTCTGCTCTATTTATTTGCTTTTTTGTCACCATGCCTTTCCCCCTCAAATTAATGGTAGTTTGACCATTAATATCCACCATGAGTCTGTCAGTTTGTCATGCTGTGGTGGCTTGCATGTTGCTATGATGCCGGAAGCTATGCCATTGGTATTTCAAATATCAGCAAGGTCACCCACAATGGACAGGTTTCAGTGGCACTTCCAGACCAGCACAGATGAGGAAGAAAGGCCTGGTGATCTACTTTCAAAACAGAACCAATAAAAACCGTATGGATCACAACACATGTTGTCTGATATAGTGCTAGAAGATGAGGCCCCTAGACTGGAAGGCACCCAAAATACACGGTGTCCACAGCAACTGTGAAGATGGCATAGGACCAGACAATGTTTTGCTGTTGTACACGGAGTCTCCATGAGTTGGAGCCAACTCAGTGGCAGCTAACAACAACACGCCACTAATATAATCTTTGCTCAGAGCTGCTTCATTTCAATGTAAAAGTTAACTGGGTCTTCAACCGTTAAAGACTTACTCTTTGGGATGTAGAAGCAGCATACTTTTCCAAAACTTAAAGGCTCTAAACTTTGGGATCTGTTTCCTTTCATTTCTTCCTATAAACCAGCCAACTCTTTCCTGAGTTCATCTATTTCTTATACCACCTTGCCAAATGTAACCAGTTACAACAGACACATGTACGAGGGTGTTGTTTTACAAAATCTTCCCCTAGAGCTTCTGTCTCAGGAGGCTCGTTGTCCACCCCAGACGGGGACAGGTTACCCAATAAGCTAGGTACGCACGGACTTAATTGTGCTTACTCACTAATCCGTAGCACACAATTTCACCAGTTTTACCCATGTGAAACTATTAAATTTTTCTCTTTGTCTTTAGTGCTCTGCAATTTCACTATAATGGGTCTTTTTATTTATGCTGCTTAGGATTCATCGACTTTTTGAATCTGTGGATTTATGATTTTTTTTCAGTTCTGGGAAGCTCCCAGACATTATCTGGACAAATATAGCTTCCACTTCATTCTATTTCTTCTCCTTCTGGACTCTGATTAGGTTTTTACCCTAAACGTTCTTACTCTGCCCTCCGTGCCTCTTCCGTCTTTTCCGTCTTACGTCTCTCTGTGCTGCATTCTGCGTAATTCCTTGTGACGTATCTTCAGTTCACTAATTCTTAAAACCGCTGTTAATCTGACATGATTCTCCCACAAGCCTTTTAATTTTAAGTATTATAGTTTTCATTTCTAGAAGTTCCATTTAGTTATTTTCCAAAACTTTTGGGTTCTCATTTATAGTTTCTTGTTCTCTGCACATACCTTCAAGTTTATCTTTTATTTTTTTGAAACATATTATACCTAATTATATGTAGTCTTTGGCTGATAATTTTATGTTTTGAAGAGCTTGCATGTCTGATTCCGCATCTGTACATCCTCCTGGATCTCACTCGTGGGACCTCGTTCTTCTGTGTGTGTTTTTACTGCAGTTCCTAGACACCGTTTGTGGGAAGTCTGAGGCCTTGGATGAAGTCCGCTTCCTCCGGAGAACATACGCGTTTGCTCCGCACAGCACCTGGCATTACTGTTGGCTCAGGATTGCTCTGAATTAAACTCTCAGTTTGAAAAGCCTAGGTAGTGTGACTTCCAGATGAAATCCTGTATGAGCCCCACTTTGCCATTCCTAATTCTCAGCGTCAAGTTCTCCCCTCTCCGCTTGGTATCCTGCACCAGAAAAGTGCATTTTCCTTGCATCCTCCTGGGCTTCTTTCCAGTTTGCCCCCTTCCGGAGGACAGAGCTCTGTGGGATCCAGTGTTCACAGAGGGAGTGACTCCTGTGCCCTCTACTTTAGACAGGCCCTGGGCCGTGTTTCCTGCTCCGCATGCCTCATGAGAGCTAAGCTCAGAGTCACTTGGGTTTGCAAATGTCTTCAGGAAAAGAGCTGTCTTCGTTGTTCTGTTTATCTCTCTGAATTCCCATATTTATTTAATTGTAGCCCGAAGAATTGTTTAATGTACTGACATATCATGGATACATTTTAGACTTTATCATCCAGCATTTTTAGTTGTTTTCAATGGAAAGGGGGATCCAAGTTCACTGTCCAACATGGTACCCCGCCTTCTGATAGTTTTCAATGATACAAGACGCATTCAGCACCAAGTAGTGACGTCTGCAAGAGGAGAGGAGAGAAAGGCCTGGTGATCTACTTTCAAAACATTATGGACATGCAGCATCCTCATTAAAGGAAGTTGAAATATATATAAACCAAATCTGTTGCTGTCAAATTGGTTCCAACTCATAGTGACCCTATAGGACAGAGTAGAACTGCCCCATACGGTTTCCAAGGAGTAGTTGGTGGATTTGAACTGCTGGCCTCTTGTTTAGCAGCCAAGGACTTACCACTGTACCACCAGAAAAATTTAAATCTAAGATTAGAAATTGATTTCGAGTCCTACTATCTAAATATATCCACTGTTACCAACTTGGTTTACAGCATTTTTTTTCCTAAGTAGAAGTTTTTATATAAATTCTGAGACTAATTAGAGAGATTATTCATTACATGTAAAAGAATCTCTAGCAGCTAAAAGTATTTATAAATATTATGTAATAATACAAAGAAATGCTTTTGATGTATTGTTAAGCTGGGCAGAGATTACAGGGAGCAACCAGGCAGGGTAGCACTGAGAGTCTTAGAAGCTTGGACACAGGTGGGGCTGCTCTCCAGGACACTCATTGCAGGCCCCAGCGAGGGCCAGGCAGGTGGTTTGGCACTATAGGCCCAGCAGCGGGCACTCTGCAAATGTCTGTTGACTGACTGGCTAATGGTAGGGCCCCCAAGCCCCGGTATTTCTCTATAACAGCAAGTGGAGGGACTCTGTGTCTTGCTCTTTGTAAAGACAACAAAAGAATTAATAGAGAATAGACTGAATTCATGTCCCATAATGAGAAGTAGACATAATTTGCTTACAGTTTAGCATAAGCTTAATTATGGACAATAAGCAATAACTGTTATTTAAGGGGATTCTGATGTTAATGTCTACATTCTCCCTACTAGCTAAGGAACCAGTGGTAACCTTTAGCCAGATGTCATGAAGACAGCAGTCAGCGCTTTGGTCTTTTAGCTCAGGTGCCAGTGACCATCCCCCTGTGCCCCTAGTGTCCCCAGCCATGCCTCCCACGGCCCAATGGTGTGGTGGATGGCTGTTTTACAGCGTCAGAGCCCTACTTCCGGTCTCTGCTTTCCCATTGTCTAAAGTTTACTGTGAGAAGAGACTTTTATCAATTACGTTACTAAGGAAGCGTTGCATTTCCCCAACACCCTTTTCAAAAGGGCTCAGTCTAGTTGCTAACACTAAGTTTTTATTTACGTTTATCAGCTGCTTCTGTGTCCAATCCACAGAGTTGGTTTTTTAAGGTCTGTTTACAGTATGAGGAGAGTAACTTTCACACTGGGTCTAAGGTGAACATGGATCCCCCGTCACATAGAGAACCGGTACTTCCTGTGTAAGAGGATTAAACCACCAACCTTGGAGGTTGGTGGGTGGGTGATACTCAGCAAGCGTCCTAGCACCTCGAGCGAGGCGGGCACTGAGTAGGTGCTTCCTAAACACATGTTAACTGGCTGATTGTTGAGGCCGGATATTTCTTTCTAACTCGTTAGAGAACCACCCAAATGTATTTTCAAAGTGTTTATACATCTTTATACACAGGGGCAGTGGTGGTTAGTGGTAAAATTGCCATGTTCCATGCGGGAGAACTGTGTTTGATTTCTGGCCAGTGCACCTCAGTGCAGCCACCACCTGTCAGTGGAGGCTTTCATGTTGCTGATGCTTAACCGGTTTCAGCAGAGCTTCTAAACTAAGATAAACCAGGAGGAAAGGCCTGGAGATCTACTTCCGAAAATCAGCCAATGAAAACCCTATGGATCACGATGGTACAATCTCAACTGTATATGGGATTGCCATGAGTTAGGGGTGACTTGACAGCAGATAACAACAACGACATGCACCACAGCACAGTGCTTTTTCTTTCTTTGGGGTTTACAGTGGAGACATCTGGGGTTGTTGTATTGTCTCTGTAACTAAATTATTAGTCCCATGAGAGCAGGGACCCACTGATCTCTCTCTGTATACTTCACAAGCAAGCTTGGGGCTATGCACATGTGTGGCTGGTGTCAATGAGACGGACACAGTTCTGGCGTCTCCTGAAAGTCAGGGATGAAAAGAACTGCCCTTCTATGAGGGTAGGGTGGGGTGTGATGGAGCTCACAAATAAGTGAGAACAGGTCCATTTTTGACCTGTAGGGCATGACTGCTGCATGTGGCAGGTATCGGCTGAGCTTCTAGTAGGACATTTCTCATCTTGGGGCAGTGACCAACATCTGTTGCCCCCACCAGCTCTGAACTTGCACACGTCTGTGATTTCAGGGACCCACATTCATATGTTCCTTTAATCAATCATGTTGATTGTAGACGCAAGTAAAACAGAATCCTTGACAACATCAATCTTTTCTCCATTTATCATGATGTTGCTTATTGGTCCAGTTATGACGATTTTTGTTTTCTTTATGTTGAGGTGTAATTCATACTGAAGGTTGTAGTCTTTGATCTTCATCAGTAAGTGCTTCAAGTCCTCTTCCCTTTCAGCCAGCAGGGTCGTGTCATCTGCATATCGCAGGTTGTTAATGAGTCTTCTTCCAATCCTGATGCCGTGTTCTTCTTCATATAGTCTAGTTTCTTGGATTATTTGCTCAGAATACAGATTGAATAAGTATGGTGAAAGGACACAACCCTGAATCACACCTTCCCTGATTTTAAACCACACAATATCCCCTTGTTCTGTTCAAACTACTGCCTTCTTGGTTTATGTTCAAGTTCTGCATGAGCACAATTAGTGTTCTGGAATTCCCACTCTTCTCAACGTTATCCATAATTTGTTATGATCCAAACAGTCAAATGCCTTTGCATTGTCTATAAAACACAGGTAAATATCTTTCTGGTATTCTCTGCTTTCAGCCAACATCCATCTGACGTCAGCAATGATATCCCTCTTTCCACGTCCTCTTCTGAGTCCAGCATGAATTTCTGGCAGTTCCCTGTCAATGTACTACTGCAATCGCTTTTGAATGATCTTCAGCAAAATTTTACTTATGTGTGATATTAATATTATTTGATAATTTTCAAATTCTGTTGAATCACCTTTCCTTGGAATGGGTACAAATATGGTTCTTTTGCAGTCAGTTGGCCAAGTAGCTGTCTTTCAAATGTCGTGGCATAGATGAGTGAGCAGCTCCAGTGCTGCGTCAGTTTGTTGAAACATCTCAGTTGGTATTTTGTTAATTCCTGGAGACTTGCTTTCCGTCAATGCCTTCAATGCAACCTGGACTTCTTCCTACAACACCATCAATTCTTTATCATATGCTACCTCATAAAATGGTTGAACATCAACCAATTCTTTTTGGTACAGTGACTCTGTGTATTCCTTCCATCTTCTTTTGATGCTTCCTGCGTCGTTCAATATTTTGCCCATAGAATCTTTCAAAATTTCAACTTGAGGCTTGAATATTTTTTTCAGTTCTTTCAGCTTGAGAAATGTCAGCCATGTTCTTCCCTTTTGGTTTTCTATCTCCAGGTCTTTTCACATTTCATAATAATACTTTACTTTGTCTTCTTGAGCTACCCTTTGAAATTTTCTGTTCAGCTCTTTTACTTCATCATTTTTCCTTTCACTTTAGCTACTCTACGTTCAAGAGCAAGTTTCAGAGTCTCTTCTGACATCCATTTTGGTGTTCTCTTTCTTTCCTGTCCTTTTAATGACCTTTTGCTCTCTTCATGTATGGTGTCCTTGATGTCATCTCACATCTCATCTGGTCTTTGTTTATTAATGTTGGATGCATCAAATCTGTTCTTCAGATGGTCTCCAAATTCAAGTGGGATATACTCAAAGTCGTATTTTGACTCTCAAAGACTTATTTTAAATTTTCTTCAGCTTCCATTTCAATAGACTAAAGGTAGCAAGACTACCACTCGGTACTCGACCTCTGATTTTGCCAAAGTCAGTGAAGTACATTGATACCTAGGGATTACAGAAAGGTAATCATATTTTTTAGTCTCTGAATGCAGCTTCTAGGGAGAACCCCATCTTAAGGCATGAGCTGCCTGTACTTTTCCCATATCTTTGGTTTCTGGCCAAGACTCCAGATGAAATGTGATGAGAATAGTTACCAGGACCTAACACGATCTCCATTTCTCTGCAGCTGCGGGTCTTCAAGTTGGCCAAGTCTTGGCCAACCTTAAACACACTCATCAAGATCATCGGAAACTCAGTGGGGGCACTGGGGAACCTCACCATCATCCTGGCCATCACTGTCTTTGTCTTCGCTCTGGTTGGCAAGCAGCTCCTCGGGGAGAGCTACCGCAATAACCGGCGCAACATCTCTGCTCCTGGGGAAGAATGGCCCCGCTGGCACATGCACGACTTCTTCCACTCCTTCCTCATCGTCTTCCGGATCCTCTGTGGGGAGTGGATCGAGAACATGTGGGCCTGCATGGAGGTCGGCCAGAAATCCATATGCCTCATCCTTTTCTTGATGGTGATGGTGCTGGGGAACCTGGTGGTGAGTGGTGAACCCCATTGGTGACACTGTCTCCTGGGCAATGAGGCGGCTGCTGGGATATCCTAAAAAGCTTTGACACTGCACATTTTTTATGTCTAAATTGTCCCTCCCTCATCTTCAGTCTTCAAACTTTTCAAAGTTATGTAAGACACATTATAAGCTGTATCCTTTGAGGAGCAGCCTGACTTTCTGGAATGAGTATATGTGATAGAGAAGGAAAACCCATTTAGAATCCCAGCCCCACCATTTACTAGCTGGGTGACCCAGGGCAAGAGATTTAATCTCCCTGAGTTCAAATTTCCTTAGAATCAAGAAAATAGTGCTTACTCATGGGCTTACTGGGAAAATTAAATTACAGGAGATGACATATGCAAATTGCCTGGTGCAGTGTCTGGACCACAGCAGACACACAATAAATAGTAGCCATTAGTTGTTGAAGGAAAAATTTCCTTCCCTACTCTAGGGGTTCTCGGAAGATATTTTTCCTCAAAAGAGCAAGAGCTGGCCGATTTCTCCAAGCTAGGAGCAAGGACAAGCCTGACTGGACAAAAGAGAGAACCCGGGTCATGAACAACATCAAAGACCACAGTGATAATAACAAAATCCCCCCTAGATTTAGGGCATCCCCCTGGAGGCCTTCTGCCAATTAGCCAGTGCCCCCCTCTCTATCCCAGCGTGGCTCCTTGCCCACAGCTCTTCTCCACCCACTCTCTTTCTGGGTGCCCCTGCCCTCCCGGCAATGGCTGGCTGTGTGGTGGAATATGGTCTTCCAGGAGCCCCTTGCTTGTTGTCCTGGAAGTCAACCAACTTCAAACTGCAGTGGGGAGCCTAGAAGGGGTCCAAGCCCCCAGAGGCCCTGTGGATGAACACAGTGTCTTCATTACTAATCCCAGCTTCATCACCAATCCTGACATGTGGGTCTCTGTGCCCTTTGCCAGAGGTGAATCTGACCTTGGTGACTTGGAGGATGATGGTGAGGAGGATGGTCAGAGCTCCAGAGGGGAAGTGATCCCCAAAGGGCAGTTCTGTTCCCCATAAGAGTTTTATAGATTGGAGAAAGCTAAACCAAGAGAGGAGCTCAGACTCGTGGAAGTCTTTCCCAACCTGGTCCCTGAGCTGGAGTGCCTTCTGCCTGCATTCCCAGCTGAGGGGCTGTGTAATACTCCCACTCTCCACGCTCTGCCTTTCTTCCAGGATGAACTCACCCTCCCTGCAGACACAGGGTCCCGACCCTTGGGCAGAAAGTCCACCTCTCTGAGCACGTTTACATCTCTTATTTCATTTCATTTTCACAGCCACTCTGAAAGGTAGAAAGACCCCACTCCCTGCTTGCAGGTGAGGAACATGACGGTGGAGGTAGGAAGGAGATTCCAAAAGGAGGAGTAGAACCCAGGGATTTGGCAGGTGATGATGGGCCTGGGAAGACCTGAGCCTGATCCTTTCTGTTGTCCCTGAATGTCCTGGAGCTCAGCAGGGGGATCATCCACTGTGATGGAGGATGTACTTCCAAGCCTTCTCCATCTGAGGCAGGTCACTCTGGGGCATCCCCAAGGCTCCTTGAACTGGTCTCAGAATGTATTTCCCCGCAGGAGGAAAGCACTCTGGGTGGGCAGGAGAGGCCCAGGCTGTGGCTGTCCTGCCATCCAGCTGGTGGGCTGTGGTAGGCTTCAGCCCCATGATGGACTACTCTTCCCTCCCATGCCTTCTCTGTCTGTAGGTGCTCAACCTGTTCATCGCCCTGCTGCTGAACTCTTTCAGTGCTGACAACCTCACAGCCCCAGAAGACGACGGGGAGGTGAACAACCTGCAGGTGGCGCTGGCGCGGATCCAGGTCTTTGGCCATTGCGCCAAGCAGGCCTTCTGTGACTTCTTCCGCAAGCCCTGCCTGCTCCCCTGGCCCAAGGCGGAGCCCCAGCTGGTGGTCAAACTCCCGCTCTCCAGCTCCAGGGCTGAGAACCACATTGCTACCGACGCTGCAGTGGGAAGCCCTGGAGGGGTCCCGGCCCCCAGAGGCCCCAGGGATGACCACAGTGACTTCATCACCAATCCCAGTGTGTGGGTCTCTGTGCCCATTGCCGAGGGTGAATCTGACCTCGATGACTTGGAGGATGATGGCGAGGAGGATGCTCAGAGCTCCAGACAGGAAGTGGTCCCCAAAGATCAGGTAAGAGTTTTCCCCGTGGGACAGCCACAGGAAGCAGGGAAAGGCCTCAGGGCTAGAGGGACCCAGGGCAGGAGGGAAATTTTGGTAAAGTGGTTTTCCAGCGTCAGGGCTGGTAAAGCCTTGAGGAGTCCCTGGCAAGTCAGACATGGAGGACCTTGATGTAAGGAAGCTTGAACAGTGCCGAGAATTCTGAAGAAGGTGATACTTGAGCTGGCCCTGGAAGAAAGAGTCAGAATTGCCAAGACACAAGGGACGGGGCAGAGGTTGAGCCCAGCCATTCTGAGACGCTTAGGGCTTGCCCCATTCTCTCTGCCCAGCCCAGGCCCTGTGCATGAGATGCTAATGAGATTCCCCTAAGAACAGGATTTTGTCCAAGAGCATAGTTCATCTGAGCTCTACCAGCACCCTCAGGAGTCCTGATTTTTATGTTACTCATTGATCCAGGCTTTTCCGACAAGTGATGTCACAGATAAATAAAATGTGTCTCTTTTGGTACCAAAAAATGTAAAGCACGTTTAAACCATTTGGTAATATATATATTTAAATACTTTGCACAGTCCCTTACCACCCTAAGCTGATACATCAGCCCTCGTTAACCTCTTCTCAGTGACTCGGGGCGTGCACTTCTGCACAAGGGGTGGGGGAGGGATCCCTGTGGGACCCCAGGGACAGGTGGGCTGCTGGCCAGGCCACTAAGTGGCTGCAGACAGCTGTGTTTGAGTCTGTAGCTTTTCTATAGCCTCTTCCCCTGAAGCTGTCACTTTACTTTCCAGCAGCTGCTCCTATCAGCTGTCATATTTTTCATGCTTTCGTCCAGGTGATAGCCAAGTGTAGGGAGTCACCATCCCCAGAGTAAAGGACATGAACTCGGCGATAGCTGTCTACCACTCAGAGGCATTTTCAGTTACTTTGGGGTCCTTGAGAGGCTCCAGATGGCCAAGTTCACTATCACTGATGTCTGGACAAGTCATAATGATCAGGCTAACATCTATGGAGCCAAGGACTTTGTTCAGAGTGTTTTACAAGCATTAACACAATAATCATAGCAACCAGAATGAAGTAGGTCTTGCCTTCTCAGTTTTGCAGATGGGAAAAATGAAGATTAGAGAGGTTAAATAACCTGTCTGAGGTCACACAGCTTGTCAGTAATGGAGGCTAAAGTCAAACCCAGATCCCTCTGGCTGTAGGATCTCCATGCTCACCTCACAGAAGTATATCGTGTGTATGAGTTGCATAAATTAGGTCCTTGGCTCTTCCAGCCTGCAATGGACAAGATCTCTCTAAATTTAGAAATAATCAGCTGAGTGTGAGTCCAAGTACCCGACTGGGACCCTCTCTCATTAGCAGGAGCAGCTGCAGCAAGTCGGGAGGTATGAGGACCACCTGGCACCCAGGAGCCCAGGCTCTGGGATATCCTCTGAGGACCTGGCGCCGTACCTGGGGGACAAGGGGAAAGACAAGGTCACTCCCCAAGACCCTGCAGAGGTAGGTATGTGAGTTTCCCAGAGAGGCTGGACAGCCTCCCAGACCCTGGCCTGTGGACTGTTGGGCTGGCAGGGTCGGGGGAGGACACATTCCATGCTGCAGTAGACCACATAGCCTCATTTCTCATCCTCACAATTTTCAAGCTCGCCCCAGGCTGGTTGTAGGATGACAAGAAAGAGTGAGGCTCCATGTGCTGTGGGACCAGGGGCCAGTTCCTACCCTCTCTGAGCCCCCGTTTCTCTATCTATGAAACCGAATGGCAATGCCTATTTGCTTTGAGGATTCAGTGAGATGCTGCTTGTCAAGTGTTTAGCTCCTGCCTGAAACAGACTGAGCACCCAGAAGATGACAGCTAAGAAAAAAGGCAGCAGAAGACAGCACACAAAGAAAGTTAAACTCTTTCAAAGGCAGCGGATGGAAGGTGGGGCTGCTCGCGGGTGAGGGAGTCTTCCCCGTGACTCTCCTCTGCTTCTTTGGTCCACATCGCAGTCCCTAGCCAAAAACAGACTGTGTGGGGAGAATTGTCTCTAGGTGAGTCGGGAGCTGACAGCCTTACAGAGATCAATCAGGAAGGAGATTTGGGATTTATGCGTGTCTTGCAAGAGGTAAAAATAAGCCTGTGGCTTCACTCACCAATTTTTGAAGAAAACAAGCTATAGTCAAAGAGGTAACTCTCAAGATTTAACATCTTGAATGGTGTTGCTGGGTGCCATCAAGTCGAATCCAACTCGTAGTGACCCCAGATAACAGAGTAGAACTGCCGCATAGGGTTTTCTAGGCTGTAATCTTTGCAGGAACAGATAGCCAGGTCTTTTCTTTGACAGAGCCGTTGAGTAGTTTCAAACCATCCACCGTTTGGTTGGCAGCCGAGCACTTAACCACTGTGCCACCAGGGCTCCTTCTTGAATGCCACTGTATTAAATTTAAGAACTTGATTTGACACCTGGCCACCGAGCGCTGACTCTGTGACCGGCAAAGATAGACCAAAAGCCAAACCCACTGCCATTGAGTCGATTCTGACTCGCGGCAACCCCATGTGTTACAGAGTAGAGCTGCTCCATAGGGTTTCTTGGCTGTAATTTCTATAGAAGCAGATCACCAGGCCTTTCTTCTGTGACACTGCTGGGTAGGTTCCAGCCGCCAACCTTTAGGTTAGTAGTCAAACATAAACCATTCACACCACCCAGGGACAATTAGACAAAGATACCAAAACCAAAAACCCACTGTCGTTGAGTCAAATTCCGACTCACAGCGACCCTACAGAACTGAGCAGAACTGCCCCACGGGGTTTCCAAGGCTGTAAATCTTTACGGAAGCCGACTGCCACATCTTCCTCCCAAGGAGCAGCTGGTGGGTTCAGACTGCTGACCTTTCGGTTAGCAGCCAAGCGCTTAACCACGGCGCCACCAGGGCTCTGTAGACAAAGATAAGGAAGATGTAATTCATTCCCAAAGTCCTTCACCTTGAGAAATGCTAGCTCCGGGCTGACCACAGAGGGGTAAGATAAGAGGGCACCGAGATGGGACTTGGGGAGCGTAAGCCACTTGGTCTTGCTGGGGGAGGGTTGTCGAGTTCGACATGCAGACACCATGTTTCCTGTGAAGCTTTCGAAGGACTCTCCCCGGGCTAGTTTTCTCTACTCATGTTTTCAGTACGCAGCTGCTGGATGTTGGTTTTGTTTTTGCTTGTGGTCTGTGACCCCAGACAGGCAGGGAGGGGCCTGCCAGTGACAGATGGGGACCCACCCCACCATCTGAGTCCATTAGCCAGGCTATCAGGTTTGCTAATATGAGAGCAGCTTCAGCTCCTAATTGAATTCAGCTGGAGACATTACAGGGCTGGAGCTGCCAGAAGGGCAGCAGGCCCCCGCAATGCTGCATGGTGATGAAATATTCAAAGCCAGAGAATACTGAGAGTCTCTATGGGTATAATTACCGTGTCTGGGGCCATCGCCAGCACGCACTCCATCAGGGACCTGGGGGTTTGATGCCTCTCACAGCTAAACCTCTGGGGCCGGACAGACAGCATCCCTGTTCCGGGCCTCAGCTGGTGAGGCACCAAACACTTGAGGGAGGCCTTGGCCTCTGCGAGCCCCAGCCCAGGGGCTCTCCCTGCACCTTGGAGCTCCTGGCCAGTCTGACCTCTAGGTACCCGTGCAGATCCACTGGGCCCCTCAGAGAGCTGAGTTCACTGCCCTGGACCTCTGTCCTGCAGGGAGGGGACAACATGAGCTCCTCAGAAGGCAGCACGGTGGACTGCCCGGACCCTGAGGAGGTCCTAAGGAAGATCCCTGAGCTGGCCGATGACCTGGAAGAGCCAGATGACTGTTTCACAGAAGGTAAGGTGTGGCCGCAGGCCTCCTCATAGGGAGGCTAGTGGACAGACTCCAGTCAACACTCACTCCCCTGGGTACATCCTGTGTCTGGCACCCTGGCCTGGGACCCACAGGAGACAGACAAATAGGGCAGCTTGCTGCCCACCCCACCTCCAAGGCTTGAGGAGGCCAGGGTCAAACGCAAGTGCCCACTGCTCGCAGCAGCCTTGCGGCGGTGTCTCCACTACATGCCATGTCAGCCAAGACAGACGCAAGAAAACTGGGGACACGCCTCATCATCGCCCTCAAAAGCACCTCACTGAGTTATAAACCAGCCCCCTAGAGACTGAAAAGGGAAAAGCTAGTCACCACCATAAAAGCTCCTGATAGGGGGCTCAGAGGACCCAGAGGAGGGCCGCGGCGTGCCTGTTTCCCTTTGTCTTTCCTGTAACTCTCAAAGGCAGAACCCCTGTCTTCTTCATCTTCCTTTTCCCCATGAGGCACATAACATGTTCTCAATAAATAGCTGTACAATGAATGAATGAACAAGTAGTTCTTGCTATGAAGGTAATTGTGGTCTTAATAATTTAAAAAAAAAAAAAAATTGAATATCCAGTTCTACTTGATGGTGGACTGGACTGGGCTGAACCCAGGCCCCACCCAAGCCATATGACCACCCCTCAGTCCAGCATGGACCCAGGCCCCACCGCAGCCGCATGACCACCCCAGTCTATCGTGAACCCAGGCCCCATCCCAGCCATATGACCACCCCTCACTCCAGTGTGAACCCAGGTCATAGCTCCTCAGATACCACCAGGCTCAGGCCACGTTTCTTTTCAGGCTTCCGGGGAGACATGAGATGGATGGGCATAGGACAGGGACCATTGGTGTCTGTGAGTAGGAGGATGGTTGGGGAGGACTTGAAGGGGCAAGACAGATGATGGGGAGGAACACTTGGAAGGCAGCATTGAGAGACTGCCTGGAGGAGACCCCTCTTCTCACATATTCCAGGAAAGAATTCTTTTCCAAGGGGGTGGAGGGTGGATCTCCCAGCAGAGTAGCTGCAGAGGAGATGCAGGGCTAGAGCAGGAATGGTCCCCAGCCCAGTGGGACATCATCCACCATCAGCCGCCTTTTCCCACAGGCTGCATGAGCCACTGTCCCTGCTGCAAAGTGGACACCGCCAAGGCTCCGTGGGGCACGGGCTGGCAGGTGCGAAAGACCTGCTTCCACATCGTGGAGCACAGCTGGTTTGAGAGCTTCATCATCTTCATGATCCTGCTCAGCAGTGGAGTGCTGGTAAGGGGGTGGCCAGGGTGGGGTCCCCACTGCAAAGTCCCCCACATGGGATCCCCCACAAACCAAAGATCCTGGAGTCACGTCAGTGGGTTCCCCTGACCCCTGAGCTGAAGTCCCCAGCTTGTAGCTGGAAGGAAAGCTGCAGCCCAGTGCAAGGTTCCTCTTTTTCTTTCTTTTTTGATTGTGGTGAAAATATACACACCAGAACACTCGCCAAGTCAACGATTTATACATGTAAAATTCAGTGACTTTGATTATATTCTTCATGTTGTGCAACCATTATCACTATCTTTTTCCAAATTATTCCACTACCTTCATCATACACTTAATGCTCCCTAAGCAAACACTCCCCTTTGCCCCCTCCCTCCCACCTCTGGTAACCAACAATAATCTTTGTTTTCTACGTACTTGCTTGTCTCATGTAAGTGAGATCCTACGCTGTTTGTCCTTCCATGACTGATTTATGTCACTCGACGTAATGTTTTCAGGGTTCATCCAAGTTGTGACATACGTCAGGACTTCATGACTTCTCCTGGCTGATTGTATTCCTTTATGCGTCTGTACCACATTTTATTTAACCATTCATCTGTCGAGGTTCACTTGGGGTGTTTCCACAATTTGGCTGTTGTGAAAAGGGCTGCAGTGAACGTTGGTGTACAGGTTTCTGTTTGCGTTCCTGCTTTCAGTTAGGGCATAGTGGGTGCTCGGGGGCCATGGCATGGCTGTTAAACTCGGCTGCAAATACTTCCAGCAGTGGGTGTATGCATTCCCCTTTATAGATGGGGACACAGAGGCTGTGGTGAAATGAGTCCCTTTATGTGGCCTTTTGCCTTCCTTCTTTGGAAAAGCAGCTTGAGAGATTTTTCCCCCAAAACCCTGAGGAATTACCTTTGCCCTAGTTTTCTACCCTAGAGCTTTTGTTACTTTTGTCCAGGCTGACTGACTGACATTTCCTGAGTTAGCTGTGAACAACTTGGTTTTGATGCTTTTTGTCTGGTCCTGGGCTGCAGCCTGCCCTGTAATTGGTATGTACCTTGCAGGGATTGGTCAATAGTCTATGCAGATGAAGTGAGTTGTCACCTACTATGCAAATGAAGTGTCTGTGGCCTACTGAGAGGGAATGAGTCAGTTTGTGGCCCTGCTGGGGGGAGCTGTGCCTTGAAATTGACAAGGAGTTGTGTATATGTATGCAGCCAGCCCCACGGAGGTTTTAGAGACAGAAAGAAGCAGGAAGTGAAGCAGCAGGAAGAAGCAGAGAAAGAGAGGAGGCAAGGAACCTCCTCAAAAAGCTGTAACATGGTCAAGGGCTGTAACACGGAAGCCTGTGAGGGGCCTGGAAGGGGCCCAGGGGCAGGGCAGGCAGTGACAGAGAACGAGGCCAAGAGGAGCCTGTCCTCAGGGGGGCCAAAAGGAGCTGAGAGAGCCTTCCCGCACTGAAGAAGGGAGACTTTGCCTACATGCTTCCTGATCCTGATCCCGAGTTGTAGCCTGTTGATCCTGATCCCGAGTTGTACCCTGTAAGTACAGTTCGTGAGTTCTTGAGGTGTTGCAGTGGATTGCCAAATCTAAACGCCGAGAGAGAGTGCTGCGGGGAGGGAGAGTGGTCCGTGTCAGAGATGGAGAGGTGCCGCAGCTCGGAGGGTGCGGAGATCTGGGACATGCCTGACCTCTGCCTCACAGGAATTGGCTTTGTGCTGATTCTTGTATTTGAAGTTATTCGTACAGAGACTCAAAGAATTTCAGGGATGTGTCTAAGATTACCCAGTTTCTCAGTAGCAAAACCTAGATTTGCCCTTATGTCTGTTTGATCCCAAAGTCCCCTCGCTTTCCATCCGCTCACCTCCCCCACCCAAATGCACCAGCCTTCTCTGACGGCCTAGTACAAAGAGGACTATCTTTCCTTGTCTTCTCAAACCACTTGCCAATACTGTTATTACTCCTTCAAAGCTGACGGCAAATCCTTACAGCAGCCCTTCTCAAAAAGGAATCCCCTGGGCAGCTTGTTCAAATGCAGATTCTGATTCAGTAGATCTGTGGTGAGGCCTGAGAAATTGTGTTTCCAACAAGCTCCCAGGTGATGCTGCTGCAGGTGGTCCACAGATCACGCTTTGAATAGCAAGGCCTTCCACAAATAGAGATTCAGAGCTAGGGGGCCCTTCCTAAGCACCGACTGTGCTGAGGGTCAGGGTTTGTAGACATGGCTCTCTCTATTCTGTGACTTAGACTCGTTACACAATCTCAAGTAATCATCCCAACAGACCGAGGTAGACACAGGGAGGGCTCATCATCCCCCTATGTGCCCATTCTTCAGACGAGGAAGTCAAATCCCTCTTTGGGGAGCCTCGAAGGGACCTGCCAGTGTCTCAGCTAATTAGTTAAAGGGCGAAAACTAGAGCCCCACTCTCCTAACTCAGCGCCCTGAGGGTTTTCACCTATCTTGCTCCTCTTGTGTCGTTTGTCCCTGAAAACAACCCACTGGATGTCTGGGCACCCACTTACATGCCAGATGTCCCAGGAAGGGTGCCCAGTGTGTAGCCTCAGCCTGAGGGAAGAGCAAAGGAGAAGGAGAAGGCAGAACCCAAGAGGCAGCAGGAAAACTAGAGCAGCAATGAGACAAAACTAAGGGAGGAAAGCTTTTCCAGGAGGAGGGACTGGTTGGCCATCTTGCGTGCAATGGAGGGGTCAGGTGTGGTGGGGTCTACCCGCTGCCCTGGCACATCCACCTTGTCTGCAGCAGCCTCAGCACAGTGGTGGGTGCAGCGGCCAGACACCAGGGGCAGGAGGAGGCTGGGCAGTGCTTTCTCCACTCCTCCCCTTCTCTCCTTCCTGCCCTCCTTGATAAAAATAACAGCCACACTGGCTGTTGACTAGGTACGTTCCTCATTACTCATGGACTCATGTCTCTCGATGGGCCTTCTCCCCTCATTTCTCTGTTCTGCTCTGCCTTGCTCCTTCCCTGCACGCCTAGCGGGGAGCTCAGACCCTGCAGCTCACCTGCCCCAGCCCCAGCCCAGCCCTGTAGCTCTCCTGCCCCAGCCCAGCCCTGCAGCTCTCCTGCCCCAGCCCAGCCCTGCAGCTCTCCTGCCCCAGCCCAGCCCAGCCCAGCAGCTCTCCCCTTCACTCCTCACCTCTTTCCCGAGGGACTAGTCAGGCTCGTACTACATTTAGTCTTCTCTATGCTTTCACTGTGAGCGTTTTTTTTTAAATGCTAATGTGTTTTTATTTGACAAAGTAAAGTGAAAAATAAAAAACTTGGAAATCATAGAAAAATGCAAAGAAAAAAAGTCACCCATTTTCCCATCACTCAGAGAGAAGCTCATTTTGAAAGCATTTTGGTGTACCTCTTTCCCATATTTCTTGAGCATATAATACATAAATATTACAAAAATGAAGCCATGTTTTAAGCATTCTGTAAGATAATTACATTTTCTCAGTAAGTACTCTCCTACTACTTTATTTAATGGCTGCAGTGTGTTCTGTTATGTGAATGAGGTGTCATAATTTATTTAACCAGTCCTTGTGTTTACTGCTGGAGCTCTGGTGGCGCAGTGGTTAAGAGCTCGGCTGCTAGCCAGAAGGTCAGCAGTTCGAACCCACCAGCTGCTTCTCAGGAGAAAGATGTGGCAGTCTGCTCCCATAAAGATTATAGCCTAGGAAACCCTATGGGGCAGCTCTACTCTGTCCTATAGGGTCACTATGACTCAGAATCGACTCGACAGCAATGGTGGTATGTTTACTTCTATAAAGTGCAGTGAATATCCTTGTGCGTACTCCTTTGGAGAGGTTGGATTATTTCCAACCTTAGATCCAGTACTGGAAACAGAATCTGAAGCAAGGATTCTTGTACAAGCTGTTTAGTGAAGAAGTGCTGTCAGGTGAAGCCTGTGAGGGAAGGAAGGTAGATTAAAAATAAATTAAACAAACCCGTTGCCATCAAGTTAATTCTGACTCATAGAAACCCTATAGGAGAGAGTAGAACTACCATATGGGTTTCCAGTGGGCATCTGGTGGATTCTAACTGCCAGCCTTTTGGTTAGCAGCTGTAGTTCACCATAGCTCTTAACCACTGCACCACCAGGACTCCAAGATAGAATTGGGGGTGGGGGGGACCAAACCAGTTGTCAACAGGCTGGTTCCAACTCATGGCAACCCTACAGTAGAACTGTGTTCCCTAGGGTTTTCATTGGCTGTGACCTTTCGGAAATAGATCGGCAGGCCTTCTTCCAAGGCACCTCTGGATTGATTCAAACCACCAACCTTTTGGTTAGTAGCCAAGAGTGTTAACCATTGGCATCACCCAGGCAGCCAGAATAGAGAAAGGAGCTGGTAAAAGATGTGGGTTCACATGAAATCCAGCCTCAGCTGGATCCCATGGGGAGCTCTGGAGCAGGAAGAGCACCCCAGAGCTGTCCCACTTTGAGGCCATGAGGCAGCGTTTGAAACCCGCATAACACCCTGGCTGAGGGCTGCCCCTGGGGGAAGGATATAACCTCCTAAGCATTTCCCAAGGTGGAGGCAGTTCCTTGCATCTCTGGAGAGTCCCCAGGAGACGGGACACCTGCAAGCTGTGAGCAGCCAGCTCTCCCGGCAACCGAAGGGTGGGAGCCTGGGTCCTTAGAGGGGATCTGGATATGGCACTAGTAGCCTCAGTTACATGTTTATAGGATAAATTCTTGGAGGTAGGATTGCTGGGTTCTAAAGCCTTTGAACCATGTTACCAGCTTAGCTTCCCCAAGGACTGAGCTGGTTTGTGCACCCAGCAGTCATGGACGAGAGCAGCAGCTTCCCCAAGTCACACCAGTACCGGTGTCCCCTCACCCCCCATCATTTTCATCCTCACCGACCTGATAAAAGAAAAATGGCATCTTCTATTCAAATGTATTTCCTTGATTACCAGTGAGACAGAACACTCTTTTTCAGGGGGTAACTGGCGATTCTTACTTCCGTTTTTGTGAACTGCCTGTGAACATCCTTTGGTGCTGTTATTTTTAAACTAAGTAACCCTTAGCATCCCTCTGGTTCACTTCCAAAATCCAGTTCGAGAAGGTTTCCTTTCTCACTTGCATTCAGCTCCCCAGAAAAGTCTAAGTAGGGCTCCATGTCCCCACTGGAGCTGAGGGAGGCAAGATCAGAATCTCCACAGGTGCCTCCTCCACAATCCCGCCTTCACTTCCTCCGGGCAGAGAAGACAAAGAGACAGCGGCAGGCTGGTTACCAGCTCCGTTCCCAGGAGCTGTGGGGGGGCGGGCTGTGTCCTCCCCGTCAGCGTGGGCACCTGTGCTGTGTGTCCAGACAGCCTGCCATTCAACTCCCCTCTTCCAGGCCTTTGAAGACTACTACCTTGAGGAAAAGCCCACGGTGAAAGCCTTGCTGGAGTACACTGACAGGGTGTTCACGTTTATCTTTGTGTTCGAGATGCTGCTCAAGTGGGTGGCCTATGGCTTCAAAAAATACTTCACCAATGCCTGGTGCTGGCTGGACTTCCTCATTGTGAACGTGAGTGACTCGGTGGGCACGGGCGGGGTTTGGGGACTGCACCTCTAACTGATGGTTGCAGCTCATGCAAAGGAAGCTCGCGGGCCTGGCCCTCAAGGGCTACTCCAAAGATGCTTCAAGCACTTAGCAAAGAGCCTGAGAATAGCCCTGCACACCTATGAGTGCTAAGACCCAGGCAGCACGGGATTCTGGCACAATGGAGACCCTCACGTGAGTTCTCAGTTCTTAAGCCTCAAGCCAGAAGGACCACTTACTGCCCGCTGCATTTTACATCCTAACAAGATGACCCATGAGGCTCTCAAAGGTTTGATGCCTGAGGACTAAGTAGAATATACCCCTCTGCTGATTCAGTGGTGTCTCAGTCTGGGTTCTCCAGAGGAGCAAAACCAGTGAGACGCATATATAGAGAGAGAGAGGAAGAGAAAGAGAGATTTACTACAAGAAAATGGCTCACTCAGTTGTGGGTCCTGGCAAGTCCCAAATCCATAGATCAGGAGGCAGGCTGGAGACCTGTGTTGGCTCACGTGTTTGTATGAGCGGACAAACCCAAAATCTGCAGGTCAAAGTGAGAGATTGGAGGCCTCTGCTGGCTCGTGGGGCTGTAGGGGCTGGCAAACCCCAAACCTACAGGTCAGGGCTGCAGGCTGGACTTGCTGCAAACATATGTCCTGGAGATCAGGTGAAGAGAAGAGTTCATGGCCAAGAGAGAGCCAGCTTTGCCAGGACATCCGCTTGTATTCAGGAGAAAGGCCGCATTCCCGAGGAAATGGCTGATCACGTCAGATCACATCATGGAACGTGATTACATTACATTACATTATGGAAGAGCTACCAGTCCAGTATCTGCCAAACCACTGAGAATCATAGCCTAGCAAAGCTGACCCAGGACGTTAACTATCCTGAGTGGTCCTAACCCTGGCTGCACTATGGAATTGATCACTGAGGGAGCTCGGAATGATCAAACACCACTATTCCTAGGCACCCTGATCTTACTGGTCTTGGGTGGGGTCCAGGCATAAGCATTTTGTAAAAGCACCCCAGGCATTTCCAATGTGAAGCCCAGCTTGCGTACCACTGAGCTTATGCCACTGGCTCCTCCATAGGGGATCCGTTTGGAGAGGTGATGAGCTAGAGCTCGTGTGTTCAGACTCGCAGTGACCGGTGGCCACTGATGCCTGCATTAGGGAATTCACCAAGTGCCTCCCACACACTACGTGTGTGATCCTTAAAGCTGTGAGGACACCATCCTCCTTAGAGCCTCCCAAGAGCCTTCCTACCCCTCAAAGCCAGGAGTGATGTCTCCCCCCTCTTAACCACCACATTGTTCTAACTATCCAGGCCATTGCCCTCTTGGTTTTGAGACATGACTATCGAGTTATTTGCTCACTGCTGCACTTCTGAGGGTTCCCGCAGGCAAGGTGAAGCATCTGCTGTGTTCTCGGCCTCCCGCGCTCCAGCAGCTACCAGCACCAAGGTCTGCATATCGGAGGAGCTCAGGAAACTTGTCTGTATTTGGTGCCTGCCTCCTGAAGCTGGATGGGGTCCAGTAGAGAATATTTTGTCCAGCCCCTGTGTTGGCAGGTCCTCCTACAGCAGGCCTGTGAGCATCAGGCTGTGAGGCCTGAGATGTGAGTCACAGGTGATAATTTTGTGCATATGAAATAATTATTCATAAATGAAGGGAAAATGTTTTCTTCTAGCCTCCCACCCTTGTTAGGGCACAGTCACTCCTAACTATGTCGGTCTCATTAGTTTTAGCCTGATCACCTTAAATGGTCACCCACTCAATCCATCCACGCTCTTAACTGATTCTCCCTTCCAATCACTCATCCCTCCTTCCATACATCTCTTCTCCCATCTATCCAATCACTTATCTTTCCTTTTTCCTCCTTCCAATCATCCGTCCATCTTGCCTTCCCCCATCTATCCATCGCCCTCAGTCCTCTTCTTCAATTCATTCATTCCCATTCTTCTTTCCCTCTTTCCTTCTGCCTATCAGTCTATCCTAATCTTCCTTCCACCTATGCATCCACTGATCCTTAACTCCTTCTGTCTTTCTACCTTTTGACTTGTCCTTCTGTCCAGCTATCCAATCATCTAATCGTCTATTCATCTATTCTTGCATCTTCCATCCAAGCACCCTTCTATCCATTCATTCTTTTATCTTTCCATTCTTCCTTTAGCCCATCCATCTGTCCTTCCTTTCTTCCACCCATCTGTCCCTTCATCTATTTTCCTCCCTTCCTTTTGTCCACCCATCCATTTATTCGTCTAATCAATCTTCCATCCATTCATTAATCTCTTCCACTCA
The DNA here is from genome assembly GCA_030035585.1 of Dugong dugon. Lineage (NCBI taxonomy): Eukaryota > Metazoa > Chordata > Mammalia > Sirenia > Dugongidae > Dugong > Dugong dugon. Next base: position 1,459,931 of record CM057480.1, read on the forward strand.
TCTATTCTATCCAACTTTCCAATTTTCCATTCATTAGTCATTTTATCCAGCCAGCCATCTTTCCCCCATCCATCCATCCCTACAGTCATACTTTTTTCGTTCTTCCATCCTTTCAATCAACTATTCTCTCCGTCTTTATCTTTTAATTCATCCTTCTCTGCAGCCACCCTTCCACCCAGCTGTTCTTCTTTCTCCCCTTCCTTCCATTCATACCGGCAGGTGTCTATCTTTTCTTCCATTTGTCAAATGTTTATTGACAACTACTGAATGCGGGATAGTCTTGTGAAGGTCTCTGGGCGAGACAGAAGCAAGAAATAAATATTCCCTACCTGCAAGAGTTTACACTTTAATCTTCCAGCAGATAAGACACACGCAGAGAAGTAAACATATTGTAAGGGAGATGTGGTAAGCACCGCGGGAGATAATTAGTGTCCTAGGGACACAGAGACAATGAGCCGGCTTCCACTTAGAGGGTGAGAGTGGTGGGGAAGGCTTCATATAGGAGGTGGCATTATCGATACAGGGCTTAGAAATGAGCAGGAGCTGAACAAGTGTGAAGAGGACTGGAGAGGCCAGTCCCAGTTAAAGATGACCCTGAGCAAAGGCACAGACACAGGTGTGTTCAGGGAACGATTTGGTTTGGGTAGAATATATGCATGAAACATGACTGAAAAAATAGGCTGTGGCTATATAATCCAGGCTAAGGAGTCTGGAGCTTATCCTAAAGATGAGAAAGCACCAGTAGTGGCTGGAAGTAAGAGAGAGAGATACTCATAATCAGATTTGCAGTGGAGAATGGATGGGAAGGATGCAATACTGGGACCTGGAGACCAGTTGGGACCAGCATGGAACTGGCTCCAAACCTCCCTGCCCTCAGTCAGCCAGGCGGTTGAGTGCCACCTGCTGGTGGCTGGAGCCTTTCATGGATGAAGGAAGGGGGTTCTTTCCCTTCCTGTTCTTTGTCCTGGTGGAATAAGCCACCCATTCAAATAGACATTGTATAAGGCTATAGGGCCCAAGGGTAAACCCCTTCCTTTCTAAAGTTCCTGTGTGTATCCCCCACCTAGCAGCCAGGATGAGCTAAGCCTGAATTCATTCATGGTGCAACAAGGGTCTCACAGGATTGTATCACAGCCTCCCCTGGGCTCAAGCCTATGGATACGGCATCTCTCTGGCACCTTCAAAGTTCCAGGGAGGTGTGACCATTTCTCTATGTCAGTTTGTGTCCTTTGCAGTCCTTTGACCACACTTAAAGAATGTGAAAAACTGACAGACTAATAGGGGCTCACAAGTCAGTCGTTATTTCTCAGATACCGGTCACAGGTAGACCTCAGGGACACTTGCCAGTCACACTGAAGCACTGCAGAGCTGTAAGGACCTTGGAATTCTCTTAGTCTGTCTCCCTCATTTCATAAAGGGTGAAAGTACAGCCTGGACTTGCAGAGCACTGACTCCAGGTCGTAAAGAATCAGTGATGGGAGGGGACTAGACCCCACTCAGACAAGGACTCTTTCCAGCCCACTTTTCTGGACAAATACAATTGCGACTGTTTATGTTCCTCAAAGTAAACTTTCAGCATAGCCCCATTAAGAAGCGTCATCTCTCCAAGCTCTAAAACTCAACCAAAGTTTTCAAGACTGTTGGGAACTGGTTGATGGTGCCCCTAGAGGGGAAGGGGAGGGTTGATTTAATACACTGAGAGCTTGGCGACCTACATACCAGGGGGTGGCAATGTGGGAGACTGTGATTTTTTTACCCAGAGGTTCATATAAGTGATGAATAAAATCTTTAACAAAAGAGAAGGGACTGTACTCTCTCTAGACCTCTTGTTGGAGTTCAGGATAAGGTGGGATCCCGAACAATGGCTCAGACAGAGAAGGGAGGTAGGAGGGTGGGCCGGATTCCCTGTCTCCTTCCACCAGGTCCGCCTTTCTGGAACCCTAGGGTGATGTTTTTGCTCTCTGCCTGTACTCAGATCTCGTTGACAAGCCTCATAGCAAAGATCCTGGAGTATTCTGATATGGCATCTATCAAAGCCCTTCGCACCCTCCGCGCCCTGCGGCCACTGCGGGCTCTGTCTCGATTTGAAGGCATGCGGGTAAGACCACAGCCCCAACAAATCTCAGAACTGCTTTGATCTGCAGCATTTGGTAATCCTTCCCCCTTTAACACCCATCATACTACCCACCCTGAGCTCCAAGACCCTCCTCCAAAGGTCAGTTCTGGGTCTTCCCTTCCCTCTCCGACTTGGGTGGTGCTGCAGTGTCCTAATTCTCCTTGTTCTCCTTCAGGTTCCTTTGTGAGTCCCTTTTCCCTTCTCATCCCTAAATTTCACATCCACCAGGGCTCAGACCTCACCTTCTCTTGTTCTTAGGGAAGTGACCTTGATTCATGGCTCCACAAAGCATTGCTTATGTCAGTCTCCCAACCCTGCCTCTTATCCTTGTTGCCAACATCTCTAGAACATCCTAAATTCTTTATCTTCCCATGACAAATAAGGTTTTCCTCTAACACTCCATTTAAATGCAGTGGCACCATCTTTCAGTCACCACCACCTCCTGGAATACAACTCCTCTGACCTAAGGATGTCATCAGGTCCTATGGGTTTTTCCCTACATCCACCCCTTTCCTTATCCATCACCGTCACCCTCCACCTTGTCCTCACTGTCATTCCCAGGATGGACTGCTCACAAGCCTGGCCCTTCTTTTAAGGGAGAATGAGTAGTTGCTAATTATTCCCCTCCCCTTCCTCATACTTGCAAACGCTTCCCAACACAGAAAGTGAGGTTCACTTTTTTCCTCCACCGTTGGCTCCAAGTAGACATCATATCTTCAAAAACAAAAGTTGACTTTTAAAATTGACTTGTGCCTTTGCAAACATTAGAAGCTTAAGATTGAAACAGTTTGAAGTTTATTTTCTATTACCTCCAGGCTCTTGTTTGCTGATTTAAAAATGAGCAAGTTTGCAAATATGGACTTAGGTGTTCACTAATTCTTGGCCAAAGAATCAATCTTCTGAGTCTAACTTATTGCACTAACTAACCCAATTCTCTTGCTGCTTCCAAAGACCACTGACTCATGCAGCAGCCTGAGTGGAAGTGGAAGCCAGCAGAGAAGGGTGGGCATTTGTGAGGTTCCAGGTCCTTTTGCATTTCCCCCCAGGTTGTTGTGGATGCCTTGGTGGGTGCCATCCCATCCATCATGAATGTCCTCCTCGTCTGCCTCATTTTCTGGCTCATCTTCAGCATTATGGGTGTGAACCTCTTTGCAGGGAAGTTTTGGAGATGCATCAACACTACCAATGGAGACTTTCCTCTTGTGCCCTTGTCTGTGGTGAATAACAAGTCTGAGTGTAAACATCAAAACTACACCGGCAGCTTCTTCTGGGTCAATGTGAAGGTCAACTTTGATAACGTTGCAATGGGTTACCTTGCACTTCTTCAGGTGGTGAGTCCTGAGATCAACCGTGTCTCTTCCCCTGGATGCTGGATAAAATGGAGGCATCTGGGGTCTCCCAGAAGATGCTATGTAGAGATTTTGTAAGGGGGTAGAACATGGTGTGAACTGAGGTCGTTCCCTATTCCTACAGACCATGAGTCTAGAAGGGCTTACTAGTGAGTTTGATCTCACAATGGTGCAAATTAGAAAAGTGTGGGCTAATAGAATGCCATGGCATTGTGTCAGGTGATGACTTAGAACACACACTACCTGTGCAAAATAGACATTGTAGAGCCACACGTTCAGTCTTCTATTTCATATCATCTCCTAGATGGTAATGAATTATGTCCCGGGTCTATTGTAATGACAAATAATGTTGGTAATGATGACAGTCAAGCATTTCATTCATCCATTTACTTATTCATGCCTCACCTTCATCCACTTATTCATTCAGTCTTCCATTTATTCAAGTGTTGATACAATCACTTGTACATTTATCACAGCATTACCCGTGAATTCCTGCATTACACCATTTGTTCGTGAATACATTTAACAAATGATTTCAGAGTAGCTGTAGTGTGTTAAGCACTGTGCTCAGCCCTGGAAGACACTGAAACATGTCAGAACTGGTCTAGCACTCATGCTGTTTCCAGAAAAACAGGTAAATAAGCATATCAAAACAGCCTGTCAAGTACTCTAACAGTCCTAAGAGTGCAAGAGGTGAGGCTTTGTCCATGCCCTGCACATGCCGGAGGACATAACCCATCTCTAGACTTCAAGAATGCTAAACCTGTACCATAACATAGAGGTTTTCTACTCCCACATTCCCCATTTTCCAAATGGGGAAGGATGCCATTCTTATGTCATGAGCATGAGGTGGGAAAGTGGTTGAGAAAATGGCAGGCCAGAGAAGGGGAATGCCTTGGTTGAGGACACAGAGCAGCCTAATAGCAGTTGGAACTAGATGTCAGATACCTTGGCGAAGAATCCATGCCATGTTTTGGAAGGTTCTGTGTCTTAATGCCACGCTATTCTGAAACAGCTGCATAGAATTAAATGATTAAATGATCATGTGAGAGTATTCAAGTCACCCAGAGGTGGGAATCTTTCTTTTCTCTCTTCCTGTCCAAGCCCTTTCCTCCTCAAGGATCCTTAGCTGGCCTCCTCTCTCGCTGGACCACCATGACTTAGGAAGGGTCCAGCGTAGGTGGATGGGCAGACACTGAGTGGCCTCTAATGCTTGTTTCCAGGCAACCTTCAAAGGCTGGATGGATATCATGTATGCAGCTGTCGATTCCCGAGAGGTGAGTCTCAGGCCACTGTGTCTCCCCCTCCATGCTGCCCTCTCCACATCAGTCTGTGTCTGAAATGGAATGAAGATAGCCTTGTCACTGGAAAAGATAATCACCCAGCAGCTTCACACTATCCTACCCTGGAGCAGTGTCCAGCTGTCTTCTCTTGGATGTTTAAGCCAGCCTAGCCTGTTGCCTTCCATGAACACTCCCCAGGCCCCTCAGGTTCTTCCCCTGCTCACACTGAAGAAAGTATCAAACATTCCTAAAGGACTGGGAGCATGGGCCACTCCCTGGGCAGAAGTAGGAGGGGAGAAATGGCTAGAACAGAGGGGAGTCCAATGGACTGAGATGGAATTCCAGGCAGTATCATGAGGGCAGATGGAGGAGATGCAGGTGGGGAGGAAGACCCTTTCTCATGCAGCAGATACTGTTGACAGCTCATGTCCCCTCAGCCCACCTGTGAGTAGTCCCCTCCCATGTTGCATATCCGATTCTCTGTCTGAAGACTTTCTTCAGCCCTGGAGAACTTGCTCAGCAGCCCCTCCCCCAAGCACCAGGAGTTTAATGTCTTCCGGAGGCAACCCTCACCACTGAGGTATGGAAGTCTATGGATAAATACTCCACTTCCCTGTCCCTTGTTGGTGCAGTTCTGAGGTGTGTTCTACACTGTTCTTCAGAAGGCCCCAGCAGGACTGAACATTAGTTGTCAGCAGTGATGCCACTCAATTATACCCACTTCATTAGCTTTTCTCCTGTTCCTGCTTATTCTCCCCAATTTCTCATTCCTACTTCCAGGGATCACCTCCCAGAAAAGCTTCCTGCCCCCGAGTCCTTGTCTCTGGGTTGGCTTTTAGGGTGAACCCAAATTAACACAGCATCCTCCCCACACTCCACCTCTGACCACAGATGGACATGCAGCCCAAGTGGGAAGACAATGTGTACATGTACTTGTACTTCGTCATCTTCATCATTTTCGGCGGCTTCTTCACACTGAATCTCTTTGTTGGGGTCATAATTGACAACTTCAATCAACAGAAGAAAAAGATAAGTGGGGCTTGGGTGCTTCTGCTGTAGTGAATCTAATAACTCCTAACCCTCTGGGGCCAGCAGTACCCTGTCCCCCGACCAGCCCTGCCCTTATGACTAAAGCCAGCACTAACTCACAGCCTTTTCACACATAACAGGGAGCCCAGTTTTGGCCTTTAACACCTACGTTAACCTTTGTTCCCTGACTACAGCCCTCACCCCTGCTGGTGTCTGGGCTACTTCTGGAAGAGTTGTGTTTCTCTGTGTGTTAGCATTCACGACACCCCTGCTGGGTTCCCATTCTCCTTCCCATCTGGAGCGTGTGTTCCAGGTGACCCCTTGGAAGATCTCAACAGAGGAAGAAACAGCTCCAGCACTTGCTGCCTCTGTTTGGGGCCCTGACCCCAAAGCACTGAATCAGAACACCTTGGGGAGGGCCAGGGCCCCAGTGATGTCAGAATCCCAACCCTCCTTGGCATGGAGAGGAAAGCTCTTGCCTCCATGGGCAATGACTCAGAAGAATAGGAACCCCATCCCAGTTAATCCTCCATGTTTACATTAAAATATGGGGACAATAAAGTTTAAAAATGTTTTCTCTGGGTGGCACAAATGGTTGAGCACTGTGCTACTAACCAAAAAGTTGGCACTTCAAATCCAGCCAGAGGCACCTTAGAATAAAGGACTAGTGATCTACTTCCAAAAGATCACAGCCATTAAAAACCCAATAGAGCATAGTTCTACTCTGAAACACATTGGGTTGCCATGAGTCAAAATCAACTCAACAGCAACTGGTTTGGCTTGGTTTTTTTAAACCTCTGTGAGGTCGATAGGGCACCGTTTTAGGTTTGTGTAAGCCAAGATCCAAAGGAAAAAGGGGTCACAGGAGCACAGCATGGTTTTGGCATCATGTAAACCTGGGTTCACATGCCTGATTCAACCACTTGCTAGATGGGTTTTTAAAACCTCTCCAAGCCTCAATTTTCTCATCCATTCAATGAGACTAATAATACCTACTCACAGGATTGTGGCAAGAGGTAAATAAAGCCCTACCCAAAGCACCCCCAGTGTAGGGTTGAGCACAGAGCAGGCACTAAATACCAAGTGTTACTATTATAATTTGGATTACATATCCAGTGGGTTAGACACCCCACCTGCAAGAGGTCCTCTGCCAGGCTTCTGGGGATGAGAACCAGGCAGGACAGATCTGTGGGAGCCCAGAGAGCCCAGCAAGACAGCTGTGAAGCGCTGACCAGTGTCATCAATAACCCAAGAGAGCTTTGAGATCATTCTGGGCAATCTGTTCTCCCATTTGACAGATAAGGAAGCTGGGAACTAGAGAGGGAACCAGCCATGTTAAGTGACGGAGTGAGATGTGTCAGTGATCAAGCTGGGGCAAGAAACTCCCTGTCCAGAATTCTCAGTATGGCTCACTCAGCACCCACAGACTCACCACTCCTGCCCCCCACTGAGATGTCCCTCCCCAGGAAGCCCTTGTGCCCATTAATTTTCTAAAACTGCCTCTCAAACCCCACAGATCTTAGTCCATTTTCTAGGATTTGCAGTGACTAATTTACATGAAGGTTCTATCAAAATGGGTGGCTTTCAAATTATGTCAGGAAGTGAAGGTGAGAGGTTAAATAAAGGAGGCCCAAAGGGCCCCTAAAAGAGAACTAACACCCAGTCCTAAGGAAGGAAGGAAGGCATCTCCAATGACAGAACTTCCGGCATTGTAACAGCATAGCTGGTTAACTCAACAGAACTGATTAGCGGTCCCTCTAAGACCAAGGACTGGAGGGCAAGGCAGTGACTAATTAGACAGCTCCTCCTCTCCAGAAAGGGGTCAAGGGGCTGGGTCCCCAGAGTCTTTGCTCTAGAAGGCCCTGGAGAAGCTCTTGTCCCTTGAGGGACTGTGGCTCTAGAAGCCTGGTGAATTTGACTGGAATGAGCAAATTGGTTCAGGCTCAGATCTGAGCCTATATGACCTTCTCCCTGAGTCATGTTCCCAAAGCCTCCCCACACTTCATGGCACCATCTCTGAGTTCCTGGAGAAGAGACATGGGCTTTGCTTCAGAGACGCAGACAAGGAGTCAGATGTGGGATCATTTCCACCTGCTCTGGTACTGGTTGTAGAACCGTGTAGGACACTCCATGATGTGTGATTCTTCCTGCAAAAGAGGGGAGAGGGTCAAAATGGTCCTTCTCCTCCAGGGTGCTCTGCTTCTGGCATCTCTTGGGACTCTTGTTGTTTTAGTAACAGTGGTGTGTGTTATCCTCTTCTGCACTTAGGGGGCCAGGACATCTTCATGACGGAGGAGCAGAAGAAGTACTACAATGCCATGAAGAAGCTGGGCTCCAAGAAGCCCCAGAAGCCCATCCCACGGCCCCTGGTGAGCTTCAGAGCTTTCCTCTAGCAGAGCAAGTCTATGAATCCAGCCTGACAGCCCGATCCTGTGCTGTGTAAGGGCCTGGCCAGGCTCTCTGTGGGGGAAGAAACCTGGTTGAGTTTGGGGATGAGGATGATGATTGTTCCCAGGCCCAAGAAATGAGGTAACTCTGGTCTTCTGGAGTGAATGTGCCTCCTACAGGTGCTCCAAATAAACCCGTTTGGGTAAATACTAAGTTCCCCAGGGTTTTAGGGTTCAAGCAGAAGAGTGGAAGCAGATCGACCTAAATGATAGTGAGGGCGGTTAGAACCCTGAAATGAAACACTGTGTGGTTATGGATCATGGGCTATGTTGTAATGGTTCTTCAGCCTCACCCTACATTCCACCCCATGCCTACAGGTGGACAGAGAGGAAATGGCCAAAACCCAACCCCCTTGGTCATGGGCATGGCCAGGTGACCCAATAGGAACCAAGAGTTATCCCACTCTGGAATTTAAAGATTGGCCAAAAATTAGGGTCAGACCCTACTTTGGCTCTTTTATTCAAAGACCCCAAGAGACATGCCATTTTATTCCTCCATTAAACACAGCACACAGACCATACATGATATCATCCAAGTTCTTCTCAGTTCTCTGCCAGAAGATGAACTATTGGGTGGCCCCAAGATGGCACCCCTGTTGGGAGTGGATGAACAGGTTTAGGGGTGGGAATGTTGGTATGCTGGAAATGTACAACCGAACCTCTGCAAGGAATTTCTGAGCCATCCCCTCCAGTGAATGGAACTGGCATCTTGTCCCTTTACATAACCTTTCTGTGGCTAAGATGCAGCATTAATGAAGAAAACCACAGGCCCTTCCCATGGCACAATTCCATTAGCCCTTCCCCAGACAAGGGCAAAGCCTAAGGACTTTCAACAAACTAGCAGGCCTTTCCCTAAATGAATTAGGAAGACATACATTCCATCGACCAAGGCGTTGTTGTTATTCTTGTTGTTATTAGTTGCTGTAGAGTCGATTTTGACTCATGGGGTTTCTAAATCACGGCGAATTTTGCATAAATGACTCGAAACTTTGTGAGCACAGAAGCCTGCGAACTTACAAGAGAAAAAACAAATCATGACCTTTGGCACACTTTACTTGGAAACAGTGGTCATAAATTTATTAATGTTCTCTATTCAGATAAGAAGTATTACAGTGGGGAGTGACAAGGAGGTTCATACCTCCAAGACTGAGCCCAGCCATTAGACTCAAGTCAAAGGGTACAGGAGGAGGATTCAGAGACTTACTGAGAAGCAAAAAGCTGAGTCCTTGGCTGGCCTTTACTGGTGGCTGGACTCACGGTGAGTGCACAATTAAACCAGACACTGAAGATTTGGGCTCAAGCCCAAACCCTGTAGGGACAGCCCTTAGCAAAATCATGAAGGTTTTTGGCATCTTCCCACACCCACTGCTCAGTCTCTCTATAATATCCCAGCTTTCCCCTCTCATCTACCAATCCCTCAAGGAAGCTGACAGACTTCCTCCTCTCAAGGAGGACAATCTCCCTGGAAAAGGATAGGCTGCATTTCACAAAGGGATCCTGGAGAGGACCCTATCTTAATACAAAGGTATGGACCTAGAGTTGGAATTCCAGGCATTGCAATAGAAGTGGGAAGTGGGACTGTTGGTCAGTAAGACCTGCAACTAAATCGCTCTCTCTCCTAATTAAACCACAACCAAGGTCCTCCAAGGTTGGCACTGGGGCTGGTCCTCCACATGGGGAGGGGATGCGAAGCCTCATACTCCAACTCTGTTCCTGAGATGCACCCTGTTTTTGAGGGAGGAGATGTATTCCTAATTAACTATGAACACTATGCTGGCCTTTAGTGGAGGAATGTGGCTCTCCCCTTAATATTCTGACCCAATCATAGAAAATGCTCTTCCCTTCATTCCCCTTGGCACAGGCCAGAATATTTAAACAAGGCTTTGAAGTCTTAGGTGCCAGCAGGGAAACCAGCGGAGCAGGTCCCAAGCAGCAACTGCATAGGGCTGCTCTCCGAGGCCCATAGGCTTGACCCATCTTAGCTCCCGGCTGGCATCCATGTGGCAGGCACCATCTTGGTACCCAACATTCAGTGGCACAAGCCTGGACATCTGCCTTCCTCAAAGTCCAGAGCCAAGAAGAAACTTAAGGAAAAAGAGAAGTTCCCACTTAGACCTAAGACTCACCTTCCCAGTCCCTGCGTCCTTTTCACCAGATAATTGGCACTAGAATCAGGTTAGGTTCCCCACTTAAGTTCCCCAACAGGTCAAGCTGTTCGTAAGCAGAGCATTGGCACAGGAGCTCTGCCCCTAGGCATGTGGGTTCCATTTCAGGGCCAACCTAGACCACATGGGGACCCAACACATACACACCACTCCCCGCCTCTGCTAAAGCCCAAGTTCTAATATTTCTTATGTTTCATCCATAGCAAAGACTAAGGGTTCCAGGAGACTGGGGAATTTTATTCTATAACATTTCCTGCTATAGAAATCACTAAAAGCAGTTTTACACACTCTACTTTATGGAAAATAATAGGCCGTAGAATGTCATGTTGTCTGTCACCCACTTCATCATCTCTGACAGCCCAAAGGGCTGCAAAGATGTGATCCCTGCCCACAGGCTAAGCCAAGAGCAGCCAGCAAGTGGTCCCATTCCCCAGGGTCTGAATATCCAGGACAAAATCTACATTCAGACATTTAGCAATGCCATCCCTGCTCTGTGTAATTAGAATTCATATGGCTATGAATGGGCCTCTATTTTTTCACCATTTTCACCAATGACACAGAAGGGATTTTTGGCTCAGGAATCTTCTCTCACCTCAGGAAAGACATGAGCCAGCAGTTATGCACAGAGCCTGGCCCACACGGGTCTGATTCTTTGCTCTAACACAGCAGGGTATCTCCCCCACTCCCTGCAGGCAGAAGGCAGGGACCAGCCTCCGTCCCAGCACTTACCCCGTCTGCCTACTTTGCAGCTCCTGGGAGCTCCCTGGTAGGACTCAGCGCAAGTTCCTCCCCTCCCTCATAGCCACTCACACAGAGCCCTGAACACAGTGCATATTCAGAAAGTGCCCCTTGTACAGAATTAAATGTAATCAAACCTAGTTGTTGTTGTTGGGTGCTGTCGAGTAGATTCCAACTCACAGTGACCCCATGTACAGAATAGAGCTGACCCCTAGGGTTTTCTTGGCTGTCATCTTTGGTGGCTTGATAGTTTTATCTGAAGCATGGCTAATCAGAGCTTTACTTTGTGCCGTCCGTTTTTGGGCTATTGATTGAGCATCTGTCTTGTGCCAGGCACTATATAGACACCGGGAAAGTGCAGTGAGCAAGATGGACAAAGCTCCTGCCCTCACAGAGATTACAGTCCAGTGAGGGAGACAAATAATTAGCAACATCAGACACGCATTATTTCACAGGGGAAGATAATAATGTGTATTAAGAGCACCTGAGCTAGTCTTGGGGTTTCCAAGGAGATGGGTCAGGGCTGAGGTCTGGAAGAACGGCCGAAGTTGCCAGGTGATGGGCTATCCTTCCAAGCAGAGAACACTTAAATCCTATGCAAAGGTGCTCAATGCATAAAGTTCAGAAACAGGTCAAATTAATCTGTGGCAGGGTTTTTCAACCTCAGAGTTGTTGACATTTGGAACCAGATTATTCTTTGTTGTGGGGACGGAGGGCTGTCATGTGCATTGTAGGATTTTTAGCATCATCCCTGGCCTCAACCCACTAGATATCAATAGCAGCCCCACCCCCCAAACTGTAACAGTCAACAACGTCTCCAAACATTGTCAAATATCCCCTGGGGGCGGGGGTAAGAGCCACTGAAGTATGGTGTTAGAAGGATGGTGTTTATTGTTAGATGGGGGGTAATGACGGGGGGGAGGGGCATAGACAAGCATCTGGAGTTCTGGTAATAATCTATCTCTTGATCTGGGTGCTGGTTGTATGGATGTGTTCATTTTGTGAAATTTATTGAGCTGTACCATTATGATTCGTGTACTTTTCTATATGAATGTTTTACTCCAATAAACTTACACTGTAAAAAATTCATATATATATATATATATATATATACAGCAAAATCAATGAACCTACCACCTCTGCCAAGAATTAAAGTGTTTGAACAGGTGAGAGAAGGTCAGTGGCTGGAGGACAGTGGGAGAGGCCAATATTCCTTTATCCTATGGTAAAATGGGAGGCAGCTGACAAGAGTAAAATAATCAGGTCCACATTTCTGAAGGATCAGTCTAGTGCCTATGTGGAAAATGGGTCAGTGAGGATGGGGATGGCAAGAATTCTGTGGTGAGTCTTTTGACTGGCCATTTGAGACATCCAGATGAGAGACGGTGATGGTTTCAACTAGTGTATGCAATGGAAATAAAGAAAAGGACACAATTCGATAAATATTTAGATCATAAGAACTAGGTTGTTGTTAGGATGTAGGGGCCTTGGAGATAGGGCAATGTCATAAGCAATCGTATGGTGGTGGAGCCATCCTGGGAAAAAAGTAGGTTTGTTGAAGGAAGAGGATTTTGGTGCTTTTCCCAATAGTTGTACATTGTCTCTGAGAAGTTGAAGTGGAGGTGTTGGGAAGCCAGTTGGATAAAAAGGTTTATGGCTCAGAAGAGAGGCCTAAATCAAGAAATGTATATGGTGCCTGTGCCATGAGAGCTGGAGCCCTGGTGGTGCAGTGATTAAGAGCTCGACTGCTAACCAAAAGTTCGAATCCACCAACCACTACTTGGAAACCGTATGGGGTGGTTCTCTTCTGTCCTATACGGTCACTATTAGTCAGAACTGACTCGATGGCACCTAACAACAACAACAACAACCATGAGGGTGGCTGAAGAGATTGCCAAAGGAGAAATAAGGGGATGAAAAGCAAAGGGGGCCTAAGAAAGAGCCTGAGTAACTCTAATATCTAAATGCTGTGTAAAGGAGACTAAGAAAGAGAGCCAGAAAGACATGAAAAGAACCAGGAAAGTGAGGCATGGTAAAAACCAAGAAAGGAGAGTTTCAATATGGAAGGAGTGGTAAGCAATGTCAAGCAAATGTCCATTGACTTTAGCATTGTGGAGGTCATTAGTAATCTTAGCAAGAGCCATTCCAGTAACAGGATGGGGGAAAGCTATGTTGCAGTGTGTTGAGGAGTGAGTGGGAGACTGTGATTGTACAAAACTTTTTCAAGAAATTTAACTGTAAAAGTGAGGAGAGAAGTGGAGTCACAGCTGAAGGGAAATGTGGGGTTCAGGAAGATTTTTCTTTAAGTTAGAAAAAACCAGGTCATTAGAGATGTAGCTAAGGAGCTGAGAGACAAAGAGTCATCCATGTGGATATGGAAGTGTCTGGGATAATAGTCAAGAGCCACACTCATCAGTAATGAAGCAGAAAGATCAGGAGGTTGGTAGCAGTGAGGAGGAAGTAAAGGTAGACTAGCTAAGTGACACAAAACTCAATGAAGAGAATTTTACAAGATACAGGAAGAGCAAAGATCTGGAAGTGACAGTGGGGAACAAGAAAGAAGGACCTCAGGCTTGCCCCCCAGCCCTGGAGTACTTGGGGTGGGGAAGAATGAGAAGCCATTGGATCAGAGATGTTTGCAGATTAAGGCAGGTGAGCTCCACAGTGCTCAGAAGAAGGATTTGGGAGGAAGATGAGGGGTGAAGAATGGATTGGGATCAAGGGTTTACAGAGTGGAAAAGAAAAGGAGATATACTAGGAACTTTTTTAAAACTTCATAAAATAGTCAGATACAAATGATCCTTTGATTTCCTCAGCCACTCTGCTTCCCTCCAGGAACGTTAATGACCAAGACTTGACCCCCTGCTCTGTACCTGCTTTTGCTTAGGCGTCTGTGCAGACCTAGAATGAAGAGAGAACATTTCCAGGAAAGGGTTACACCACAGCACTTAACTTTGCCCTCAGCATAGTAGTTCAAGTCAATAATTCCACATTCCTTGAACCCTTGAACTCTTGTTGTGTGCAGGGACTATAGGAACACCAAGTTGAGTCACACATGGCCCCTGCCCTCAAATAACTCATTGACTGTCTAGTAGAGAAGAAAAGAAGGAGACATAAAATGCTTAAAACTCAAGACTGACTCTGTAAAGGCTGTGGGCACTTAAAGAAGGGACAGAGCAGTGTGGTGTGATGTGGTTAACTCCTGGAGGAAGTGGGACTTGTGAGATATGGATCACTGAAGACTATTGGAATTTAGATAGCCAAGAGGGGGACTGAAAGGGCATTGCAAATGAAGGAAAAAGCATGGGCAAAGGCAAAGTGCAGTGCTTTCAAGGGACTGGGAGAAGTGATGATGACTTGAAATGGAGCAATGCAATAAAATCAACTAAGAGTGAAATTTTGGAAGAGGTAAGGACAGGACTTGGCCTCTGTGAAATGAGAGAGATTAAAGAGACTTAAAACCCATCCAGACAGAACTCAGCATCTCCAGATGCCTGGTTTCTGTTGGCCCAGAGGCCCTGATACCGCCATCTCTTGTTTTCTCAGAACAAGTACCAAGGCTTCGTCTTTGACATTGTGACCAGACAAGCTTTTGACATCGTCATCATGGTCCTCATCTGCCTCAACATGATCACCATGATGGTGGAAACTGATGATCAGAGTGAAGAAAAGACAAAAATCCTCAACAAAATCAACCAGTTCTTTGTGGCCGTCTTCACCTGCGAGTGTGTCCTGAAGATGTTTGCCCTGAGGCATTACTACTTCACCGATGGCTGGAATGTATTTGACTTCATTGTCATGGTTCTCTCCATTGGGAGTAAGTGGGCAGAACACATGGTGGGGAAGCTCAGCCTCCACTTTGAGTTGTATAGGCTGCTCTTTTCAAAACTAAAGGGGAAACCAACACTTTTTTTTAAATAGACGTTACATGTTAGAGGAGCCTCGTATTTGCTGTTTTCCCGGCACAGCAGATTTAAAAGGCACATGGGCTGCTCTCTAGTGAAATGAAGAGGTTTCTTTGGTCTTTGCCCTGTGGTCATGAAGTATTTTCAGGCACCTACTGAGTGCACAGGCCATGGCCAGCCCTTGGAAACTGACAGCGAATAATGACTCCTCCAAAGACCCTAAAACTTAAGATGATGATGTTTCCAGTGGGCCCTGCCTTTACGCTCTTCAAAAAAGAGAACGGGAGGTAGGGGAAGAGGATCAAGGGAACTCTGCCGAGAGAGAGCATAGTACTGCACCTTTCACCATTTGTCCTGAGAGGTTTTAAATCCTCTGTTAGCCAAAGACCTTGCCTCATCCTTTGGTGGTCTCAGTAGGCCTCTGCAGGTCCCCAAGACCAAGCTTCAGAAATCTTCAAGTTAGCCATTATATAGGGAGACATTTGCATTATTCATCTTTCTAACCTTGTTCATAGTTGGGGTAGGGGGCTGTAACTGACCCTAAACAAACCCATCTCCAGGCACAAACATAGCATTCAAACACAGCTGAAAATGAAAGAAACAAATATAAGCCATTATGCAGACAGCTGGCCACTCAAAGCCATCCTGCCTTAGCTGTCAGCAAGTTCCCTGACTCTTCGGGCCCCCTTATAATTAATACCAGGCTCTGTACAATTAACCACAGGAGTATACGCCAGGAACTGAGTCAATCTTCATAATAGGAGATAGGGAGATGAATCATAGGGGGTCCTGGACTTCATAGAGCAGAAGACCAGGATGGAAGGAAAGGCATGACCCAAAGGCTGCATTTGCAAAGAAGATCAGGGTCTGTGTCATAGACGAAAACAGACAAAAACTGTGAGTATGTGGAATAGAGAATTGTGACCACGGAGGCTGACTAAGAAGAGAACATTCCAGGTGGAGGTAAAAATCAGAGCGCGGTAGGAAAGATGAGACCTATATGAGGGAGAAAGGATTTGTGCAGTGAACGTTTACTGATGCCCTCTTTTGTGCCAACCACAACGTGCGGTTCAGAGGGTCAGAGTCCTTGAGCAGGGGTGCTCACATGGAAGTCCATAGTGAGAAGAGATGAGGGTGTGTGATCCCAGCCAAGATTGTCAGACCTCATAGTTGGAAGCACTAATTATATAGTGTTCTCTCTCTTTTAAAGGCCAGGTGGTTTCTGCAATCATGAAGTCACTTGAAAATTATTTCTCTCCAACACTCTTCCGCGTCATCCGCCTGGCCCGAATCGGCCGCATCCTCAGGCTGATTCGAGCAGCCAAGGGGATCCGGACGCTGCTCTTCGCCCTCATGATGTCCCTGCCCGCCCTGTTCAACATCGGCCTGCTGCTCTTCTTAGTCATGTTCATCTACTCCATCTTTGGCATGGCCAACTTCGCATACGTCAAATGGGAGGCTGGCATCGACGACATGTTCAACTTCAGGACTTTTGCCAACAGCATGCTGTGCCTCTTCCAGATCACCACGTCGGCCGGCTGGGATGGCCTCCTCAGTCCCATCCTCAACACAGGGCCCCCCTACTGTGACCCCAATCTGCCCAGTGGCAGTGGAACCAGGGGGGACTGTGGGAGCCCAGCCGTGGGCATCATCTTCTTCACCAGCTACATCATCATCTCCTTCCTCATCGTGGTCAACATGTACATTGCAGTAATTCTGGAGAACTTCAATGTCGCCACAGAAGAGAGCACCGAACCCTTGAGCGAGGATGACTTTGACATGTTCTATGAGACCTGGGAGAAGTTTGACCCAGAGGCCACCCAGTTCATTACCTTTTCTGCCCTCTCAGACTTTGCAGACACCCTCTCTGGCCCCCTGCGAATCCCAAAACCCAATCGGAATATATTAATCCAGATGGACCTGCCCTTAGTCCCTGGAGATAAGATCCACTGTTTGGATATCCTTTTTGCATTCACCAAGAATGTGTTGGGAGAATCTGGGGAACTGGATTCTCTGAAGGCAAATATGGAAGAGAAGTTTATGGCAACTAATCTTTCAAAGGCATCTTATGAACCAATAGCAACCACCCTGCGGTGGAAGCAAGAAGACGTTTCAGCCACCGTCATCCAAAAGGCTTATCGGAACTATGTGCTACAACGCTCCATGACAATCTTCAACTCCTCAGATGTGCCAAGGGCTGAGGAGGAGACTGTGTCACCCACAGATGAAGGCTTTGTTGCATTCATGGCAAATGAAAATTGTGTGCTCCCAGACAAATCTGAAACTGCGTCTGCCACATCTTTCCCACCGTCTTATGACAGTGTCACTAGAGGCCTTAGTGACAGAGCCCACCTGAGCACATCTAGCTCAATGCAGAATGAAGATGAAGCCACCAGTAAGGAAGCACCTGCACCAGGGACCCAGTGAGGACATTCCAGCATAGACATATCCAATTCTGGTGTATCCTTCTGATCTGTGACAATTCTTTCCCACTATAAATGGCACCCAAATACCACCTCACCAATGCATACCACTGGTCACAGTGTCAGAACAGGCAGGGGACTGCAGCTGGTGCCCACCTTTGTAGAAGCCCCCATACACCAACAGGAGTCATAACCAACAGCATCGCCATTGTGACTTTGCTTTTGAATTTCAATATCAGATAGTGGGTTCCCTTACTTTCCAGAACACATCCCTGGTCCTTTTATTTTGGTTGTCACCAGAGCTTACATTTACCCAGACCAACTTCTCAGAACCAGAACTTCCAGGGATATATGGCAAGGATGTTCCTGAAGGTCCAAGGTGGTCCTCTGTGTGGTCTTACATAGAGGTTGGCAGTGTTATTTAGGATTTTGCACGGATGCATGTTGAAAGCTTCCAGACAACTGCTCTATCTCATGATCTATCTCATGAGAGGCCTTTGGGATATCCATTAAAGTTAATATTTTTAAAGATATATCAAGACCAATGTTATATCTTAAAATACCATTTTACTTTCTCAACTATGTGATACTGGCATGTGCCATGAATCCCTTTGCCTCCCTTTCAGGATTCCAGCTATTCTGAAGTCTGAGCTTCAGGCTGGGTGGGATGGGAGGGAGCACTGTGCTGGGAGCTGGAGATGTGTGTTCTAAACCTAACTTGTCCAATGACTGCCTGGCTGCCCTTGGTCCAGGCTCTTTCCTCTCTTAACCTCTGTTTTCCCACTTCTAAAATTGGGTGTATGGAGGTGGAGACAAAATGGATGCTCTTTATAGCCCTTGCATCTCAACTCAGTGATGCCCTGCCCCATTTAGATAAAGAAAACAATCGCTTTTGAGGCCGCAATGTCTATCCTTTCACCTGTGTAGCTAAAGAGGCAGCTTTCAGAGCCTGTTTCATACCTCAGAGTCAGACCTTCAGAAGGAGAGTTTTCATATTCCCCTTGGGCCAGGCCTCCATAATTAGCAAAATCAAAAGAAAAAAGGAGATTTTGAGAAGAATGATCTGGAAGACAAAAGGTGTGGTCAATAGTTCCTTTAATTCATCCTACAAACGTTTGTTGTTGTTGTTGTTAGTTGCCATCAAGTCAATTCCAACTCATAGTGACCCGACGTGGCAGAGTAGAATTGTCCCATAGGGTTTTCTATGCTGTAATCTTTATGGAAGCAGATGGCCCGGTCTTTCTCCCATGGAGCTACTGGGTTTGGAAGATCGACCTTTTTGTTAGCAACCGAGTGCTCAACCATCACGCCACCAGTGTTCCTTCAAGTGTTATTAAGTGCCTATTATATGCTAGGCACTGATCTAAGCACAAAAGATAAAATGGGAGTTATGCCTCAAAAGATGGGTTGGATTTAATCCAGTGAGTGGGTTGAGGGTGTCAGAAAGGAGTACTCCATGCCAAAGGCAGAGGGCAGTTGTTGAGATGAAGGAGAACAAAGAGTTCATATGACTAAAACAGGACATAAGGGATCCTAATGACAGCTGTGATCTTTTAGTAACTCCTGGGATATTCCCAACTGAAATCGCAAAGATCAGGTTAATTTGTTGGATATATATTCAATCTTTTCATAAAATTTTCCATTTATTCAATTACAAAGCCTAGAGGCATATCCAACTTACATACCTCAGATTCTCTCCCTTCTCTGTCACTGTTGACCTATCAGAGGCCAAAGAGGCTTTCAATATGCATGTTAGGGTTTGCCAGCACCCACAGATACAAACTGACAAGATGATGATGGGATGGCTGAGGGCACAGACCAACCCAGCACAGATCAGCTGTCCTCTGGGTACCTGGTTTGTATCTAAATGATGTGTCAACCAAAATGGCTCTTCCTCCCCAGTTCAGCTGAACCAGAGGGCACAGACATGGTGTAGTTCCTTCAACATCTAAACCCCATGCAGTTGATGAAAATTACATCTGAGAGGATGATAGCCCAAGTGTTTATTAGACAGCTGGTGGACAGAGAGCTTAGAGATAGGTTTGCTTTTAAAATGTTTTGTGGAAGAATTAAATGTACCCAACAATCAGGCTTGCTTTATTAAGTAGGTGATATTACCCTTGAAGATATTCTTCTTACATCTTTTGTCCCACATTTTTTTCCACACAGGTGAAGATTATAGTGGGAACCACTGGAAAAAGTGATCCAATATACATAGCTTGCATTATACAGAGTTTTCAGAAATGTATCCAATGCAAATGCAAGATTAGCCCTTGAAAATTTCACTAGATCCAGTTCCAAAGTTCACCTGGTGGTCCAGTTACAAGGTAGGAACTAGATTTCTAAGGGAGCAAACCCAAGCAGTCCAGAGCAGTTGTAGACCCAGAGCTACCGTCTCAACCTCAGCCATAGAAGATATCACTAGAATGTGTGAGGATTATCTCAGCACCGAAGGGAGATAAGAGAACAGTGGTGTTGACTGTGTGACTATCTGAAACCTGCAAGTTTTTAAAAATATGCCGCCACTGTAAACACTACCCTGACTTTTCATAATTTTTCAACTTTGTCTTAAGGCAAATGGTATTTCACACAAAGCTTCTGCCTACACCTACCCATTTGTGGTAACTGAATGTTCCTGAATGATCTTGGCCACCCATGTCACTTTAAAGAGGTCTTTTGCAGCAGATTTGCCCAATGCAATGCATTGTTTGGTTTCTTGGCTGCTGCTTCCATGGGCATGGATTGTGAATCCAAGTAAAATGAAATCCTTGACAACTTAGTATCTTCTCCATTTATCATGATGTGGCTTACTGGTCCGGTTGTGAGGATTTTCGTTTTCTTTATGCCAAGGTGTAATCCATACTGAAAGCTGTAGTCTTTGATCTTCATCAATAAGTACTTCAACTCCCCTTCACTTTCAACAAGCGAGGTTGTGTCATCTGCATATCATTAATGAGTCTTCCTCCAACCTTGATGCTGACTGCTTCATCATATAGTCCAGCTTTTGGATTATTTGCTCAGCATACAGATTGAATAAGTGTGGTGAAAGTTTACAACCCTGACGCACAGCTTTCCTGATGTTAAACCACACAGTATCCCCTTGTTCTGTACGAACAACTGCCTCTTGGTCTATGTACACAGATGCAATAATATTGTAAAGATGTCAGTTCTCCTCAAATTGATTTATAGATTCAGTGCGATCTCAATGAAAATTCCAAAAGGTTTTATATAGAAATGCAAAAAGTCACGAATAGACAAGACACTGTTGAAGAAAAAGGACAAGTGGGAGTACTGACTCTACCAAATATTGACTTACTATTAAGCCACAGTGATTAGGAATCTGTGACATTGGCACAAGTACAGACATGGAACAAGTATAGACAATGGAACAGAATAGAAAGTCAGAAACTGACACAAGCATATATGGACACTTGATATATGGCAAAGCTGGCATAGCATAGCCATGAAGAAAAGAAGATCCTTTCTACATAGGGTGCCAGAACAATTGGGTTTTCATAAGAAAAGAAAATGAAATTAGACCCCTACATATAAAACCATACTCAAAACTCAGTTCCAGATGTTCCTAAATATGAAAGGTAAATTTATAAAAAGCTTTTAGAAGCTAAGAGATGAAAATATCTACATCACCATGGAATAAAGAAAAGACTGATAAATACTACATTAAAACTGAGAACTTCAGTTCCTTAAAAGATACCATTAAAAGTGTGAAAAGGCAAGCTGCAGAGTAGAAGAAGATATTTAAAACGCTTCTGTCCAACCAAGTTCTAATATTCAGAAGAGACTTTTTTAACTCCTACAATACAAATAGACAACACTGTAGGGGAAAAAAATGGCAAGAGACTTGAAGAGCCACTTCACACAAAAAAAATGGAAATCCAATTAACATATAAAAAGGTGTGCAACCTAATTAGTAATCAGAGACATGCAATTAAAACCACAATGAAACACCACTGCACATCTATCTGATCAGCAACACTTTTAGAGTCTAGCAAGCAGCAAGTGTTGGCGAAGACGTAGAGCAACAGGAACGCTCAGACGCTGCCGGAGGGAGTGGAAATGGCCACAACCATTCTGGATAACAGTTCACTTTACCTAGAAGAGTTGAAGATAGTATACCCATGATTCAGATTTTCTGCTTACAGGTATGAAGCCAAGAGAAACACACGCACCTAGGCACTAGGAGACACATACAAGAAGATTTCTTAGGCACACTGTTCATAATGAACTCAGAACCCAAATTAGAAGCAACTCAATGTCCACCAGCAGTAGAGTAAATTAATAAAATTGTAGTATATTAATAAAAGTAACTTTATGCTGTAATGAAAATGGATGAGCTATAGCCTCATATGCATCCATAGATGAATCTTACAAGCATAATATTGAGGGAAAGAAACGAGACACAAAATTATATACTATTATATGAGGCTCAAAAACAGTCAAAGTTAAACTATGTTATTTAGGGCTGCATAAGGAAAAGCAAGGAAATAATAGCATAAAAGTCAAGATAGAGTTTACCTCCGGGTGAAGGAGGCGTTTGTGAATGGGTCTTGGCAGTGTTCTAATTCCTCATCTACGTGGTTCTCTTTATGAGTGCTGTCTTTATAACTATGTATTAAGCTAAACATATTTGTCTAATGAACTTTTCTGTGTTATGTTACAGCTCACATTTTTAAAAAATTTTAATATCTCAGCTTAAATGCTCCTCCCTCTTCACAGAAGTAATTACTATATGCTAGCCCTAGTGGCACAAGAGTTAAGCCCTCGGTTGGTGGTTCAAACTCACCTAGCAGCTCCTCGGGAGAAAGACCTGGCGATCTGCTCCCATAAACGCACATTCTTCTTCACAGACACAATTTCAAAAATGCCTTCCTAATATAGTGCAGCTATCCCACATAAAACCACATTCCCCCTTTTCGCAGAGGAATAAAATCCAGGATCTTGTCCAACTACGGTATCCAGTTTCAAGTCAAGGATGTTTGAATCACAGATCAGCAAATCCTGTCAACTCTACTTTCAAAATATATCCAGGATTTGATCACTTCTTACCATCTTCATTACTATCAACCTTATGCAAGCAACCATTATCTCTCACGACTGTTATTTTAATAGCCTCCTGACTGGTCCCCCATTTCTGATCTTATCCCCCAAACAGTCCATTCTCCTTATACAACAGCCAGAACTCAAAACCTACCCATGGCTCCCACGGTACTCTGAGTAGACGTTATTACAATGGTTTTACATAACCTGGCCCTCACTCCTCTCTGATCTAGTCTCCTCCCACTCTGCCCCTCACTCACTGAGCTTCAGCCATGCTGTCCTCCTTGCTGTTCGTTAAACGCATGAGGAACAATCTTCCTTCAGTGCAAAGGTCCTTGGAACTTGCTTTTCCCTCAGCCAGTGTATCCATGTGGCTCATTCTCCCACTTTCTTCAGTTCTTCCCTGATCAACCCACCTAGTTCCAGACAATCGTTAGCACTTATCACCCTCTGGGATACCATATATGCACTTATTTATTGTCTGTCTTTCCCACTGGAATGCGAGCTCTGTGAGGGCAAGGACTCAATCAACTTTGCTCATTGATGTATTACCAGCCCTTAGAACACCCTCAAAGTAAATTTGCAGACAGTTGTTGAATGAGTGAAATGTTTTCTTTATGATCAGTCCTCATGGTCCAGTAACTATAAGGCTAACCTATAAATGTAACCACCCTCCTTACACCCAAGACACAATAGTACAGGACAAACACATCAGCTTCAATAAAAACCCTTATTTAGAAGAGGGGAAACCACTTCTGGGAGTGCCGATCCACAGCATACCCTGGCGCTCCTTGCCCTGGCAGGATTTCCTGGTCCTGCTCTCTGAGAGAACACTCCATCCACTGTCCTACAGTCTCATGATACAGGGACACTGGGAAGACCTCCCTTCCCAGGACTAGAAGATTTATTGCACTTCGTGTTGGCACCACTTCAGGGCATTGGGTATTGCCTGCAGGTTTGGAGCAATCAACGGCCATCGCTTGCCTGGACTGAAGTTTCTCTGGCAATACCACCCCCTCAAACTCTTAGTAGGGTTATGGTCCTTCAATCTAGACTTGGGCCTGGATGTCTCCATCTTTTAACAACAGGGATCAGCTGAGGGCTGGGGTGATGAGAAACAATAGGCTTAGGAACGAAGGCTCAGCTCACCGGCCCCTCCCCCAGTTAGTGTCGCATCGGATGGCTCTTTAAACTGGAGTCTTGTCTCCTTTGCCCTACAAGGAATGCAGGAAGAGGATCCTCGAGGGAGGAGGAGGAGTGGGAGGGAATCAGGCTTCTTTCAGCTGCCATTCTTAATCCTATCTCTGTGTTTCCAACTAGTGGTGTGCTGGTTAATTATATACAGTTAACGGGAGCCCTGGTGGCACAGTGGTTAAGAGCTACAGGTTTGGAGTTTGGGGTTTTGGTTATACAGTTTACTAGAGCATTTTCCCATTTACAGTAGCCCCCCTTTATCCACGGTTTCATTAAAATGAGTATAGTGTTATAATTGTTCTATTTTATTATTATTTTTGTTAATTGTTGTTAATCTCTTGCTGTGCCTAATTTATAAATTAAATTTTATCATAGGTATGTACAGGACAAATCATAATATATATAGGGCTTAGTACCATCCACAGTTTCAGGCATCCACAGAAGGTCTTAGAACCTAGCCACCGAGGAGGATAAGGGAGAACTACTCTATCTGGGGTAAATATTCCCACCATGGCCTATGTCAAGATACCAGTGTGAGGTCACTGAAGGCCAAATTGGGAAGAAATGTGGACCATGGGCTCACCAGTCAAGCCGGCTACAGCACACCACTGTGTCCGCTCACCCTTGACTTTTCTCCACCATGATAGCTTGGGGCAGAAATTTGGTTTTGTTGGTTTGTTTGTTTTTCACTCTCTCAAGTCTTAAGACTATGGGACTTACAGCTCTCTTTGATTGCAGGCCACAGACAGAAAAAGGCCTCCCTTTCTGTTCTCACATGGGCCAGGTTAGATGAATTTTGTCTTTTTTGTGTGATTTTACTGTCTGCAAGGACTAGCCCCATTAAAACACCTGTTGCCCTCGAGTAGGTTCCGACTCATAGCAACCCTATAGGACAGGGCAGAACTGCCTTACAGGTTTCCAAGGCTGTGATCTTTCACGGAAGCAGACTGCCACATCTTTCTTCTGCGGAGCAGCTGGCGGGTCTGAACTGCCAACCTTTTGGTTAGCGGCCGAGCTCTTGACCACTGCGCCACTGGGGCTCCTTCAGAAATAGTCCACATCTTTCCAAACCCTGGAGTTTTTCTGTCAAGGTCCTTAAACTCCAGCTGCAAGAGGCAGGTGATCTGAGTCTCCAGATACAACAGGCCACAGCTAACAGAAATTTCCAGATTCGGAACTGGGGATGGTAACGTCTCAGTGTCCTACACCCAGGGGTGAATTATCCAATAGGCAAGGTAAGCACAGTGCTTACCTTGCTTACCTGATCATCTGTAGTGAACAATTTCACATTTTTTCACCACATCAAAGACTCTGCATCTAGGTAAGCCTGGCACCTGTTTCTCTCCCAACCCCACAGCACCTTCCTACAGAATCAAAGCTCTTTTACAGACTTATAATCCTGACAGGGGCGGATGACCCAGTAAGCAAGGTAAGCACGGGCTTACTTTGCCTATTGGATAATCCTCCCCTGCTTCCACCCCATCTCATCTTAGCCAATTCCACGTTTGGGGGTTTATTGCTAGTAACGCCCAGCTCCAGGTATCAATTTCTATGTCCATCATAGTTATTTGGTTACAAGCAACAGAAACAAATTCCAGCATAAAAGGAATTTACTGGAAGGCTACCGGGAAGGTCTCAGGAGGGAAGAAATCACTGAACAATCAGCGAGGACAGACGCCAAGGTCAGGTAGCCTTCTGGGCAGAGGGCACTAATGGATAAGCTCTTCAGGGGGCCAAAACCAAC
Organism: Dugong dugon; assembly: GCA_030035585.1. Lineage (NCBI taxonomy): Eukaryota > Metazoa > Chordata > Mammalia > Sirenia > Dugongidae > Dugong > Dugong dugon. The sequence goes on from CM057480.1 coordinate 1,485,382, forward strand.
CAGATCCAGGTTTTTTCCTTGTGAGTCTCAAATTGGGATTCACGCCCAGAGAGACAGCATCTGAGTGGCCCAGCTCCAGCCAGGGAAGGGAGGACCATTTGGATTGATAGCTCTAACGAGATCGTGCAATGGGACACGAGTATTTACCCTCCACCCCCCAAAAAACGTTAAGGCACTGTCCATAAGAAGGAGGGGCGAGGCTGGGCAGGCAAACACTTGCAGTGAGTATCACAAATTACAGGTTGCATTTGGATTTCGTGACGACCCTTCTGGCGCAGTGGTTAAGATCTCAGCTGCTAACCAAAAGCTCGGCAGTTGGAATCCACCGCTGCTCCTTGGAAACCCTACGGGGCGATTCTCCTCTGTCCTATAGAGTCGCTGTGAGTTGGGATCAGCTCTACAGCAACGAGTTTGTTTGTTTTTCTTCTGGCTGCAGTGACCAATTTACATAGAAACTGAGGTTGAGGGCAGAGAGATGAGATGGGAGACTGTGCCCGGTTTCTGGCAAGTGCTAATGAAGACCTGAACTATGAATTTTCGAGTCTCATGCAAATTGACTAGAAGCCATCCTGTCAGCTTGGATAGGACTCCCACCACATGGAATAGGATGCCAGAGCCCATCTACATCTCTGCTGAAAGGCAAAGTCCTTTTCCTCCATGTAGGTGCTTCCTGGGACCCAAATATCAGTACTGGACTCTGTCTCCAGAAATCACTCGGACAGGCCCTGAAGAGGAAATACGTTTGAAGCGTGTCCCCCAAGAAGCCCCAGATGAATCATCACCCTAGTGAGCTCAGGCAGACAAAGGCAGGATCTGCACCTGGGCACATGCCAAGAAAGCGCATGTCTGCTGCGTTGACCCTGTAAAGCACCAGTTCTGATAACAAAACCAAAACCATGAAGACTCCTTTTTTTTCCTGACTACAACTGAATTAATCGGCTGTTAAATCTAACAGATTTAATCGTGTTATAAAGCAATATAAAGGCATGTGGGTGTGTGACTGTTGAATAATGATGCTTCTTGTGGTTAGAACAGGGAGCCCCAGAACCACGTGGAAGTTGGAGATGTTCACAAATAATCTGTGCAGAAATACTCAGCTCCTCAGCTAAGCAGTATGGTGCTCGGGAGCGAGCTCTGGACGAAGGAAAACCAAAAAAACCCAAACTCATTGCCACTGAGTCAGTTCCGACACGTGGCAACCCCTTGTGTTACAGAGTAGAACTGAGCTCCATAGGGTTTTCTTGGCTGTAATCTTTATAGAAACAGATCACCGGGCCTTTCTTCTGCGGTGGCACTGGGTGGGTTTGAACCACCAACCTTTTGCTTAGTAGGCAAACGCCAACTGTTTGTGCCACCCAGAGACCTTCTGGGGGAGATCCAAATTTGATTCCAGGCCTTGTCTTGCTCATATGTCACAACTTCTCTGAGCAACTTTGTTGTTGTTGTTAGGTGCCATCGAGTTGGTTCCGACTCGTAGCGACCCTACCCACAACAGAAGGCAACGCTGCCCGGTCCTGCGCCATCCTCACAGTCGTTGTTATGCTTGAGCCCATTGTTGCAGCCACTGTGTCAGTCCATCTCCTTGAAGGTCTTCCTCTTTTTCACTTTACCAGTCTATTAAATGGAAGTAAAGATTCCTGCCCTGACAAACACACCAAAGAGGCTTGAAGGGGATAAAAACGCTTTGTAGGAGTTAAAGGAGAAAAAGGGCTTTGTGAGGGATTGTTATGCTGAGACCATTATAAAACTCTTCCACGGAATGAAAGGTGCAGGTGAGTGCTTAACACCCAGAGCCTCCCCTGATGGCGGGAGAATGGCAGAGTCTCCGAAACACCAGGCTCAAGCACTGATGGAGAGGCAGGAAGGCTTCAACCCTCTCTACAACACCCCCACTTCTAAAAATATTCTCTTCACTTCCTTTCCTTTTCTCTCTCTCTGAGCACCTCTTCTGGCAGGTCCCTAAATGTCGGTGCTCCTCAGAGTTCAAAGTCACCCTCCTCCTCCTGGCTCCGCTACCTGCTAGCTACCTGGACGGTCTTCCAATCATTCCACCTTACTCCATTTTCCTCTAACCAGCCTCCGGGGCTCTCTGCCCCTGTTCAGGCTACCGCTCACCTTCCAGTCCTCCCAGTTTGCACACTCAAGAGTCAGCCATGATTGCTCCTTTTCACACACTCAACCCATCACTAGGTTCTGTGGATTCTACCTCAAATCCATCTTATCACCATCCGTCCTGTCACTGCTCCGCTTCAGGCTCTTGCCTTCTCTCTGGCCTCCTGTGATTACTCCCCAAACTCACCAGAATGTTAATGTACTGCCTGAGGTTCCTAGGCAGCTCAAACCCACCAGCTGCTCCCTGGGAACCCTACAGGGCAGTTCTGATCTGTCCTGTAGGGTCGCTATGAGTCAGAATCGACTCAACAGCAATGGGTTTGGTTTGGTTTTTTAGGGTCCCTAGGTGGCGGAAATGGTTCATGCTTGACTACTAACCTAAAAGTTGATGATTCTCACCCACCCAGCACTGCCCCGGAAGACAGGCCTGGCAATCTGCTCCTGTTAATATTACAGCCAAGAAGACCCTATGGAGCAGTTCTACCCTGTGACACATGGGGTCACCATGAGTCAGAATTGACTCAACAGCAACAGATTTGGTTTGGTTTTGTACAACTTATGCTGCAGCCCAGTGACGTAGGAGCTGTTACTCCCACCACCCAGCCAGGATGACCCATGATGACAGAAAAGCCACCCCACCCAGCCACGACCAGTCTTCTTCCAGCTGACGAAGATCAGCCTCCGACACAGAGGGTGATGATGCTGGCCCCTCTTTGCTGCCCGCTTGGGGTCGCCTTGCAGTTCACACCGAGTCTGCCAGGCCTGGTTCCATTTGCCTCCATCCCTTGTGGTAGAACCACTGAGTCCCATTTGTCCCGCCTCTTGCTCTCCACAGAGGAGCACATACAGGTCAACCACTCCTCTTTGCTCGTAGCATAATCTTTAAGTTCTCGTGCTAAGAGATGCCCTCTCTGTCGGGGAGAAGGAAGCAGAAAGATAAAAGAGGAGGAAATTAGAGAACTCATCCTGCCCTACTGCCCCCTCAGGGTCCAGCTTTACAATTGCAGGCTTGCACACACTTTCAAATCCTTTCCTTCTATCTCTCTGCGTCTAACTCTTGTGGTAAAACCTTGAACAACTCCCGGTAAACTTAACTTTCTATCTTCTCTGTTCCTGCTCCAGATATCTAAAAGTTGCTGGAGAAAATCTCACTAGCACGTTGCTGCCTGGTGTGCTTTAAATGGAGGAACACAAACCTTAAATGAGCTCTAAAGCCGCCCCATAAACCTATTGCATTTCCCTTATTGTTGTTAGCTGCTGCCCAGTCAACTTCAACTGTCATGGCCACCGTCTTAGTCATCCAGTGCTGCTATAACAGAAATACCACAAGCGAATTGGCTTCAACAAACAGAAGTTTATTCTCTCACAGTCTGGTAGGATAGAAGTCCAAATTCAAGGCACCAGCTCCAGGGGAAGGCTTTTCTCTCTGTCAGCTCTGGAGGAAGGTCTTTGTCATCAATCTTCCCCTGGACTAGGAGCTTCTCAGCGCAGGGACCCTGGGTCCAAAAGACGCACTATCCTCCCGGTGCTTCTCTCTTGGTGGTATGAGGTCTCCATGTCTCTGCTCACTTCTCTCTTTTATATCTCAAAATAGATTGGCTTAAGACACAATCTAATCTTGTAGATTGAGTCCTGCTTCATTAATGTAACTGTAGCCTACCCCACGTCATTAACATCATAGAGACAGGATATACAACACATAGGAAAATCACATCAGATGACAAAATGGTGGACAATCACACAATACTAGGAATCATGGCCTAGCCAAACTGATACACATATTTTTGGGAGGACACAATTCAATCCATGACAGCAACCTTATACATAACAGAAGGAAGCGTTGTCTGATCCTGCACCTCCTCACAATTGTTGGTGTGTTGGAGCCGATTGTTGCAGTTATTGTGTCAATCCATCTCATTGAGGGTTTCCCTGGCTTTTGCTGACATTCTACTTGACAAAGCATGATGTGCTTTTCTAGCAATTGGCTTTTAATGATGACATGTCCAAAGTAAGCAAGTCGAAGTCTCCCTATCCCTGCTTCTAAGGAGAAATTGCTTTTCTCACCCACCAAGATGACAATTTTGGATCTCCTCCCCCTCCTCAGATCTCCAACCCTCCCACCCTCACCTGCTTCCCCTCTTTCGTTCTGAGTCTCCACTCCACACTTTACTTTTGTATTCAATGCACGCAGCTTCATTTTGTCTCCCATTGTCCTCTTAAATTTTATTCAGGAGAAAATTGTAACTCTCCTCTGGATGAAATCTTGGATTGTCCCATAACTTTTCTGATTACTCTTGTATAATAAGAAGCCCATTAGTCACTTTAAGTCACAAAACACAGTCTCAGTTTGGTACTTTGAAAGTCAGTTCTATGTAATATTCAAAGCTTCCAACTTCATTTAAAGTTCTGATCACTCCCCCTCCCTCCAGCAGGGGCCTGCAACAGGTGCATTGCTGGATTCATGGGAACTTGGGTGTGCTTGGCTTCTCTCTCTCACCTTCTCTCCCTCTCCTAGGTTCTGTCTCTGACTACTACTGGGTTTGGATTTGGAGAGAGAAAGAGAGCTGGAAAGTTCTCTCCTGCTCCCTGGGCCTGGGCAGTATTTAAAGATGATGACTTTCTGGAAGGGCTTTTATGGGTTCATCTAAGAGCTCTCATCCCTGGGGATTGCTCACCTGCACTTTCTTTGTTTGGAGTAATGTTCTCTCCTCCAGCTCATCTGCCCACTCAGTTCCTTTCACGAGCCTGAGAAATCTGATGGTCCACCTCCAGGTTCTGTCTGCTGAGGTCCCTTGGCCAATTCAGGCAGCCCTATTAGATGACCTCATTCTTTGCTCATGCTCCCTCTCTGTCTCTGTCTCTCCCTCTCCTCTCTCTCTCTCTTACTCTCTCCTCTCTCTCCCCACATCTGACCTAAGGGAACACTCACATGTCCTTTATCTTGACAAATTCTAGGAGGAAGCATTTATCCCAAATAGCCACCTCTCCTTCAGCTTCTACACCAGCAGCCTGCCCATCTATAGCCGTTTAATGTCCTAGGCAACAGTGAAACATAAGCCACTGTGTCTCCTATCTCCGTGGTTCATGAAATTGGCATGGTGAAGTCCTCCTCACCAGGTTCAGATAAAAGACAGACACTCTCAACACCTCCCCAGAGGAGGTGGGGCTGGGTCTCAACCCGCCGTCTCAGTACATCATAACCCCTCTCATCTGAGAAGTCATCCTCAAAACCCCTCTCATCTGAGAAGTCATCCTCAAAACCCTTTCTGCCTTCATCTCGAACAACCTTACTCCTTCAGCTCTCAGTGTGTGTGAAGAGTTTGTGAGTCATGTAACTTTCTTTGAAAATTTGCATCTTGGTCTAGCACCTCACTTTAGTATGTCAGATCTATTATATTTTGGGGCCTCAATCGACGCTTCCAATTTAACATCCTGTTACACTTCATTGATAGATGAAGTTAATCAGACATGAGCATCCTCATCGTCCCACCAGCAGAGAAGAATCTATTTGCATCCCTCCTGTTAAAGTGGAAAGTTTTGGCTCCAATCAGCATCAGCCTGTGCCCTGGATCCTATACATCCGCATCCATCCTACTGTTTTCTCTCCTCCTTCATCATCGATGTCATCTTTCTCTTCAGCCTTTAGATATGTCCTGTCTTCAAACACACACACACACACACACACACACACACGCACACACACACCCTTCTCCCTCTACCCCACGTCCCGCTCCTTCCCCATCTCCCTGAACTCATTGACAGCAAAACTTGGTTAAAGAGACACACTGCCTGCACATACTCTCCACACTTAGCTCTTTTGTTGGTTTGTTTTCGATAGGGGCCTTTGTTTCTAGCTCCTATTCTAACTTCAGGATACAGAGAAAAAGAAAGACGTCACCAAAGACAACGGAGTAGAGAACACCAAGGTCCCTGGGTGGTGCAACCAGTTTGCGCTCAGCTGCTAACCTAGAGGTTGGAGGTTCAAGCTCACCCAGCGGCTTTGCAGAAGAAAGCCTTAGCAATCTGCTACCCCTGCTTCCAAGAAAACCCTGTGGAGCAGTTCTACTCCATGACACTTGGGGATGCCATCGATCCTAGTTGACTCGGTGACAACTAGTTTTTATCCAACTCTAATCATCTGAAGCAGCAAATAAAACTGTAAAACTGTCAGAAACAACTTTTTCAGAACTCTGGGATCTAATTAAAAAACTTACAACCTAAACATCAAATGCAAAACTATAAAAATTCTAGAAGATAGCATGGGAGAAGATCTAAGTTTCCTTGGGTTTGGCAGTGAGTATTTAAGCTACAACACTAAAAGCATGATCCATGGAAAAAAAAAAAGTTAGACTCCATTAAAATTAAAAACTTCTGCTCTGCAAAAGACACTATTAAGATAATGAAAAGACAAGCCACAGACAAGAAGACAGTATTTGCAAAACACTTACCTGAGAAAGGACTTATATCCAAAATATACAAACAGCTCTTAAAACTTAATAAGAAAACAAGCAGCCCAATTAAAAAGTGGGCAAAGATCTGAACAGACACCTCACCAGAGAAGATATACAGATGGAAAATAAGCATATGAAAAGATGCTCAATATCATATGTCACTAGGGAACTGCAAATGAAAACAACAAGATACCACTACACACCTGTCAGAACGGCTAAAATCCAAAACACTGACAGCACCAAATGCCGGCAAGGATGTGGAGCAACAGGAATGCTCATTCACTGCTGGTGGGAATGGAAAACGGTACAGCCACCTTGGAAGACAGTCTGGAAGTTTCTTATAAAGCTAACTATAGGCTTACCATGTGGTCTAGCACTCCTTGGTATTTACCCAAATGAGATGAAAACTTATCATTTGTCCAAAGCTGGACATGAATGTTTACAGCAGCTTTATTCGTAATTGCCAAAAACTGGAAGCAACCAAAATATCTTTCATTAGGGAGTGGATAAACAAACTGTGGTACAACCATACAATGGAATAGTATTCAGCAATAAAAAGAAATGCGCTATCAAACCATAAAAAGACATGGAGGAAGCTTAAATGAATACCGCTAAGTGAAAAAAACAGATTCCAACTATATGACATGCTGGAAAAGGCAAAACTACAGAGACAGTGAAAAGATCAGTGGTTTTGAGAGGTTCAAGGGGAGGGAGAAGAGGGCTGAACAGGTGGAGCACAAGGGATTTTTAGGGTGATGAAGCTCTTCTGTATGGTACTGTAAGACTGGATACATGACATCATGCACTTGCCAAAACCCATAGAATGTACGACGCAAAAAGTGAACTCTAATGTAACCTATGGACTTTGGTTAATAAAAACATATCCATATGGGTTCATCAATTGTGAGAAACGTACCGCACCAACCCAAGATGTTAATAATCAGAGACTCTGTGTGCAGGCGAGCCCTGGTGGCACACTGGTTAGGAGCTACGGCTGCTAACCAAAAGGTCAGCAGTTCAAAGCCACCAGCTCCTCCTTGGACACCCTAAGGGGCAGCTCTGCTCTGTCCTGTAGGGTCACTGTGAGTAGGAATTGACTCACTGGCAATGGGTTTCTGTGTGCAGGGGGAGAGGGATTTTGGGAAACTCTATACTTTCTGCTCAGTTTTTCTGTAAACCTAAAGCTGCTCTAAAAATAAAGTCCATTAATTATAAATTTAAAAAAACTTACACCAGGAGGTGCTCAGTGAAGAAAGGAACTGGCAAATTCTGGTAAGAGATTGTTGTGGCATTTTTGCTTACTCAAGGCCTACCATCCCCCATTTCCCACCTCAGAGGCAGCCGTGGACATGGGGCCCATGTTCCCAGAGTGGTGTGCCATAGAGGGCAATACGGATCTCCTTCTCAAAGAGTTGTTGTGCTTGTGCTTTTGACCTGCATGGCCTCTCCCTGAGGGATGGCTCAGGGCCTTGTCTTTGTTCCACACTCTTGGGACTCCCTCAGGGCTAGGGCAGCCTTCTGAGCAGCAGCTGCCAAAAGCATCTGAAGACAAATATTACCCCTTAGTTTCTTTTTTTTTTTAATTGCAGTAAAATATATCCTAACCAAAAACCCACTGCCCTGGAGTCGATTCTGACTCATAGTGACCTAGGACAGAGTAGAACTGCGCCATAGGGTTTTCAAGGCTGTAAATATTTATGGGAGCAGATTGCCATATCTTAAAATGGAAGGAAAACACAGAGTCACTGTACCAAAAAGAACTGGTTGACGTTCAAACATTTCAGGAGGTAGCATATGATCAAGAACCCATGGTATTGAAGGAAGGAGTCCAAGCTGCATGGAAGGCATTGGCAAAAAACCAGGCTCCAGGAATACATGGAATACCAATCCAGGTTTTTCAACAAACAGATGCAATGCTGGAGGTGCTCACTCATCTGTGCCAAGAAATTTGGAAGACAGCTACCTGGCTAACTGACTGGAAGAGATCCATATTTGTACCCATTCCAAAGAAAGATGATCCAACAGAATGTGGAAATTATCAACAATATCATTAATATCACACTCAAATAAAATATTGCTGAAGATCATTCAAAAGCGTTTGCAGCAGTACATGACAGGGAACTGCCAGAAGTTCAAGCTGGATTCAGAAGAGGACATGGAAAGAGGGATATCATTGCTGATGTCAGATGGATGTTGGCTGAAGGCAGAGAATACCAGAAAGATGTTTACTGTGTTTTACTGACTATGCAAAGCATTTGACTGTGTGGATCATAACAAATTATGGATAATGCTGTGAAGAATGAGAATTTCAGAACACTTAATTGTGCTCATGAGGAACCTGTACATAGACCAAGAGGCAGTCGTTAAACAGAACAAGGGAATGCTGCATGATTTAAAGTCAAGAAAGGTGTGCATCAGGGTTGTATCCTTTCACCATACTTATTCAATCTGTATGCTGAGCAAATAATCTGAGAAGCTGGACTATATGAAGAAGAATGGGGCATTAGGATTGGAGGAAGACTCATTAACAACCTGCAATGTGTAGATGACACATCCTTGCTTCCTGAAAGTGAAGAGGACTTGAAGCACTTACTGATATAGATCAAAGACCACAGTCTTCAGTATGGATTGCACCTCAACCTAAAGCAAACAAAAATCCTTACAACTGAACCGATAAGCAACATCATGATAAATGGAGAAAATATTGAAGCTGTCAAGGATTTCATTTTACTTGGATCCACAGTCAACACCCATGGAAGCAGCAGTCAAGAAATCGAACAAATTATTGCATTGGGCAAATATGCGGCAAAAGACCTCCTTAAGGTGTTAAAAAGCAAAGATGCCACTTTAAGGAGTAAGGTGCTCCTGACCCAAGCCATGGTGTTTTCAATCGCCTCATATGCATGTGAAAGCTGGACAACGAATAAGGAAGGCTGAAGAAGAATTGACACCTTGGAGTTATGGTGTTGGCAAAGAATATGAATATACCATGAACTGCCAGAAGAATGAACAAATCTGTTTTGGAAGAAGTACAGCCACATACTTCTAAACGCGAGGATGGCAAGACTTCGTCTCACGTACTTTGGAGATTTTATCAGGAGGTACCAGTCCCTGGAGAAGGACATCAAGCTTGGTAAAATAGAGGGTCAGTGAAAAAGAGGAAGACCCTCAACAAGATAGATTGACATAGGGGCTGCAACAATGGGCTCAAACACAGCAACGATTGTGAGGATGGCGCAGGAGTGGGCAGTGTTTCCTTCTATTGTACACGGGGTCGCTATGAGCTGGAACGGACTCAACAACACGTAACAACAACAAAAACAAAACATACTCCCTACCACCATGTGTCAGTTTGTTGAACTGTGGTGGCTTGCGTGCAGGGTCACCCGTGGTGGGTAGGTTTCAGCAGAGCTTCCAGAATAAAATGGACTAGGAAGAAAGGGCTGGCGATCTACTTCCAAAAATCAGCAAGTGAAAACCTTATGGATCACAAGAGAACATTGCCTGACTCACTTGCTTTGGACCCGTCATCAGGAGGGATCAATCATGTTTGGTGAAGTAGAGGCCCAGCAAGGACAAAGGAAACCCTCAGTGAGACGGATTGTCACAAGAGCCGTAACTACCTGAACCCGCTGTCCGTCGTGAAAATAGCGCAAGACTGACAACGATTCGTTCCGTTGTACCTAAGGTTGCCAGGAGTTGGAGCTGACCCCCCAGCTGTCTATCTAAAACATGCTCCACCTCCTAATGGGGTTTGGCAAAGAATTTGCAGCCGTTTTTGATCCACTTCAGTCAGAAAGTCACTGCAACGGCTGCATATTGCCTCTTTATGCCCGTAAAGTCAGTCATAAATCACTGAAATGCTGGTATAGAAAATCCCAACACCTCCTGGCCATGCCGGCCCTAGTGACAGCCAATGCAGCAGGAACATGGTTTCTGCTTCAAACCTGCCATTCTAATCTCGTGCAACCACGTCTAATTGGTGGAACCTAAATTCACGCTCAGAGGTCTATCGGCAGAGAAGTCCAGGGAATCTAATTGTTAACCTTCTGGCTTGGGGTCAGAAGGAGATTGGAGTGGAAGTTGAGTGCCTGACCCACTATGCCCATCCAAGCAGAGTTTAGATCCAGCCAGAGGCATCAAACAGCTCAATGTTGCTTCTTAGTGGCTTCCAATAGTATGGACCAGGCACGTGAGCCAGGAGGCTGATGGGGGGCTGCTCCTCTGCTGTCCCCCACTCCCAGAGGCTCACTCAGTACAGCCTCTAGGAGAAGGCATTCCTATTGGCTGTTCTGCCTGGGAGGGGCATCCCAGCTGGAACCTCAGGGTTACAGTTAAAGGGATTGGTTAGCAGTCACTGTCAAGTCAACTCCAACTCAAGGTGACCCCACGTGTGTCAGAGTAAAACTGTGCTCCACAGGTTTTTCAGTGGCTGTGATTTTTTTTTTTTACATAGCTCACCAGGCCTTTCTTCCGAGGTGCCTCTGGGTGGGCTTGAACCTCCAACCTTCAGTTTGCACCACCCAGGGACTTCAGATCCTGGGAGTGGGTGAGAGCTATTCAGCAGAATTCGTGAAAAAACAGAAGTCAAGCTTAGTGTTCACCCTGATCTTCCCCTGAGAACGTCCACTGATAAGGATGCAGCCCTAGCATTGGTCCAGGCTGAAGCCAAGCTCCATGGGAAGTGAGGCTGGTCTGGCCCCTCACCTCCCTCCGGAGAATGCTGTTCTCTGCAGCCCTCACAAACTACAAGGCTGCCTCCGTTCATCATATAAGTTCTGAGCAACTCCACACTCCCACAGTCCACCTTTGGGATGCCAGGCCCCCAGAGCCTCCCCCAGGGACCTCAGCAAGAGCCACCGCCACTTGAAAGCCCTGGGCAGGTCGCAGGCCCCTGTCTCCCGCCGGGGGCGTGAGGGGGCTGCACGGTTGACGCCTGAGCCCTGGCAGCCTGGATGCTCTGTGACACGCGCGTGGGCGGCAGCTCTTCTGTTCTGCTGTCAGCATGCGCTGGAAAGCCTGCGCTCCAGCCCCTGCCTCTTATCTCTTTCAGATGCCGATACTCGCAGACCAGAGGCAGCTTTTGTCAGCTGCTGCCAGTTCTGAGGGTTTTCTGGCCCGAAGCATTGACTTCCAGTGAAAAACCAGTTTCCCTACAAAGCCTTCTGAGCGCTCTTGTCAGATTTGGCAACTTTGTCCACCCACTTCTTTGGGGACGGTGGCGTGGGGTGGGCGGTCTGCCAGCCAGGGCCTCCGGGGACTCTGCTCAGGGTCTGGATGCGGAGAGGAAAGGGGTAGAGGATCAGCCCCACCCGGGCCAGAGAAAGGCAGCTGGAGAGGCGCCATCACGCACTGTGCGCCTCCGCGGTCATGGTCTTCCTTCATTCAGGGCAGCAACATATTTGCCAAATCTTAGGAGCGGAAGAGTCAGAAGCTTTCAGAATCCCAAGGCCTGCCTTTTACGGATGAGGAAACTGGGACCTGGAGGAACCTCCCAGCCAGTCTGCGGCAGCGCTGGGACCTGGCTGCATGGCCCGCTGACCCCACGCCTGCTCCCGGTCCCGCACCCGTGGGGTTCTTACTAGTGCAGGGAAGGAAAGGAGCTACTGGCAGGCTTGGGGGTTTCCCACGTGTGGGAGGGGGGCTCTCACTAGCGCCCTCCCCTCTTCTCTACCACTGCAGCGTTGTGGAGAAAATATCTGACCAAAACAAGAAAAAACAAAAAACCACAGTCTTTTGTTTCCGAGTCTGCAACCCCTGTCTCTGGCCACAAGAGCCTCTGGTTGAAGCCCTTGCGAGCGGCAGAGCTAGAACCCTGAAGTCCACTGGCCATTCCAGTTCATGGGGGCTCAGAATAGCAGCTCTGAGCACCACCTCTTGGGCAACCACACACACCTCCTGTTTCTCTTCCGCTCACCCACCCACGCGATCCTGAAGGAAGTACCACTTCCGTGCAAAAAGGTAAAAATGCCTTCTTTTTGTATTTTTCTTAATCTTTATTTTTTTAAATGTGCATCCAGGCAAATTCATTCTTCCTGGTGTACAGTTCTATGAGTTTTGACAAATGCATGGGGTCGTGGTGCCACCACCACAGCCGAGATAGACAGCAGCTCCTTCACCCCAAAACAGCCCCCTCTCCCCCCTTCCCCAGCCCTTGGCTGCCACTGACCTGTTTTCTGTCCTTTTAATTTTGCCTTCTCCAGAATGTCCTATAAATGGAATTAGATAGTGTATGAAACCTTGAGTCTGGCTTCTTTCACATCTGAGTTCATCCATGGTGTTGGGTGTATCAATAAAAATGCTTCTTAAAGATGTCAGATGAAAGGCTGGTGCCCAGTCACAACTCCCACCTGCCGGGAGTCTCCAGCTCTATAACCAACATCATCCGCTGACCCCCCTCAAGCCCATTCCTGGCCCCCACCTGCCTGCTCCTCACAACCTGTCCAGTGCCCAGGACTCCCTGATCTCCTGTTGGCACCTTCCTGCCTCTGATCCTAGTTCCTGTGCCCACATTTGGTGTCCAGAATCCTCATGGGGCTGCTTGACCCTAATCCAGGAGAGGAAAAGCAAACACCTGCAGGACCAGGCAGCTAGCGTTAAAAAACATAACACAACAAGGAATAAAAACCAAACCAGCTGCCATCGGTGGATTCTGACTCATGGTGACCCTGTGTGTTGCAGAGTAGAACTGGGCTCCGTGGGGTGTTCAGTGACTATGATCTTTTGGTTGCAGATCACCAGCCTTTCTTCTGAGGCTCCTCTGGGTTGATTTGAACTGCCAACCTTTTTGCCACTAGTCAAGTACTTAATTGTTTGCGCCACCCACAGTAGGAACCAAAGGGAGCTGAAGAGTGCATGTCCCACCTAAAGACAGTCACGTTATTACAAACTATTTCAAAACACTGTGCCTGACACTCCCTCCCCACGAAACACACATCTATGGGCTGAATTCCAGCATGAGGATCCCGGTTTGCAGCCTCTGGATCTCTCACCGTGAACCTCGTACTCAACTCCATCACTGCTCTGCTGTGAACTGTGACAGAGCACAGGGTGACCGTGTCACCTTTACGAAGGTGGCAGAACTCAGGGAGGCCGTGGGTCCTCAGTAGAATGTGATGGAACATGAGGAGGCAGGTTGCTCTATGTGGAGTTGGGATATTTTATGGAATACGCTTCGAGCAAGCTACAGCTGCCAGAAAGGCTGGCTGAGGGAAAAGTTAATGCCCAGGAGATGGATGAGTATTAGTCTCACCCCGCCACAGCGGTGGTGCATCTTACCCTGCAAGACCCAGCCCCGGGAAGGTTCTCTAATAGGCAGAATCCGTCTCTGGCTCATTTCTCATACCTGCCATGTCTCTTCTTCCAAGAACACCACATTCCCCCACATAAACAGCTGAAGGTGAGAGGCTGCTGGGCAGTTCTGTCATTAGTGGGTGCAGGGGGTGTGGACCACACTGGGTGACACTGTCAGAGGGGGTAACACCAAAATGACTATGTCTATAAAATTTCTCTTCAGTGTTCCAGCAGAAATTTATTATTTTTTATTAAACTATCCCTATAGTTAGTTATTAAGAACTCGACTGTTAACCAAGAGGTCAGCAGTTTGAATCCACCAGCCTCTCCTTGGAAACCCTATGGGGCAGTTCTCACTCTGTTCTGTAGGGCTATGAGTCGGAATGGACTCGACGGCAGTGGGTTTGGTTATTTTTTTTTTAGACTTGTAGGTATACTGATCCATGTAAGCTGGGCTTACGAAAATTTTTTTTATTGTTATAACTAACTACTAAGCTGCTAAACGAAATAAACCAAACCCATACGGTTTCCAAGGAGCAGCTGGTAGATTTGAACTGCCGACTTTTTGGTTAGCAGTCCAGCTCTTAACCACTGCACCACCAGGGCTCCTCAAGGCTAAGACTCTATGCTGATTTACTTTTTGAACCTTCTCATGCGCTGCGGTCAGAGCTGCCTTTATTAACCGATTCCAGTGACGCTTCGAATCACGTGGTTTCTTCTGCAGGTGCTACAAACACCGTTATTGTTTTCAATGTTGCCGATGTTTTTATGGTCGCTGACTTTGTCAGATTTTCTGGTGTTCTAGCTACAGTATTGTGGTAATTAGCCCAAGGAGGTGACACCATGAGGTACTGCACCGGGTGACACCATCCTGGTGACATGGCTAATATCGTGGGGCACTGGCCAGATGCCCTTTCAGGATGGAGGTACTCCTTCCTCCAGCTGCAGGAGTGTGGCTGCTGACGGCTCACAGCTTCGCCCTTTTCTGAGCGTTGCCCTTGCCTGGAAGAAGCTGCCTCAGCCGAGGTTAAGGGCCCTGTCAGGGGCAGCCAAAAGCCAAGGACTAGCTGAGGTGGAGATAGAAAGCTGGCCTACTTTCCTCTAACCAGAATTTGGGACAACTCTGAGGGGTCATCCAAGCTCCAGAGCTTCCCACGGGCTTGACTGAGGCCTTTGTTGCGGCCGCATTGGAGTTCAACTTTGCCCAGTCCTGCTTCATATTCCTACAGACGCTGTCCCTGCGTGCACTCGCTAGAGCCCTTCTGAGCGCAGACACATCTCAGCACCTGTCCTAAGGGAGCCCACAGGAAGGCAAGGGGGACTAGGCGTGAGTTAGTTCAGTCTGTAAAACGCTTGCCCATGTGTTATTTCATTTGATCCTCTCAACAACTTAGTGAGGTGGGTAGATGGTGGCTCTATTTTAGATAAGGTCCAAAACGGTTATGTGCTGAATCCATGGAAAATAAGTGATGAATCTGAGCGAGGCTTCCGATCCTTCAAGCCCTGCTCCCCGGATGGCTGCAATGGCCAGAGAGGATGAATGAGAGAGAGGGTTTTATAAAGAGCGGATGGGGTAGGTGGAGGCAGGCTGCTGCGTACAGGCGTGCCTCACACAGCTAGGGCCCCTGCACATTTCTCCTCACTGGTGATTGATGTCTATTTTCTCTCAACTTTCCAGCAGATGGCAGTCAAGGGTCTTGAGGAAGGGGTGGCCCTGCCTTACTTGCAGGCAGGTGTCGTTTGGGTGGTGGGGAGCTGGCAGGATGAGCGTGACTTCTGTGTCTGACTAGGGCTGAGGACACAGGTAGGGGCACCCAGTGCTCCACACCGGGCAACGTTCCCTCAGGTAAGAGCGTCAGCCCGTCCAACATCTAGGTATAGAGAGATCAGGTCACATCTGCCTTTGAAAACGGTTCCCCACTCTGACCATAGATTTAAAAAAATCTCATTGCTGTCAATTCAATTCTGACTTATAGCAACCCTATAGGACAGAGTAGAACTGCCCCGTAGGATTCCCAAGGGGTGACTGGTGGATTTGAACTGCTGACCTTTTGGTTAGCAGCCTGAGCTCTTAACCACTGTGCCACCAGGGCTCCATAGACAAATGTTTCTTCTTCCCTGACCCTCCTAACATGGAAGAGCTCAACCACTCATACATTCAAAATGAAACCAAGAACCTTCTGGAAAGAATGCTGACAACCTGTGAGGGTAACATCTGAGGATGACTTAAAATTTTCTGGGGTAGAAACAGAAATGGAGATCTTTCTTTAAAATATAGTGAATTGAAGCCATCTCTTGAAATATCACTAAAATGACAGTAAAATAATTTTAAAGCCACAAACCTTACAAGGACAAAAAAATGAAAGAGGAGCTAACAGCAGATGTGGCAACAACTTTTTGGAAGTTTTAGTGGTAAGTGACTTAGCAGAGTGGGGGAAGCTGATTTCAAAGTGCCGGTAGAGGGAAGGTTGTCAGAGAAAGCAAGGACTCCCTCCTGAAGTCCTGGAAGGTTTCTGGGATTCCAGTCATCGGGTACCTAGGAACATGGGGAGGAGGACTGCAGTAGGAGCAGTGGGGAAGAGCTCGGCTGCTCACCAAAATGTCGGCAGTTAGAACCCACGAGCCGCCTCTTGGAAACCCTACAGGAGCAGTTCTCCTCTGTCCTATAGGGTCACTACGCGTTGGAATCGACTCCATGGCAACAGGTTATAGTAGGAGCTATTGGGCTTCTGGATGTGTCCCCAACCCAACACAGTTTGTCTGCAAGTAACAGAGAACCCAGTCTCATTGGCAGGGGCTGATTGCCCCGTAAGCACAGGCTTACATTAAACAAGGTATTCACAGGCTTACTTGTGCTTATCTACTAAGATGTGGTGAAACCCATGTGAAATTGTGCACTACAGATTAGTAAGTACAAGTAAGCCTGTGTGTGCCTTGCTTGTTGAGTAATCGGTCCCTGCTCACTGATTTAAACAAAAAGCAAAACAGAAGAATGAAGGCTTTGATTCTGTAGTTCACAGTTATTAGAGCCAGTGTCTCTGCACATCTCGCGGTCTTAACCTTCATGGTTACCAAGTGGCTGCCTCGGCGCCAAGCATCATGCCCTCAGTCGAGGCAGGAAGAAGGGGAAAGAGAAGAGAGCAGAGCCAGCTGCCCCTGTCCTCATTTATCCCGGAAACTCCTCCTTTCCCAGTAGACCTTTGCTTTTGACTCTTTGGCCACCATCGCGTTGCATGGCCGCACTGGGTAGGGGGAGAGCAGAAAAGGTAAACACCTAGTTCATACAGTGTTCGTAGGAGAGGCAGGGAAGGGAGGCAGTGGGTTTGGAATGAATGTGGAGGAGGCAGAGCTTCTTGACAGGTGGGCTTCACAGAGTGCACCATTAGGTGGGTGCCCAGTCTCGGCAGCCATTTCTCATGGACCAGCCATTTTCTCCACGTGGAACTCCCCAACCCCTGCCTAGTGGGAACGTGCATGTGGGAGCCAACATTGTGGCACCGAGCAGAAGTGGGCAGCCAGGGGTCTCCCTCAATCCCCTTACTTTCAGTGCAGTTCCTCTCTCTGCCTCCACTGGGTCAGATGCCCCCTGCCAGAGCCCAGAGACAATCCACTGGTGGGGGGGTGGACCTCCCTGGCTAGAGGGCTGGCAAGGCAGTCCCTGGGTCTACTGCCTTTTGTGTTGGCTTCCCAGCAGACCTCCTCTTCTCAGCCCCACCCTGCGCCCCCACCTTCTAAGATGCCTCCTGGTCCTGAGGGTTTGCAGGTCCTGCCACCTGTATCAGCTTGTCTCTACCCCACCTCAGGCGTTAGCAGAGTGGAGAAAGCAGAAACACAAGCCCATTACTGCTCCTCCATCCACTCACCATCCTCTGTCTGTCACCTGCCATCCATCTCCAGGGCTGTGCAAATATAAAGAGCAGTGGATGTCTAAGCACTCTGCAGTGATCAGAAGCAGAGAACTAGCTGCCTACACCATGACCTGTATCGCGCTCAAACGCGGAGCATCGAGGGGGACACACAGGAAAAAAATAAAAGTTAGAACAACAACCGATTTGTATAAATGGAAATCACATACACACAAATGGCCGATAAACCATGAAAAAGAGCTCAATTCCATTAGTCATCAGGGAAACGCCGATTAAAACCACAACGTGGAACCTCTGCACACCCACGCACGTGGCTAAAATGCAAATGACAGAAATACTAAGCGCTGGAGTCGGAGGACGAACCAGAATTCTCGTAGGTTCACTGCTGGTGGTTTTGAACAGCCGACCTTTCGGTTAGCAGCCAATCGTTTAAACCACTGAGCCAACAGGGCTCCATTTGCTGCTGGCGGAGTGTAAATTGGTAGAACCGTTTTGGAAAACTGTTTAGCAGTATCTGTTAAGGTGAACACACACCCTCCTATGACCCAGCAATTCCACTCCCAGGTGTCTATACCTAGCAGAAACCCCTGTCTATGTTCACCAAAATTCACTACTAGAATGTTCATTGTAGCACTTGTTAGTAGTGACCCCAAATTAGAAACTACCTGTTATGGATTGAATTGTGTCCCCCAAACATATGTGCTGTAAATCCTAATCCCTATACCCATGGTTGCAATCCCATTTGGGAATATGGATTTTCTTTCATTATGTTAATGAAACAGTATTAGTGTAGGGCGTGTCTTAAGTCAATCTCTTTTGAGATATAAAAGAGATTAAGCAAGGAAGCAGAGATTGAGGAAGACAGATGCCACACCACGTAAGATCTCCAAGGAACCGAAGAACAGAAGCTGAAAAGAGACAAGGACCTTCCTCCAGAACTGACAGAGAAAGCCTTCCTCTAGAGCTGGCACCCTGAATTCAGACTTCTAACCTCCTAAGAGAGCCCTGGTGGTGTAGTGGTTAAGAGGTCGGCTGCTAACCAACAGATCAGCAGTTCAAATCCGCCAGCCGCTCCTTAGAAACCCTATGGGGCTATTCTACTCTGTCCTACAGGGTTGCTACAATTCAGAACCGACTCAGTGGCACCTAACAACAGCAACAGCCTCCTAACCACAAGAAAATAAATTTCTGTTTGTTAAAGCCATTCATTTGTGGTATTTCTGTTATAGAAGCACTGCATAACTAAGACACTATCCAAATGCCCAAGAGCAGAATAAATAAACAAATCACAGTACAGTCATACAATGGAATTCTATAATACAGCAATGAGCATAAACAAGCCCCAGCTAAAAGCAAAAACAGGGATGAATCTCACAAATATAAAGCTGTGCAAAGGAAGCCAGACACAAAAGAGTTCACCCTACATGATTTCATTTAAATAAAAATCAAAACCAGGCAAAACTAACATGAGACCCAGCAATTCCATGCCTAGGTGTACACCCAAAAGACTTGAAAGGTGGACTTAAACAGATACATGTTACACCCATGTTCACTGCAGCACTGTTAAAACAGCAAAGGAGTGGAAACAACCTAAGTGTCCGTCAACAGATAAATGGATAAATAAAAGGTGGTACACACATACATGGAATATTATTCAGCCTTAAAAAGGAATGGAATTCCGATGCAGGCTGCAACGTGGATGAACCTTGAAAACCCTGTGCTGAGTGAAAGAAGCCAATCACAAAAGGACAAATATTGCATAATTCCACTCACACGAAATATCCAGAAGAGGCAAATACACAGAGACACAAAGCAGATTAATGGTTACCAGGGGCCGGGGGAGGGAGGAAAGGAAAAAAAACAAATTCATTGTGGTCAAGTCGGTTCCGACACAGAGCAACACTACAGGACAGAGGAGAACTGCCCCATAGGGTTTCCAAGGAACGGCTGGTGGATTCAAACCGCCAACCTTTCAGTTAGCAGCGAGGTCTTAACCACTGTGCCACCAGGGAATGTGTTATTGCTTAATAGGTACAGAGTGTCTGTTTGGGGTGATGAGAACGTTCTGGAAATAAATAACAGTGGTGATTACACACCATTGTGAATGTACTTAGTGTTGCTGAGTTGTCCACTTAAGAATGGCTCAAATGGTAAATTAATGGTAATAAAATGGTTAGGAATATTGACCACGATAAAAAGAAGCTAACATAGGGAATTAGAAGTGAAAGTAACGATTAACTTCAGGTCGCGGTGGTAGTGATTGTAAGAGGGCATCAAGTGGAGTTCCCGGGAGCTGGTAACGTTCGGTTTCTTGTTCTGTGTGCTGGCTACGTGGGTATGTTCAACTAGTGAAAACCCAGTAAGCAGGACACTTAGATTTGTGCACTTTGCCGTATGTAGATTATAGTTCAATAGAAGTAAAAAATAAAAAGAAAAGGCTGGGGAATTAAAAAAAAAAGACAAAAAGAAGAGCAAAGTACAATACTACACATCTCACGAGGACCTGTTTCACTATCAGTGAGGGCACCGTGTGGAGAGGGGATGGTGGGGATCATGGTAGCAGTAGAAGAAATAAAAGAATATAATACGAGAGAGGAGTCTTGCATGGAACCACCACAGTGAGCTATGGACTGAGCCGAGGAAAAAGCTCAACTCAGCTTTGAACCTCCAGTGTGGGAGGAACGGAATAAAGAAAATCCTAGTTTTAAAACACTTCTCCTTGTTCTCCGACTGCTGACTGTGTGTTCCTCTTCCTGTTTTAATTAAATGGGGTCTGGCAAAGAAGGGAGTCGCCCAGATCTTGGGAAGGGCTCCTTGTAGGAAGGTGCCCAGCTCAGGGCACCCACTGCCCTTTCCTGCACTCGGGAGCCTGATCTCAGACCATTGTTGTTGCCAGGTGTCACCAAGTCGATTTCATTCCAACTCATCGTGATCCCATGTGAGAGAGTAGAACTGCCCCATAGGGTTTTCTTGTCTGTAATCTTTATGTAAACAGATCGCCAGGTCTTTCTCCCGCAGAGCCGCTGAGTGGGTTCGAACCGCCAACCCTTTGGTTAGCAGTCAAACACTTAACAGCTGTGCCACAGGGCTCCATTCTCAGACCACTAAGTGTGTGTTTTTTATGGCTGAATCTCCATGGACCAGAGCTGTGGTTTCTCCTTCGTGTGGACTTCTGATCCCTCATTTCAGCTCAGGATGCATGTCGATTCTTGGGGCTCAGTCCAGCTCTCCTGCCGGCGGTACCCAAGTGCCCACACTAAGGAGAAATGAGAAAATCCCACCGCTGCTATTTGCCGATGAAGCAGGGGGCTTTCCAACTCCCACTTCCAGCAACCTCTGTTCTGGCCTTGTCTCTTGCTTGGTCCAGTGTCCATTTACAAGTTGGGATCTTCATTCTGGGGCCCAGAAACCGGTGGTGGAAGACTTCAGGGAGGGTGGGATCCCCATGCTACCACCCTTTCTTCCCACCTAGCAGGTGTGAGTCCCACTAGGGTTGTGCCTCAGAAGGCAGGTGATACGGGCTCCTTGGGGACCCTCGACTTGAGCTGTTATCATGACCCTTCCATGCCAGGGAAGGCAGCGCCTCTCCTCCTCTTCTCTCCCTCCCCACTCCCCACCCCCAGCCATGTCCAGGGAAAGCGGGCCCACACCACCCTGGCTGAAGCATTGGCATTGCCCACACTTCCCTCTCTGACCACTAGAGAGAGCTGTCGGCCAATTTGAGGACCATGTGGGCTACAGGCCAGTGATTGATCCTTGGTCCGTCTATCTGGCCCCCAGCCATCCCACCCCACCCCTCCAGGGCCAGAGGGTCCTGTGTCCTAAGCTTCTCTCTAGTCTGGCTTTCTTACGGATTCCCCCATCCTGGGCCAGCTGCCCAGGCTCCTCCTGAAAGCCCCACAGCCCTCAGCGGGGCACCTAGTGGCCCCCGCAGTGCCACACCCAGGTCCCAAAGGACCACAGCCCCCGGGGTGACCTCTCCAAGACCTCACTAATGGAGGGGCAGGTCACAGCCTCTGGCCCCCAAACCCAGTACCATAGCGCTCCCTGAGACCCCAGCACCCCCTTTACCCTCGAGGTGCGATCTTGCTTTTAGGAGCCTTGGAAACGTGGCAGGAAAGAGTAAAATGCTGGGAAAGAGGACGGAGGCTGGGTGCCCGTGTGCCCTGGGAGGGCTGTGGGCGGGCCACCTCCCAGGGAGAAACGCACTGTCTTTCCGGTGATGCTACTGGCCTGCGGGCAAAGCTCCAGCCTGGGTTGGTATACACGCGGAGGTGAGCTCCTGCGGGGCCTGGGTATGTGTCTGCCTGTGGGTCAGCTTGGGTGCCTGGACGATGGCGCATGGTGCGATGTGCGCGCCCGGGACGGTTTCCGCGTGTGAGACGGTGACCGCTTGTCGACCTCAGTGTCCATACGCGAGCGCCTGCCTGACTCTGTGTGTACGTCAGGTCTAGGTTGTGTATGTTTCAACAGGGTGAGTGTATGCGTGTCATTGTCCGTGATGTCTCTGTGTTTGTTCCGTGCGTGTTTCTGGGTCTGCCTGTGTTCTGTGCTAGCATGCGTGTGTCCAAGTGTCCACCATTGTGGGGACTTCTGAGTGTGGTTGTGTGTGAGCGTGGGTGCGTGTCTCTGACTCACGTGGGTGTCGCTGAGTTTCCCAGTGTGTCAATGATGTGTGTGTCTGTCTCAGCATGGGTGTCTGTGTATGTCCGTGTCCGTGGGCGAGTGTCTGGTGCAGGGTCCCGAAGTCAGTAAGGATGGGGGGGTGCCAACGTCTGTCAGTGTCTGTGTGTCTGGCTATGTCCGCGTGGGTGGCATCTGTGGCGAAGCGTCCCTGGGCCGGTGTGCGGTGTGTGTATCCTGGCGTATGCCCGTGTCTGTCTGTCTGTCTGTCGGTCCGCGGGGGTGGCTGTCCGTGCAGCGCGCCCCGGGGTCAGCGAGGGGGTGTGCACCGGGCAGGTGCTGGTGCGCTTACCCACCGAGGGGGCGGAGCGCCACGTGCGGAGCCCTGGGCGCGTCGCTCTGGGCGGAGCCAGCCGGGGGCCCCCCGAGCCCAGGCGGGGCCCGCCCCCGACCCCGCCCCCAGCCCGAGCCCGCGCCGCCTGCCGAGCCCGGGAGCCCGAGCCGCGCGGCGAAGCCGAGACGGCGGCGGCGTCTGTGCGATGCGGGAATCGCGCCCCCGGGGCCGCTGAGCCTGCGCCCCGAGCCCCGCGCCGAGCCGAGCCCGCGCCGAGCGAGCCGCCCACCCCGGTGCCCGGGCCGGGGGGACCAGCAGGTGAGCGAGCGTCCCTGCGCCGGGCAGCGCCGGCCCGGCCGGAGCCCCTCCGCCTGCAGCCCCCCAACTTTCCTCTCCGAGGGCCGGAGCCTCTGCCCCGGCGTTGTGCCTCCCCTGGCCGGGATGGGCTGGCCGCTCCCTCCCCCATCACTGCCCCAGAGGGTGGGAAGGGTGGAAGAAGGGGCAAGATCGGCCTGGCTGAGGGG
The DNA here is from genome assembly GCA_030035585.1 of Dugong dugon. Taxonomy (NCBI): domain Eukaryota; kingdom Metazoa; phylum Chordata; class Mammalia; order Sirenia; family Dugongidae; genus Dugong; species Dugong dugon. Next base: position 1,508,585 of record CM057480.1, read on the forward strand.
ATCCCACCCCGGGGGCCATCTCTAATCGATGTGTGCCCCCTCCCCTTCCCTTCCTGCCGGGTTTCCCAGTGCGCTGTCGAGGGCCGGGGGAGGGGGAGCTGCGGTGCCGGCTTCCCGGCCGACACTGGCGCAGGCTTCGGGAGGGTCTGGGATTGGGACCCGGATTCCCGAGGCCGGAGACCCCAAGGTCAGAGCGGCGGCTAGGTGCGCGGTGAATGTGGTTCCAGAGAACCGGGGGCGAACCGACCACGGCTGGGAATGGGGAAAGGGACCAAACGCCCCCTTTATCTGGGCCCCGGAAAGCCGTCCGCTGGGGGTATCCTCTGTGTGGGGCGAGATTTATACCCGTCCCGACCGGGAAGAGATCCCTGTGCGCCCTGACGAGAGATCTATGTGTGTCCTATCTCTGCGCGCTCGGACAACGAAGAGATCTCGGTACCCTCTGATTCCCTAACCCGGCCACATCTCCGCTCTCTGGTCTCTGTGCGCTGTGAAGGCGGAGAGATCTCCGTGGCTCTCCGCCTGAGAGATCTCTGCGCGCTGGGACTGGGGATAGTTCTCTGCCGCGTTGCTCTGACCGGGCAGATCCGTGCGCCCTGGCTGGAGGCGGCTCTCGACTGGTTTGTTGTTTGATCGTCTTTGGTGGCGCCTTGGGAGGAAGTGGAGATGCCTAACCTTGTCCTAGGGGCCAAGAGCTAGCGGGGAGAGGGTGAGATGCTGGGCACAAGGGCCTGGCTGTAGGCCAGCCTTGCAGACACCTGTTGGAGGCCAGCGCACAGCCCAATTGGGAAGAATCCATGGCAGCGGGAGTCATTCTTTAGTGTCTTGAGCCCGGCTCAGGATGGTATGGTCAGCCTTTTCTTGGGGTGTTGGCTGGAGTTCCATTCCCCCACCCCCACCCCATCTGTCTCCTCGCCTCCGCTGAGACCCCAGGCATCTCCCACAGCCAGCCAAGACCACATTGTCCAGACAGGCCAACTGCGTGACCCCAGTCATGTCTGGTATCTCATTTCTCTCCCTGGATCCCACCGTCTCTCAGGACCCGGAGGGACCCTGAGCAGCAAAGGCCAGGCCCCTGGGAGGCCCAGCCCCTTGCTGCTGCCCTCAACTCCCTCCTGTTAGAATTGTGTGGGTGCAGCTGAGGGGGTAATGGAGCTGGAAGGTGGGTTGAGGGTGGGAGAGGCTGATAGCTCAAGCTACTCAGCTGTCATAGAAGTGTGGGGAGGGTCAGGGGACAGCCAGGATGTGGAGCACAGATCATGCTGGAATGCCCACCCCCTGCTGAAATGGGGCTTGTTGAATGCTTGATCTAACCCCATCATCACCTCCATGTTGTGCAGGTGGGGGAACTGAGGGCTGGGGGGGGTCAAGGACTTATTCAAGGTTGCCTAGAGTGTCAGTGGATTTGGGACATCATTCCAGGTGAAGAGCCCTTGAGGTCTACATCCTGAGGTCCAGGCTGGCCTAGGACTGACCAAAGAGGATCCGGATAGAGGGAAACTGGCCCAGGGTGCCAGAAACCAGCACTCAGTCCAGTGTGGCACGGGTAGCTGCCATGCCTCTGGTGCTGGGCCCCATCTCTGGGTAGTGATCGAAGCTCCCCTGGAGGATGTCCAGCGTTGACTCACTGAGCATGGAGCTGGAGCTTGGTGGAGCGGTGGGAAGCACCAGAGACAGCTGGGGGTGGGGAAGCAGGAGGGGCTGGTACCCAGGCAGGAGTCCTGGTACCCAGGAGGGAGTCCTCTGTTCACAGGAGGCTGGTTCCTGCTGACCCTTGGGAGGGCTCTTGGAAGGGCGCGCGGTGATAGTGGTGTGTGCCTAGAGCCCACTCGAAGGAGAGTCCATGGCATCTTTCTAACAAAGTAACCTTCCACCTAGGTTTTAAAGGATGAATAGGAGTTTACCAGCCTGGAGAAGTATGGAAGGGCGGCCCATACAAGGACCATATGTGCAAAAGCACGGAGATGTGAAACAGCATGTATGTTAGTTCAGTGACCTGTTGAAGTCCGAGGTATGAGGGAGAACACAGCAGGAGCTGAAGTCCAGGTCACAGTCGTGGGAGCCATTGGGAGCTCTGCTCAGGAATTGGGAACACATCCTCGGTAATGGTACTAAAAATAACTCACATTCACTGAGTGCTTTCTGTGGGCCAGGCACCACGCTAAGCACTTTATAAGGATCGTCTCATGGAACCCTGCATCAGTGCTGGAGGTTGACACCATGACAATGGCCGTTTTGCAGACGGTGACACTGGAGGCATGGGATGGTTAAGATTCTCGCTCACTGTCACACGTCTGCGGAGTAGCAGAACTTGGGTTTGAGTCCGGGTGGTCTGCTCCTTGCTTTACCACCTCCCCAGTACAGACCACATGTACTGTGAAAAGTCTTTCGATTGAGGGAGACCTGGCAGGCAGGATACCACGGGTGATAGAACCTGTGGCACTCCATCTTCCTTCTCTGTTGAAGGCTATGCCATCCTTCCATCCCTAACTTCGATGGCTCACTAAGGGAGGGGCACTGCCCCCATATCACACTCAGAGAGGGAATGGGTGAGTGAAGTGTGGGTTGGCAACCTTGAAGAAGAGATCTGAACCTAGGGACAGATGCCGACATCCAGCAGGCTGTTGGAGGGAGGGCTCTGATCATGTTCAGGAACCAGATCTAGGCTGGGGGTGGAAACTTAGCGTTGTTAGCAGAGCCTGGTGTTCGGAGCCATGGCAGTGAGTTAGATTTGCCTAGCCAGAGGGCTGACGAGCCTTGGTGGCGCAACAGTTAAGCACTTGGCTGCTAACCGAAAGGTTGGCGGTTCAAACGCACCCAGCGGCTCCACAGGGGGAAAACCTAGTGATTCACTCGGGTAAAGATGACAGCCTAGAAAACCCTACGGGGCGGCTCTGCTCTGTCATCTGGGGTCATTGTGAGTCGAAGTTGATGCCACAGCACCTGACAGTCACAACAGCAGCAGAGAGTGCAGACTGGTGGTCCTCGACCCTGGTGACATTTGCATCACTCAGGAAGTTAAAAAAAACACCCCTTTCCTAGGCTCCACCCCTAGAGAGTCTAACTCACGTAACTCTGCGGTGGGACCTGGGCATCAGTAGTGTTGAAAGCCCCCAGGTGATTCTAACTTGCCACCAGGGTCAAGAACCACAGGTACAGAAGGTGAGAGAGAAGAGGGTTGAGTCCAGAGCCCTGGGGTGCCCCCCCAGCTGAGAAAGCAGACGTCTGCAAGGAGACTGAGAAGCAGCAGCTGGAGGGAAGAGAGGCCACAAAAGGCACGGAAAGTGTGCGTTCCTGAAAGGAGGGAGAGGTCACCTGTTTCTTTCTGCAGAAAGAGTTAAGAAGGTAAGTTCTGAGCAGTGTTCATAGATAGATTGAAAAAAAAAAAAAAGAGGAATTTAAAAAGAAATGTCCATTAGATTGAGCAACAGTGAGGGGAGTTCCCTCTGGCGCCTGCAGAATGTGGTGCCCTGCACCAACAAACCATTGTGGGATGAATAACTGAACGAGGGCCTTGGTCGGAATGGAAGTCAGTTCCGAGTGGGCTGAGGGGTGAGCAGGGGTGAGGAGTGGAGACGGCATGTGTAGACAGCTCTTTCTAAGAGCTTGATGGTTGAAAAGAGAGGAGAGGGATAGAGGAGTTGGGGGTGGGGTGGGGTCAAGGGAGGGTTATTGGGAGTGTTTAAAGTGGACACTGTGTGCACATGGTGGACCCGTGTTCAGGTGCTTAGGGGAAGATGCCTTTCCTCCAGGCAAGGGGCCTGAGATCTGTGAGTTAATGTGCCATAGGGTTTGTCACTGTGCCAGTCACGGAGCCCCAGGTGAGGTGACTCTTGCTGTGAATCTCTGAGAGGGAGAGTTGAGTGGCAGGGTTCATGATTCCTGCTGTGGGTGGAGTGCAGGAAGGGGAGAGGGACCTTCCCCTGAAGAGAGAAGCATGTTCCAGAAGTTAGTGTTTCAGGATAAGATGAAATTGTCTCGAGAAGGTATCCAGGATGATAAGGGGAGAGGGACCTTCCCCTGAAGAGAGAAGCATGTTCCAGAAGGTGGTGTTTCGGGATAAGATGAAGTTGTCTAGAGAAGGTATCCAGGATGATACAGTCTAGAGTGGAGGGGCTGGTGCGTAAGTCCTGTGGCTGAACCCACAGAGGAGGCAGAGAGGGAAGAAGGCCAGGCCAGCAGGCAGCCTTGGACGGAAGCTGGCAGCAGAGAGAAGAGCGGTCACGGGCGTGGCAGAAGCTGTGAGGTGAGCCCAGGACTGGGTGCCCGGCCGACTTCTGCCTTGCCATGCTGGCCTGAGTCAGGGGGCTGAGGCAGAGTTCAGCCTGGGCTGGTGGGGGTGTCTAGACAGGACGTTCAGCACCGACTCTGTGCCGTGGAAGGTTCTAGAAGGCATACAAGACAGGAAAGATAATTGCTCTCGTGAAATCTACATTCTAGTGGGGTGAGACAGACTGGATATCACTGAACAGATAGATATGGAAGATGATTTTAGATAGTTTAACAGCGCTGTGAAGGAAATCCCATGGGGTGATGTGATAGAGCTAAGGGACAGGGCAACTCTAGGCTAAGGAGCCCTGGTGGCACAGTGGTTAAGCGCTGGGCTGCTACCTGAAGGTCGACGGTTCAAACTCACCAGCTGCTCCTTGGGAGAAAAGACCTGGCGATCTTCTACCGTAAAGATCACAGCGTAGGAAACCCTATGGGGCATATAGGGTCGCTGTGAGTCAGAGTTGACTTGACAACACATAACAAGTCACACTGGCTGGTCAGGAAAGCCTCTTGAAGGAGGTGACAGACCTGAGACTTGAAAAACAAGGGAGAACTAATCCTGAGAAGATCTGGGGAGAGAATGTTCAAGAAGGAACTGCAGGTGCAAAGGCTCTGAGGCAGGAACAAGCTCCTTGGTTGACTGCCTTTGCCTGTTTCAGCCCCCACCCCCTCGAGCAACTGCCCCTTCTGTTATGCACTGCTTATGCCACTTGCCTCGGGCTGGCAGCGGTTCCTGGGGACATGACTATTTTTAGACATAACTCTCCTCTCGATGGGCCTAGAACATACCGTGTCTTTTTAAGATGATCAATATGGAATGGGCGCTATTTATAGAGACCCCACGTCAATTCCTGGGGCCTGAGACCCCCAAATGGGGGAGAGCGTCCAGGACTAGGCCTTGCAAGTAGCGGGGATAAGGTGGGCAGAGGGCACCACAGCTGGCATAACCCTGGGGCCCATTTGACTCACGGGCGCTTTGAAACTTGTGTCACCTCCCTTGCTTAGCCTGCCCGCAGTCCATCTCTGCAGTCGCTGCCATGGGCTGGGGAGCCAGATGCCCTGAGACGGTCCCCAACTTCTTTTCCCAAAGGGGGACCAGGTGTGCTCCCAAGCCTAACAGAAAGCTTGTTTGGGATTGTTCAGGCCAGAGTCCCAGTGGACAGTTTGTCCACCCTGTTGTCCATTCCTCTTTTTCTTTGCTAGTCTGGACCCTCAGGGCCACCCAGGTGCACCCATGGGCCGGTGGGAGACCTGCCCAGGACAGGGAGGATGCAAGGGTGGAGTTGGGGGCTCAGTGTGACCCAGGGCAGCCAGGGAGCCTGCCTGGAGGAGGTGGGATTGGAACCCAGCCATGGCAGATGCAAAGACTTTGGAGAGGTGAATGAGATCAAACTGGGTCTCCAGGCCTGTTGTGGGAAGAAAATGTGTCTGTTAGAGGCTCGGGTTCTTTCTCTTCCCCTCCTCTTCAGTTTCTTAGGATTACATCTCCCAGGGAAACAGTGGAAAGTTGCATCCCCACCAGGGTTTTAGCTGAGTGAAAGGACAGCACTGCTCTCAGCGTCTGCGTGGGCCCGTGAAGGTCCCTCGCCCACTAGGAGGCCCCGTGTCCTCACTGCCCAGGGCTGCTCTCCTCTCCTTGAGCCCTGGGAGGCCGTGGGCTGGTGTTGGCCCCCATGTAGGCTCACGGTCACACAGGGGTCGGGGCAGAGCTGAGCCGTGCCTCCCGGCCCCCGCCTGGCCTGGCCCAGGCGGCCCGGTGCCTTCTGGGAATGGATTTTGAATGGTGGAAGGCTGGCATCAGGAGGGCGGTAAATGCCTTTCTGGCGAGTATCGATTCCTCGAAGGCCTGTACGAACGAGCGCCTGGCTCAAGAAGCAGTTTTTGGAGACGGCTGGGGTCACCCGGCTTCAGGAACCCAGTCACTTCTCAGGCTACAGTAGTTGGCCCTCCCACCCCCGGCCAGGCTGGCGGGGTGGGGGGTGCCCAGGACAGCTAAAGTGGGGGGAAATCCCAGACCATGGGCGGGGCCGGCCCAGCCCAATCAATAGTTCCTGAATGGCCTTTAAAGCTCCGGCCTCACCTACTGGCTGAGAGGGGGAAGGTTCCTGCCCTTGGCTGCCCAGCCTCTGGGCCTGTGCCCAGGGAGACATGTGGGCCCCAAGTCCATTCCCTGCAGAGCCCAGGGCCCCATCCGAGGGACACCTAGCTGGTGTGGGGGTCCAGGGAGGTCCAGGGACAGAGGCCAGACTTGAGAGCGAAAGGAAGGACAGAAGCCTAGCCGGCCATGTGTTGGGTCGGATGCAGCACAGACTCCCAGTTAAATAAAGTGGTAGTGGAGTTGTCAGCAAAACTGGAAACCCCAGGAAACCCCCACCCGCTCACTGAGCCTGGGTGCCTTTTAGGTACATAACTGCTGAGCTTCTGTTTCAAGAAATGTCTGAGGGGAGGAGGGGAAAGCTCCCTCAGGATCCCTAGGGACTGCCCCCCAACAGGTGGCTGGACTTCGAGTCCTTCCAGCCCTTGTCTTTTGTTATTGAATTAATGTCTTGTCCCCAGATGGGTCACTTTCTTCCACAACGCCTTCCACAGGTACCTCAGGTGGCGCTCACTAGCAAACGAAAAGTAAGAATCTCAAAAACACTCTGTTGAGTGAAAAAAGCCTGATGCAAGAGACCGTATGGCATGATTCCATTCATGTGAAGTTCTAGAGCAGGCAAATCCAATCTATGGTGATAGACGTCAGAACAGTTGACAGGAAAGAGGCAGAGAGGAGCTTGCTGGGGTGATGGAAATGTTAACTGTCTTAATAGGGGTGGCAGTTTGTAAACATTTGTCAAAGGCCAGCCAGCTGTACACCTAAAAAATGCATTTTGTTGTATGTAAATTATACCTCAGTTCTGAAAAGAGTATCAGGGAAAAAGGGCTATTCTGTGTCACGGACGTTTCAGCAGATATTTGTGGGTTGGCTTCTTTCCCTCTGGGAGCTAAGAAGGTAGGCCTTACAGGTTTATCTGGGTGCATTTCTGTCCCCCTCAGTGCACACAGTAGGTGCCCCATAAATACCTCGGTTGCCATGACATCCAGGCAGTTCCCCAACAAGCCTTTTTTTCAGCCCAGGTATTGAGAAAAATGAGTTGGAAGAACAGAGCTGGAGAGAGAGCTGGGGTGCTGACTGCTGTCTCGTGGGCCCCTTTTTGCCGTGCGGGTGTTTCCTGGGCCCCAGGTGGGCACCTTTCTGCTGTTGTAGGGGAAAAACATATTAAAGTTGAGTAAAGCAAAAAGTTTTATTCAAAAGTGCAGAAGTGGGAAAAGGGACACGCGTGCTGCCACAGCCATGTCTGCCCGAGTCCAAGGAGATATCACAGAACAGACAAATGTGGGAAAACAGACACGCATGCTGCTAGCGCCATGTCTGCCCGAGTCCAAGGAGATATCACAGAACAGACAAATGTGGGAAAACAGACAAGCATGCTGCCAGCGCCATGTCTGCCCGAGTCCAAGGAGATATCACAGAACAGACAAATGTGGGAAAACAGACAAGCATGCTGCCAGCGCCATGTCTGCCCGAGTCCAAGGAGATATCACAGAACAGACAAATGTGGGAAAACAGACAAGCATGCTGCCAGCGCCATGTCTGCCCGAGTCCAAAGACCATTACAGAATCATCAGTATATATTAACATTACAAACAAGAAAAACCATTGAAAGCTTAGCCTTTTCAGGTTGGCTAGAAACTGTGATCCTACATTTTGAATTGTCTTTCTTAACAATCATTGATACAGGTTTCAGTAATGACATTCAGGAGGGTCTTCACTGGTCCAACAAATTTCTGTTCACTAGATGCTAATAGAAAAAGATTAGAAAGTCTTTTGTGTTGTGTTTGATCGGCTTTATATGAAAGTTTCCCTAAAAGATATTTTCCAAGATTATTTTAGCTATTGTCTTTACATCTCAGGGCCCAGTTGATGTGTCCTTGTGAGTCCCTGTGAGCCCAGCTCCAGCTGGGTCTCATTCTCTATGCTCAAGGACAGGGAATAATAACTCCAATACTATCTCCTAAACCATTCCCTCCTTTTGATCAGAGACTGGAGGTAACACATCAATACCTGGACTTAGTCGAGCTCCTAGATGGCGGCCATTGCAGGCTCTTTAAGCTCACGGTGCTGGTTTTCCACCAGATACCGTCTGGTTCTTCACCAGGATCTTAAGTAAGAGTGATGTTCTCATCAACTGTATTGTCGGAGTGAGCAGACGCAATGTACATCAACATTTTAGCCCCAGGCCTTCTTTGCCTTTTAAGTGTACAAGACAATAGAGGATAAATTTTATTATGCCCAATTCTATCAGGATGTAGACTAAGAATATTACTATTCCTTGCAATACTGATTTAGCCCATGTACTTATTACTGATGGTAACCAACCAAACAAATCTGGTGTTTGTAAGACTGTTACAATGTGTAATCAAGTAGCTTGTTGTCTAATTCTACAGCACAGACTACTTTCTTGGGATAATAAAAAAAAACCTAAGATTATTTTATTATCTCATGTCACCTTGACTTATGAGATCAGAGCTCAGTTGTGCTTCCATCTCATCTGTTATTTGTCCCATAGTGACTGACAAATTTTCTTAAAGATTGCTCCAATTTAGATATACCGTAAACAGAAAGTAAAGCTACCAACCATATCCTGTTAGACCAGTGCATTTTCTTCTGACTTTCATTTTACAATTTTAACATGACCTTTTCAGTATTAACTAGCATAATTACTATGACTATCCAAAGATAATCCTAAAGTTCTCAAATTGCATTGTCCACGCATTCGTCTGGAATCTAAACAAGAGATTGCCCACATAAATTCACTATCAGTTGCAAAGGGATCATCTAAATTAGAAACATATATCTACACAGAAACATATATCCATAAGGAGCACACAAAGTTTGTCTAGAGAAAACAGAAAATATAGAAAAATTCACATGTGACAACAAAGTTCCCATTAGAGAATTCATGATTAGCAAGATATACTACAGGATGGACCTTTCCTATAGGAGGTCTTCAGTTAGTCTGTTTAAAACATACTAAGTGTCCTTCCCAAGGGCAAGCTGCCCCTTCTTGGTTTACCTATTAACAGTCATGGGTCACTTTCTTAGAAGCAGAAATGGACCCTAAGACAAAACGGAGTCTAAGCCATGAGGTCGATCTCTTCTGAGAACCTGGTTTCTTTCAGATACATAATTTTCTGCATCCTAAGAGGGTGACATTTTGATTACAAACATTTATTTTATACAACAATGTCTTAAAGACTGATTAAACTAATTACTAATTTACCCTAAACTAAGTCTCAGTCTAATCTTTGAAGTTAGTTTCCTAAAATAGACTGAATTCTTAAAAAAAGAAAAAGAAAGAAAGAAAGAAAAGGCACAATGCCCAGAGCAAAATGGTCTTACTGGTTTATCTGGACCATTTTTTGACTCAAAAGTGGCTTCAGGAACCTTTTTTTTTTTTCCTCAAAACTCAAAGTTCAAAAGGACACCCAAAGGCGATGGACTGTGTGGGTTGCCCCAACCTCCATGAAAACCAGAAATCTGGATTCCAGGAGAATTCCATACTACTCTCATACTTTTCTTTCCTTTGGGTCATGATCTTGCTATAGAAGTTTTTATCGAAAATGTTCAATAAATGGTAATTGGGCATCATCTGGTTTTTAAGATCCAGGCACCATACAGCAAACTAGGAAGTAAAACAGAAACACTAACAATTATGTTAGGCCAATTGTCTTAAATAACCAAAGAAATCATGACCCTAAGGTCTTTGAACCAAGGAAACAAATCTCATGAGGTGTTTGTCTCTACCGTAAGCAGCATCAGTAACTGCTTTGCATGTGCCTCAACAGCAACTATATTCTGCAAAACCTCAGACTATTAATATAAATACAGCGACATTTACCTATTAAGGCACAAACTGTTTCTTGGGAGAACTAATAGGAAATCTAATGCTATTCTATTTTTGCAAAATCATAGCTCAAATTTCAGACACTTCGCTGGTTATGATATTTACAACTTTGTTAAGTTTACCAACAAGAACTTCTAATTCAAGAGTTACAATGTCTAAACCCATCTGTTAGATAATTCCAGAGACAGGAAAATGTTTTCTTATGTCCAGAAATTAGGACCTCAAAACATCAGCAATATTCCCACATAAAAAAAACACAGTTTCCTTTTGCTTACTCAATCTTATGTAGTTAATTTCTGTTCCACGTGGTTCTGGATCAGCCGCAGTCTGTGAATATGTCAGCTTCTGCATAAGAGTTCTGAAAATCTTGACTGAGTCTAGTCACAGTCTTTTTTGCAAGTCCAATGTAGTTCATCTTTTTGTTGAAATAATTTGGTCAAATGTTTTCAGCAAATCAGCAAAGTAAAAACTTATCTGCAGATGTCAAAACTTAATATGGCCATGATTAATTCATAAACATAATATTCTTAATAGTGAAGGACCTGATAGAAATTAATTATAAGCCCAATGTAAAGGCCAAATAAAATCAGTTAAAAAAATTTAGATAAAAATATTTCTAAATAAAACCATTAACCATATTCAGAGTGCTTCAGATATAATACATAATAATTTTAAGACAAAATACCATCTAGTCAGGATATACCAAGAATATACCAAGATTATCAAATCTCTAAATACCTGAATAGTAATATAAAAAAAACTTCATAGGTAAATGATGTGAATTTCTCAATCAGACTATTGGCTTAGATAATGCTAGATTCAAAAAGATAAAGTTGTGACCAAATTAGTAATAAAGAAATAATAATATTATAGGTCACTGTGAAACAATACTTAAGTTATTTAACCAAAGATCTTAAAGTAAAAACCTTAGCTTTCTTTTCTGAAAGCCATGTGGCTTAGTAGTCAGACTCAGGAATCTGATTCTAATGAGAGGCCAAACCTTTCTCTTCCAGGCAGATTGCACAAAGAATAAATTAACTCTTTAACTCAGAATTAAAGAAAATTTTGTTATTTTAACTGCGAGAAACCCAATTCTTTGTTTTATACGCTACTTAACATTAAAACTCCTAAAAATCTCAAAAATTGAACCATTAAACTTTAGTCAGATACAACTTGACCAAATCTAATAAATTTCTTTTTCAATAAACCTCTTAAACATTGCCTTTGTTGCATATTTCTTCTAGTACATTCCTTTAAATGGCAAAAATGAACACACTCATTAGCAGACTTCAATATATCTATCTGTCTATCCTTTCTCTTGTGGCATAAAAAGCCAAAGTATATGAGCTTAAGTTAAGACAAATATCTATTAACTCAATTTAACATCAGTAAGTTACCTAAAATGTATTGGGAATTATTTTAAGCCTGTATACCATAAAACATAGCTGTTGTTGAAAGAAAAGTCTATTTAAACATTCTAAGATTTCATTCAACTTTTATTGCTTCTTATGTTTTTCCCAATCTAATTTTAGCCCTTAAAGATTTTATCAGCTGGCTTTGGAAATCACAAAGTCTCTGCTCACTTGACCAATTTATTGATATAGATATAACAAGTGTCTGGCTAGGAGTGGAAACATGTTTTCAGGCCACTTCAGGTGTGCCTCACTGTGATTTCTATTGTTTGACTTCTTAGGGTTCAGTAATAGAGAAAACTTGTTTACAGTTCTATGCTCAGGATCCACTCAATTTCCGATAACTATAGCAAAGCAGTTTTTCTTATCTTTTGTCTTAAAAGAGTCTCCACCTAGCTGGAAAGGGGTCTTTCAGAAGCTTCTCTGGAGCTACATGGCCTTGGAGACTGGGAGTTGGGGGCTGAGGAGGCCTGATCATGCCCTGTCCTCACTCTCTTGACTCATGGAAGACATTTACATATGTTTAAATTGATGGAGGCATTTTGAAAGGCTGTCTACCCAGTAAATACCGAAGCTCTTTGGCAGTTTTCCAAATGAATCCTTCAATTCTTGGCTAGCAAGACTGGGATTGGGGGTGTCATCCCAATTCGTTTACATATGTTTAAATTGACCTAGGAATTTTGAAGGACAAAAGATAACTAATTTCTTTTTTACTGTTCTGGAGCTGCTACTTCTACTTTAAGACAGAGCTATCCTTTTCCTTAAATAAAACACATTTCATATAGTATCTAGCTTAAGTTACTTAAAAAGGTTTTGCTTTTAAAATTTGACATAGATCTTTAGAACATAAAGATCTTAGTGTACTTTTCAAATAGACCAATTTATATCAAAGTTTCTCTGAGTAGCTATCAAAAATCTAAATCATAAGACAGACACAAGATGCAGTTTTTTCTGGACGAAGAAAGAACTGAGGTTCTGTGACCAGCCTTACAAAAAACAGCAATTGTTAGCCACGACCTCCAACCTGATAAAAGACGGAAACTTAGACACAATGCTCTAGACCAGTAGCAAGCTCTCAGGACAAAAGGAGACAGAAAGACCACAGAAACTCACCAAACAATACCGCACAAAACAAGGCTGTGGGCTTCCTAGTTTCTTAAAGTGTACACAGGAATTTTTGGTAAGATCGACTCAATTCAATGGAAAAAACAGGTTCTAGATAAAACTTATTGTCAGAGCCTCAGATGGAGGAATATTCAACCTTTTGACAAAACCTGAGCATCAAGCAAAGTTCCCTAAAGGAAAAAGAGGATAACACAAAGTGGTCAATGAAATTCCAAATTACTTCTAGTATACTCAGTTTATAGTGTTTTTAAATATGAACCCCAAACCAGTGTCTCAGTAGTAGGGGGAAATTCAGGCTCATTTATCAAAGATGTTAAGGGATAAAGTTCAAGCTTTTGATTTACTTCTTTCTGAACTTAATTCATTCTGCTAGCTAGAGACCTAGTCTCTTATTTTAGACCTTAAATAGACTAGTTCTTGCGATTGGAAAGTACTTTAAAGCTACTGATGATATTTAATTTTAACATTGTGATTTTTTATTGAGAAACTGTATCATAAAAAAGGTAAGGAACTACCATGTCTCCTTTAGATTTCATAACACAGGCAAGAGCTGCCACCTCTCCCTGCAAATTTGGCAAAGCAGAGCACAATTTTCCAGGTTTTCTCTGAGCCACAAAAAGGCCCCAATTTTGTGGCTTATAGTGACTCAGAGCTCTTTGAAAATAGAATTACCTCTTTAAAGTTTCAAACGCCCGAATCTGGACCTAAACTGCAGTTCACTTAAAGAGTTACTAAATCTCACTCTTAACCAAATGATCAAGCAAAAATCTAAGAAAGATTCTCCTTAATCAAATAACTGGTTTTTCAAACAAATATGCCAAACAAAGCTTAAGAAAACATGAGAAAGAGAACTAAAAAGAATAAGCAAAGGCTTGTTTTCCAAGAGCACTCACCCAGTCTGTGTCGAAGGGACGTGGAGTGGGAACACGTGGGTCCAGAAGATAGGACCTCTCTTTGCTAGCTTCTGCTCCGCAGTCCAGGTCTCCTTGAGGTCGACTGGATTCATAGCTTCAGAATCCTTGACAACTACACCATTAACTGTTGTAGGGGAAGATCACAAAGTTGAGTAAAGCGGAAAGAAAGTTTTATTCAGCATATATTCAAATGGGCAAAAGTGGGAAAAGGGACATGCATCAGCTGCCACAGCCACGTCTGCCCGAGTCCAGGGAAATATCACGGAACAGACAAATGTGCCGAAACAGACAAGCATGCTGCTAGAGCCCTGTCTGCCCAAGTCCAAAGACCATTACAGGATCATCAGTATGTGTTAGCATTACAAACAAGCAAAACCATTGAAAGCTTAGCCTTTTCAGATTGGCTAGGAACTGTGATCCTACATTTTAAATTGTCTTCCTTAACAATCATTGGTACAGGTTTCAGTAACGACAATCAGGAGGGTCTTCATTGGTCCAACAAATTTCTATTCACTAAATGCTAATAGAAAAAGATGAGAGTAGAAAGTCTTTTGTGTTCTGTTTGATTGGTTTTATGTGAAAGTTTCCCTAAAAGACATTTTACAAGGTTGTTTTAGCTATTGTCTTTACACCTCAGGGCCCAGTTGATGTGTCCTTGTGAGTCCTTGTGAGCCCAGCTCCAGCTGGGTCACATTCTCTGTGCTCAAGGAGAGGGAATAATAACTCCAGTATTATTTCCTAAATCACTGCCGTGCAGGTGTTTCCTGGGCCCCAGGTGGGCACTTTTCTGGCCTGGTTGCAGTACCGTGTGGTGTCAAGGACCCTGGGTCTGGGTCAGGAGCACCACCGGTGACAGAGCCGGTTCTTCAGGTGCCGACAGCTCAGTGCCACCCAGCACACAGTGTAGACCCTGTGCATGGGCTGGTAAAGGCGACAAGGAAGACTCGGGTCTTGGGGCCGGAGGCGCTGTGAGCCTTGTGGAGGGGCCCCCAGAATGAACTGGGGAGCTAGCAACTCCCCTGGTTTGGCACCTGACCCTGCTGAGCACTTGAGAGGCCTTAGCGGAATTCAGGTCCCTGACCCCTATCCTTATAGCGTGAAGGGGGAGGAAAGGAAAAAGTAGTGGGGCTTGGAGCCCCTTTAGGGGAACAGGGTGGCCATCTCCCGTCTCAGCTCTCCCGTCAGCCTCCCACCTCCAGAGGGAGTGGTCCGGTCTCAGGGACCCCGTGTCATCCCAGCCTAGGGAGTTTCAGCAGTGCCACTGGGCAGGGTTTTCCTGCCAACTGAATTAGCCTCGGCTTCAGCCTGGGAGTCAGAATAAATGAAATGCAAATTCATGTAAATGAGGGCATCCCTAGCTTCTGGGGTGGGCGTGTTCTGCAGGAGGGCTGGGAGGGATTCTGCAGGACTTCTCCAGATGGCTGGAGGCAGGGATGGGAACGGAGGAGGAATGCCTCTCCAGCTGCCCCCTCCCCAGGACCGGCTCCAGACAGGACAGGGTTAATGGCTGTGCAGCCTCTGAGGAGCAGAGTCTGCAGGGGGCCGGTTAGCGAGGCCCGGTGCAGAGGTGTGCCTGTGTGCCTTTGATCCGGGAGCAGGGACTTGAATGCCCTGCCCACAAGTACCAGCTGGCAGCCCCGCTGAGCCTTTGTCCAGGGGCAGTTGCCCCGGAGAGCCAGGACTGTGCAGATAATTGCCTGGGCGGGAGGGAAATCCTGAAACACACTGTCAATGTCCCCTCCCCCTTATGCCATCCCAGCCAGAAGCTCGAGCCCCCTCACCACCCACAGCCACGGCCAGAACCAGGGTGGCCCCTTACTGGTCAGCCAAGGACAGCTCCCCTTCACCTCCAGCCCAGCCCCAACCCCCCTCCCACCCCCTGCCCCTGTCCCAGAGGCTAGCCTGAGCCCGAAGCAGGTGGACCTCTGTAAGGGTTTAGGGCCTGTAGGGTGGGATTCTAAGGCAGCCCCATCCGACAAATGTCAGACAAGCCCCAAATGCAAGTCACTTATGCAATTTAAAATTTTCTAGTAGCCACCTTTTAAAATGTAAAAAGAAACAGATGGAATTAATTTTAATGTATTTTATTTAACCCAGCATATTCAAAATAATATCATTTTAGCATGTAATCAATATTAAAAAAATTATTAATGAAATCGTTTGTATTGTTTATTGTACTAAGGCTTCCAAAACCAAACCAAACCCCTTGCCGGTCAAATTGACTCTGACTCATAGTGACCCTGTAGGACAGAGTAGAACTGCCCCGTAGGGTTTCCAAGGTTGCTGCAATCTTTATGGGAGCAGACTGCCTCATCTTTCTCCCGTGGAGTGGCTGGTGGGTTCAAACTGCCAACCTTTGGGTTAGCAACCCAGCGCTTAACCACTGAGCCACCAGGGCTCCTTAAGCCTTCCAAATCCGGTGTCTGATTTACAACAGCACCCTGAATTCGGACTAAACAAAAACAAAACCTGCTGTCATTGAGTCGATTTCAACCTGTGGCCACCCCATGTGTGATGGAGTAGGACTGCTCCCTAGGGTTTTCTTGCCTCTAATCTTTTCAAGAAGCAGGTTGCCAGGCCTTTCTTCCATGGCTCTGCTGGGTGGGTTCAGTGGTTAATAGTCGAGCACAAACTGCACCACTCAAACCAAAAAAACAAACTCGTTGCCGTTGAGTCAATTCCAACTCAGCGACCCTGTAGGACAGAGTAGAACTGCCGCGTAGGGTTTCCAGGGAGCGTGTGGCGGATTCCAACTCTTAACCACTCTTAACTCCTGCACCACCAGGGCTCCAGGGACCCTTGAATTTGGGCTAGCCACATTTAAGTGCTCAGTAGCCACGTGTGCGTGGCCACCGCATTGAGCAGCACAGCTCAGGGAAACTGCTGACTACTTGGGTGGGGTGGAAACTGGCCAGGCCTTCCTGTGGCATCTGCCCATGAGGGCACAGACCCACCTTCCTAGCAGGGCTGCAATGGAGGGAGGACCAGCCTCAGAGGAGGCTGCCTGGGGCCAGCTATTAGCTTTGGAGTGGGAATCACAGGCACGCTCACTCAGCGGGCAGGCTGCAAATAAGCCAAGACCCTTCTACCAGCTCTCTGCCCTCAAAGATGGGAGGCTGTCTCGCACAGTGGCTGCGTCACAGCCCTGGGATCATGCAGACTGAGGTTTACTTAACCTCTCTAAGCATCAGATTTCCCATCTGTAAAACGGTACTGTAATCACTCCTCTTCATAGCACTGTTGCAAGGATGAATAAGGTGGCCCACGGCAGCACTTAGCAGGGCCAGGCACATCATGGGCCCATGACATGCAGGAATTCACCTTCATCCGGTGCCCACTCCATGTTATAGTTAGGAGACTGAGGTCCAAGGTCAGAGTGTGTGTTAGGAGCTGAGCAAGGAAGGTTCATCTGGCATTCATTCATTCATTCATTCATTCGCAGGCCCTATGGGCACCTCTGCTGTGCTAGGCCTGGCTTTGGGCACTCAGGTCACAAGCTAAGGGAGAGACAGACCTGGAAGGAAGTTTGTCTACCCTGTGATGGAGTGGGTACGGAGGAGAC
Source organism: Dugong dugon (assembly GCA_030035585.1). Classification (NCBI taxonomy): domain Eukaryota; kingdom Metazoa; phylum Chordata; class Mammalia; order Sirenia; family Dugongidae; genus Dugong; species Dugong dugon. The sequence goes on from CM057480.1 coordinate 1,525,818, forward strand.
CCAGAACACGGAACAGGGAAGGCCCAGCCAGGCAGGGCAGGCTGCCCTTTTCAGAAAAGGGCCTTCTGAGCTGGATCTCTTAGGAGAATAACAATAATGTAATATCTGCAATTATAATAATAGCTACCGACATTGAACGCTTCCTGTGTGCCCAATACTGTGCCGTATTAATTCCTTTATGTATCGCAACCACCCTGTGAAATAGGTACCATTATTAACCCCGTTTTATCGATGGGAAACTGGAAGTAGAGAAGTAGCAATGAACGTGCCCAAGGTGACGCAGCAGGTAAGTGGTAGGGCCCGGATACATGCTGAGGACTTGTCCTCGTTTTCTTCCCGTCCCCTGATGCTTTTCTTCCCAAGATGATAGAAGGAAAGTATTCTGTGAACTGATTTGTAGGACCATGTACACAGTGGGTGCTTATTAAATATTCAATCAATTAGTAAAATGAGTATGAGTTAAGATGTTAGTTAACAGGTTTTCCCCCAGGAAGAAAGGAGCTTGCCATAAAAGAAGACTAGAAGTACTAATAGGGGGATTTCAGGCAATAGGGCCCCGGAGTGAGAGAGGAGCCCGCTCAGGCCTCAGTGTTTTGGACCCTGTAGATGGAGTCCCTGGGTGGTGCACACAGTCAGTATGTCCAACTGCTAACCAAAAGGTTGGAGGTTCAAGTCCACCCAGAGGCACCTCGGAAGAAAGGCTTGGCAGTCTACACCAGAAAAATCAACAGTTGAAAACCGGATGGTGCACAGTTCTACTCCAACACACTTGGGGTCACCCTGAGTCAGAATCAACTCAACTGCTAGATGCCTGGGGTAAAGTTCCCACTTGTCCATCTTCCCCTCAATTCCATCCTTCGCTGGTCCCTTGGTGGTGTCTGTCCAGCATCCCCGGATCATCTTCTTGACATGCCCCATCAACCTGGATGGACCTCCACCTGGGAAGTGAGCTCTGATTGCAGGGGGCGCCCACACCCTCTCCCTGAGCCGTTGCACGGGGACCAAGTGTGGGCAGAAGGAGAGTGCCATGCGGCCAGGGCAAAGAGGGACTGAATGCTCAGACTGTGGGTGCTCCTGCCCGGGGTCACCCCGACTGCAAGGTGGGAGGAGCCCAGAGCTGCGGAAGTCAGCACAGGTTTTCCAGGAAGCTGGGAACCACCTCCACCGAGCGCTTTGCATAAATTTGCAAGCCGAGAATATTCCTTACTGTTGTGTTTGAGGCTCAGATTCCTAGGCGACCAAGTGGCAGATGTGACTCAGTGTGGCCCTGGAGTGTGCCTGCCTTCAGGATCTGGAGGGGAGAGGGCGAAGGGAGTGCACGAGGGGGAGGGGGGAGGCTGGAGATGGTTCTCTCCTCACCCCTAGGCTGACCAGCTGTCCTGGTGTGTCCTGCACTGAGGACATTCCAGGATGCAGCACTTCCAGTGTGAAAACCAGGAAAGACCTGAGCAAACCTGGCCGAGCTGGTCGCCTCACATCACTCCCTGCCCTGGTGTACTCACGGCTGCGCTCTGGGCTACAAGGCTGTTCTGTCCCATGGGATGCACTGAAGCCAGCATTGATTGAGCACCAGCTGTGTGCCTCATGCAGGGCCAGTTTTGGGTGTGACTAGTCAGTATTCTCCCCTGTGGTATGTCTGCCTTGATGTGAGTCCCTGTGCCTACAGTCCCCAGGGCTGACCCTGCCCAGCCCTAAGAAGGGGCTCCCAGCTGTCTGAGGAGACCAGATTCACCCCACGGGCTATCACAGCCTAGCCAAGCCCAGGAAGGGGACAAGGACTGGGTGTGGGCGCAGCCTCCCCACACAGAGGAGGGGAGTCACTGCAGGCTGGGTCAGTCAGGGAGGGTGTCCTGGAGGAGGTGAGGTGGTGGGGACCATATCAGATGACTGCATCTTCGGTCCAAGTTGCGGTAGGGCGAGTGGTGGGATCCACACCTGTAGGATGACAGGAAGGAGGGAGGGGGCAGTGGGAGCCTGGGGGCCCTGCCATGGCCCTAGTAGGGTGAGGACGCCTGTCTCGGGATGGCGGCATTGGGCGCAGAGGCAGCGACATAGGGTGGGGTGAGGGGATGGAGGCCGCCGTCAGCAGGAGCCGGTTAGAGAAGAAGGATCCCCCGTTACCCCGATTAGTTCCAGAGCCCAGGAGACATGTGGTGAGTAAGCAAACGGATAAACTTGGGCCAGGATGGAGTTGGGGTCCTAGAGCCCACAGGACAGGGGAAACTTGCCCACGGAGCAGTCAGCTGGGAGAAGTCACCCCTGGGGAGAAGCTGGTGCAGATGGAGAAGCTGTCCTAGGTGAGGGGAGAGAGCGTAGCTGGTGGCCTGAAAATACAGTCAGGCCCAGCCTGCGCGGCACATTGGAGCTGCACAAGACAGCCCCTGTTCAGGGCTTCTTCCCTCTGCATCCTTCCACTGCCAGAGGTGGGTCCTCCCTGACAAGCTGGGGTCCTGACCTCCCAGGCCTCAGGGGTACGGCTGGCTGAGCACGTCCTCAGACCACCCCCAAGCCCTCCCCACCCTGCATCCCTGGGAGCTCTGCAGCCAAGTTGGAGCCCAGCTTGGCCACCATCGCAGGGCGTGGGCCTGAGCTGCTGAAGGAAGGGGCAGAGCTGAGCCAGGTGCAGGCCGCGGGAGAACAAGGGAGAAAATGGATGCTACCCACCCACCCTGAGCCACCTTTGGGCCCAGAGACAAAGAGCACCCTTGGCAGGTTTACTTTGGAACCTGAGGCTGCCTGGCACAGGGGAGCAGGGACTTCATCTGGAGTCTGGTTTCAGCAGCTCCCCGGTGGCCCACACTCCTCCCTGCCAGGCCAGGTCCCTAAAGGATGAAGCCACTGAGCCCCAAGGGTATGGGGGCTCTGCCAGAGGCCAGCTGGGCTAAGACCCTCCCTAGGGCCCAGGTCCCACAGTCAGGGCTTGAGGTGGAGGAGTGGGGAGGGTGTGGTGGTACTTGGACGTGTGAGCCAGACACCTGCCCCTCTGGTCTCTGCCTGCAGCCCCCCACCCTCCGAGACCTGGATCGGGCTCCTTGAGGTACCTGTATGTCTCCCCCCGGGTCCAGAAGGATGCAGAGTGGAATCTGTCAGGCACAAGGGCGGGGCAGGCTGGGGTCCTGAGTCCAGGCTCCCTCCTGGGAGAGCCTCAATGCTGGGCTCCATCCCTGCCCAGAAATGACTTGGACACTGAGTGATTAGAGCCTCAGTGCTGGGCTCCATCCCTGCCCAGAAACGACCTGGACACTGGGTGAGGAGAGCCTCAGTGCTGGGCTCCATCCCTGCCCAGAAATGACTTGGACACTGAGTGAGGAGAGCCTCAGTGCTGGGCTCCATCCCTGCCCAGAAACGACCTGGACATTGGGTGCGGAGAGCCTCAATGCTGGGCTCCATCCCTGCCCAGAAATGACTTGGACACTGAGTGAGGAGAGCCTCAGTGCTGGGCTCCATCCCTGCCCAGAAACGACCTGGACACTGGGTGAGGAGAGCCTCAGTGCTGGGCTCCATCTCTGTCCCGAAACGACCTGGACACTGGGTGAGGAGAGCCTCAGTGCTGGGCTCCATCCCTGCCCAGAAACAACCTGGACACTGAGTGAGGCAGAGCCAGCCGGCGGCTAGGGCAGAAGCTGAGACCATTCCTATGGCACACAGTCAGAATGTCCCAGAAAGGACTCGGGGTCACCTCATCCCTTGTCCTTGTTCTACAGAGGAGGAAACTCAGGTGTAGAGGAGGGGACAGGCTTACCCAGGGTCCTCCATGTCAGCACCTGAGCAGGGAGCAAGCCGGGTCTTAACCACCCCTAAACTCATCATAGAGAATTCAGGCAAAGCCCACCTCAGAATCTCACTTCTCAAGACAAAACACGGGGGATTAAAAAGGAATCCAATTATATTGAAATACAGCTTTCAATGCTTAAAGATGAATTTTTGATAGAGTAATATGAGTGCTTCTTTATCAGTAATAAGATCTAGCAGGAGGTCCAATAAGTGCTATAATTTTGAAGTAGTGAGGAACATCCATTACATTTCCAAATTCCCACAATAACTGTAATGGGATGTGGAGACATCTGCGGTTTCTTTTGGTCACAGGTACTGCTAATACTCAGGTCTGTTGGAGGAAATGCTGAATTTCAGTTAGAAATTAATGAAAATGAGATATAATTTTCCCCTCAATTCTCTCCCCATCCCTACTAGTGGTCTGTTGAGAGCCCCTGAAATACACAGACAGGCAAAGCTAACCAGTGCTGCCAACAGGTAGGAGAGCAGTTACCTTTAGTGAGGGACTGCAGGGAAACCCATCTAGATGGCTAACCAGTTGTCCTAAAGTCAGTTCTGACTCATGGTGACCCCATGTGTGTCAGAGTAGAACTGTGCTCCATAGGGTTTTTGGTGGCAGATTTTTTAGAAGTAGATTGAGAGGTCTTTCTTCCAAGGTGCCTCAGGTGGACTCGAACCACCAACCTTTCCGTCAGCAGCCGAGTACATTAACCATTTGTACCACCCAGGAACTCCTAAGAACAATCTATTTCTTGATCCGGGAGCTGGTTACCTGGTGTGTTCAGGTTGTGAGAATCCACCCATTCATACACTTATGATACGTGCACCTGTCTGCATGAATAGTTTTCTTCTATAGAAATTAAAAAAAAAAAATTCATAGCACAAACGTCCAGAAGTACATACAAGTGTGAACACACAGTGCCGGTGTGTACCAGGTCCCTGGGTGCACACGTAGCGGCAGAACTCTCAGAGGCACACAGGCGCAGATGGATGCAGTGAGACAGAGAACACTATTTTTAGGAGTTAATTCCAAGCTTCCCGATTTACAGAACAAGGCATTGCTCACAGCAGAGAGTGCTGCCCTGCAAAGAATCTGCTGTCATCCGGGCTGGCTTGTTTTTTAAATAATAAAAAGAATAATGACTATTGTTTTTGTAAAAAAATACTACTAACTCCTCGTAAAGAATTCAAGCAATAAGGAGGAATGCACAGAGGAAAGTTCAAGGTTATGCAAGCCCCCACCAGCTAGGAAAACAAAATCACCTCTCACGTTGGTGACAGCATGAGAGCCATCTCTGTTCACTCAGAAATGGAGGTAAGACAGGAAGCGCTTTTATAAAACGGGAATCCACTCCCTCACCTGCTATTTTCAACAAAGACGCTCCTCTAACTTGAATGAAACAGAAGAGAAAGTCGCTGACGGACGGCATGTTCCTTTTGTTTTTAATTTTTGGTTGTGCATGAAGTGAAAGTTTACAGAACGAACTAGTTTCCCATTCGATAGTTTGTACATAAAGAGTTCCGTAACGTTGGTTTCATCCCCCACAATGTGCCAGCACTCCCCCATTTCCACCCTGGGTTCCCCGTTGCCTTTCATCCGGGTTTTCTACCCCTTCCTGGCTTCTCATCTTTGCTTTTGGGCAAATATTGCTCTTCTGACCTTGTATCGTTGATTGTTCTAAGGAGCACGTTCCTCTCGGGTGTTGTTTATTTTGTGGGCCTGTCGGTGGTTTGGCTGCAAGGTGGTCTTCGGGAAGGGCCATAGTCTTGGGGGTGGACAGCAAGTTCTCAGTTGGTCTCGGGACCTCCCTCCTCCCTCACACATTCCATGCTTACCCAGAGGTGCCCTTCTGAGGCCTGGCTGGGTTGCGTCTGCTCACTGTTTACCTCTTGCTTGGCCAGTTACCACCTTCACAACACTCCGTGGTGCTCGGGCTGGGGCCCTTTACCGGCCATGTACGGGGGTCAGTGACAAGGGCAGCTCACTGGGGTCACTGGTGACGTGTCTCGGGTAAGATCAAGGCAGAGCTGGCCCTTGGTTGACGGAAGGGGATTCTGACCTGGCAGAGATGTCCAACAGGTGTCCACCTCGCCCTCTTGAGCTGGTGCCCGGCCGTTCCCGGGTTTGATGTGGTGGTTAGCGACGTTGCTCCGGGTTGGTGTCATCGTTGCTGGCTGGTACCACATCCTGTGCTGGTGGGGCCGTCCGGGGGCACATTCTTCTGTCTTGGTGTCATAGGCTGTGCGTGTTCACACCAGGCCCTGGATCCCTGGAGGCCACCAGGGCCACATTTTCCCAGTCTGGCGTCACACACAGGAGCCAGCTGATGTCCTAGTCGACGTGTGTCACCATCTTCCGGTTCTGCTGTCACCCGAGACTGGCTGTCTCATTTGCGCAGATTCGGGAGGAGGGGCCCCCTGTCAGCATTTCCCATCTTTGGAGCTGAGTGGGTGCTGGGCTGTGGGACAGCTGTGGACACTGGGGAGCCAACATCTGGAGGGCGGCTCCAAGGCTGTTAGCCAGCTGTTTCTGAAAACCCACGGGATTCGTCTGGGTCTCGAATGGCAGCCACAGGTGCCCCATCCATTGCCACATTCCAGTCAGACGCTGGCACCTCGTGTGCCCCACGTGAAGTCCGGGTGCCCGCCCCCGGAAATGCCCCCCGCCTTCTGGCCCATCACTCAGGCTGGGAACCTGCTAGGACCACCCTCCCCGCGGAAGGGACAGGCTTGAGGGGGGGCGTGGCTCCCGGGGCCTCCGACCACCATCCCCGCGGAAGGGACAGGCTTGAGGGGAGGGCGGCATGTCCCCCTCACCCACGTGGTCTCCATCATTCATTCAGTCATTATTTGTTCGGGACCTCTGCCGGGGGTCTGGGATAAAAAGGTGGCAGGCCCGCCCCGGCCCTGAGGCCCGTCCCATCTCAGTGCAGGGTGGTTGGCACCGTTTGTGAGAAGTGTCTCCAGCGTCATAGTTAAGGAGCCAGAAGGTGTGAGCGTTGCCCTTCGTGTGGAGTGGCGCTGAGTGAAGGTGTTTCTATGACACACTCACTCTTGCCCAGTTGAGTCCAGACATGCTTTTGGGGTGTTTGGAAAGGGAGGAGGCTCTGGGTCTATCCAGGTCTCTGTCGGCCACTTGTGGCTGCCGAGAAGGCTGGGAGCCTGTGTTCTGGGAGCATCTTTGCAAACGGTGTCTGTCTGTCTGTCTGCCCACCAGCGCAAACTCTCCCTGCCCCCAGCCCTGCGCTCAGCCTCACCCCCTGTGTCTGTGTCTTCCAGCCACCCCACAGACAGCGCAAGGAGATCCTGTGCCCCAGAAGCAGAATGAGAAGATGGCAGACTTCCTGTTACCTCGGGGCACTGACAGCTTCCGCAGGTTTACCCGGGAGTCCCTGGCGGCCATCGAGAAGCGCATGGCAGAGAAGCGAGCCCGCAGCTCGGCCGCCTCGCAGGAGAGCCACGACGGGCTGCCGGAGGAGGAGACACCCCAGCCTCAGCTGGACCTGCAGGCCTCCAAGAAGCTGCCCGATCTCTATGGCAACCCGCCCCGTGAGCTCATCGGGGAGCCCCTGGAGGACCTGGACCCCTTCTACAGCACCCAGAAGGTGAAGCCGCCCACCCTTAGGTGCAGCCTCCCACCTGCCCAACACAGCAGACAGGGAGAGGCCCTTGCCTCCATGTGGGCTCTGTTTGGGCAGGCTCCCCTGAGCTTTGGGGGAGTGAGTCCCTGGTGATCTGGACTCCGATCGCCTTGATTTTGGAGTTCTGACATGTTGGTTTGGTGCTGTGACCCAGAGGGGTGGCCGCACTTGAAGCCTTGACTCCTTGTGAAGGAGCTGCGTGGGGGCTGTCTGTGGTTAGACTTTCACCCTGGAGGACATCTCTGGGTCCCCTGTCGTGTGTGAATTGGACCCCAGGGCACAGCATGTGGGTCCCCTGCTCCTTGAGGGCGGCGTGAACCCCCCATGCCCCACTCCTCTGGCAACACAGAGAACTCGCAGGGCTCGCCTGGGCCTGGGTGGCTCAGGCCGGGGCCGCAGAGCACCTCCCCGGGGCTTTGTAGGGGACAGTGGGACCATGAAGGCCAGTGGGAAGTCTGACAGGGTAGAAGGGCAGGTCTGCTGGGGTGGGGTAGTTCTGCCCCCGTCCCTCCTGGGTGTTGGGAGAGGAGGTGGCCTTTTGACTGGGGCAGGGTGACCCAGGCTTCCTCCCAGGTGGACGTCTACCCAGGAGGCAAACCCCCACTCCGTCTCAGACCCCTGTCCTGGCCTCGCCTCTCAGGACCCTGTTCATGAGCATCCACGTGCACCCGGGGCTCCTGCGGTGGCTTGGTCCCCCGACCCAGCCTGCCACACTTCCAGGCCTCACTGCTGGAGGAAGGGGGCTTTGAATTTGGTGCGCGGCCTTCCCCCAGCAGGCTGGTCTGAGGAGGACAGTGGCGTTCACCTGACTGTGGTTATTTCCGGGCCGAGGATGCCCTCGAGGGGCAGGCGGGTCGGTGTTCACAGTGTGAGTGTGACACACGTGACAGTGAGTGTGAGCACATGGCAGGTGTGAGCTCTGCGTCTGTGTCACCCGGCGCCAAGCGTGTCACTGCGGGTCGGAGACCAAGAGCTGAGGGTGGGCCTGTGCTCCTGTTTGCCACGCTTGTGCACACACGTGTAAGCATGAGTGGGTGTGGGTGTGATCGTGGGAAGGGAAAGCCCCCCACTACGCTTGCAAAGGTCAGAGAGGCTGCCTGGAACCTGGTCCTGCTCCCAGGCTTCCACCTGGTTCAGGTGACTCAGGTGAGGCCAAGGTCAGGGGCTGGGGCCACAGCTGGGGGCAGGTGAGGCTGATAGTTGGGATTAGTCAGGGTAGGTGGGCTTAGGTCATGGTTGGTCAGAGCCGGACGTAAGCATTGGGGTTGGGGTTAAGGCCATGGCTGGTGGTCAGAGAGTAGGTGGCCATCAGGTTGGATTTGGCTGGGATCAGGTGGGAGTCATGGGTCAGGCGGGGGCTCAGGTCTGGACCGGACATCTGAGAGCTGGTGGCAGTTCAGCCTGGGAGGAGTCAGGAAGTCTATCTCTTCTGTCCCTGTGCCCACCAGCAATGCTATAACAGTGGCCCTAGGGTGATTGTGGCATCTAACCTTCTGACTCTCCTTGCTGACCCCTGACCACGCTGCCCACAGCGGTACCCTCCCACCCCCAGAGGCTCCATGGCAGAACTTTGAGCCTTGATATGTCTGGTCAGCCCAGATTAAATGGAATTTGTACCACCAGCTTCGTGCTTGGAGAAGCAAGACTCCAGAACTGGGCCCACCTCAGCGGTGCCTGCCACACTACTGGGCAGATGGGGCCTGGGCAGATGGGGCCTGGGCAGATGGGGCCTGGGCAGGTGGGGCCTGGGCAGGTGGGGCGTGGGCAGATGGGGCGTGGGCAGCTGGGGCCTGGGCAGCTGGGGCCTGGGCAGGTGGGGCCTGGGCAGATGGGGCCTGGGCAGGTGGGGCCTGGGCAGATGGGGCCTGGGCAGGTGGGGCGTGGGCAGATGGGGCGTGGGCAGATGGGGCCTGGGCAGCTGGGGCCTGGGCAGGTGGGGCCTGGGCAGCTGGGGCGGACTCCATCCTCAGGGCTGCCTTTGACCTCGGCTTCCACCTGGTGTGTACCGGCCCAGCCTCAGTGTTTGCTCCCACGCCCCTTTGTGCTGTGTAGACGGAGCCCTCTGCAAGCTTGGGCTGCTCATGATTCCTCCAGGGGAGACTCTGGGTAGCCTGCTCTGGGCTGGGGTGGGCCTGTCATCGGTCCTGGATTTAGGAGACAGAGTTGGGAACGCGTGTACATTTACCTCATGCCTGTTCCTGCACCCATGACACCCTCTTCCCTGTCCTGTCCCCCTTGTGCCTGGTGGGGAAGCCTTGCAGGGCAGGGAGGGGTCAGGCAAGGGAGAAGGGGAAGGAGGAAGCGTCAGTCAGCTTGGCCTTTTTGGTCTCTGCTATGATGACAGCGGAGCCCTGGTGGCTCAGTGGTTAAGAGCTAGGCTGCTCACCAAAAGGTCAGCAGTTCAGATCCACCAGCCGCTCCTTGGAAACCCTGTGGGGCAGTTCTCCTCTGTCCTGTGGGGTCATGATGAGTCGGAATCGAATGGATGACACATAACAACAATATGATGACAGCTGGGCTCATGAAAGGCCCCTTCTTGTCAGGAACCGTAATTTTGAAACAAAATCCCAACCAACCTGACCTTCCCCTAAATCTAACTCCATTCTCCCTGTGGGTGAGGCAGCAGGGGTCTATGGAGCCCTATGCTGGCTGCTCCCCTCCCACCATCCCTTCCCCAATCCCTCTCTTCTTCCTCCCCCCACCCCACAGCCAGGATACTAGGGCTCCAAGCCAACAGCTTCTCCCCACCAGCCTCTCTCCACAGGGCCCAGGGGCCACCCCCTCACCTGACACCACTCTCTGTCCACAGACCTTCATCGTGCTGAATAAAGGCAAGACCATCTTCCGGTTCAGTGCCACCAACGCCCTGTACATCCTCAGCCCCTTCCACCCCATCCGGAGAGCGGCTGTGAAGATTCTGGTACATTCATATCCTTTGCAGCTAGCCCCTGCTGGGTGCGTCCTGGCTTGGGGCCGGGGGTGGTGCAGGACCTCAAGCCAGTAGCACGGTGGTCCCTTGGGAGCTGGTTAGACATGCAGACTCTTGGACCCTCTCCCAGACGGTCAGAACCAGCATCTGCATTTTAACCAGACCCCCAGAGTTCTCGGGCACAGGAATGTTTAGGAAAATGCCATGAGTTTCCAGGAGAGAGACGTCCTGGAAGCTAGACGGCTGAGGGTCCCAGAAGAAATGGGGCCTGCCCCTATCTCGCCGGATCTGAGACAGTCTCTGAATGTCACCTCCCACTGCACCCCCTCAGCCCTCCACCCCCTAGCCACTTACGGGGACCTGCAAGCAGGTCACGGGGCCCAGCCAAGGAAAAGCCATTTCCTAGTGAAGAGGCTTCCAATTGGGTCACGCTTGGGATCTTTCAAGGGAGGCAGCACTTGCTTTAATTAGGTGTTGACAGAGCTTTTGTAGCTTTCAGAGGATCTCAAAGAACTCTGGTTAGCGTTAAATTATATAAACCACGGCCTAAAACACTCCAGCCTGCGGAGGGATCATTGGGAGAGATGTGTGGAATAAGGGACATTGACCCATCTCCCGCGCCTAGGATGCTTTGGGCCTGGGGGCGCCCTTTGCCTCCCCCTCATCCCGCCTCTCATTCAGGCAGCATGGGGTTGGGGTGGCAGCACCCAATCACAACTCTTCTCTGGACTTCAAAAAAGGGACCCCAAGAGGGAGCCTCTGGCTGTAGAGTCAGGCGTCTCATTATCTGCTGTCATGCCTGGGCAGCCTCTCCTTGGACTGCGGCTACCGAGGTGGGTGTACACACCATCAGTGCTGCTGGGCTCAGGACTCAGCAGTGCGGTTAGTAGTAGGTCTGCTGGGCTGGCCAGACAGGGCTCCCCAAGATACCCCCTCAGCTCCCTCATCTGGATGGGCCTTTTTTCTGACACCAAGACAAAGGCCCCACCCATCAACCTCTAGGCAGGGGCAGGAGGCTTCCGAAAAACAGTCACCCAGTGAGCTTGGATAGACTGTAAGCCAGATGGATGCTCACAGATCAGGAGCTTCTCTGATCCAGCGAGGGGTGGGGTTGCTCCTTCATGGCGTCACTGTTTCCTATGCCCTGCTGCCTGGTCCTGAACCCAGGGGTGAATTCCAGGGGCCCCATGCCTCATTTGTTATCTGCATGTAGATGCATAGTAAGATACATGCATCCACCACACTTCTGTGCTCTCTTGCTGCAACTTGCTCCTGCCTTTCTCACGGATTCCTGCGGGGGGGGGGTGTGTGTGTCTGTGTCTGTGTGTATCTGTGTGTCTGTGTGTCTAGGAACACTCCCACATACAGGCCCCCATTGTGCACCAACAGGGTGGTCTCGGGGGGGGCAGACAGTGTGGTGGGGGGGCTAGATTCAGGGGACAGCCTGCCACTCGAGGTGACAGTTTACTTTGTGAGGCACGAGGTTTAATTCTGAGCCATTCTGCAGCTGCTCCTGAGCTCCTGCAGGTGCCAGGCACTGGGCTGAGCGCCCTGGGGGCACAGACCAGAGTATACCCTGCGCTTGTCCTTTGGGAATTTTACAGCCCCCACCCCTTGCCCTGGTGGCCCAGTGGTTAAAACAATCAACTGCTAACTGAAAGCTTGGTGGTTCAAAACCACCAGCGGTTCCGCGGGAGAAAGATGTGGCAGCCTGCTTCCATAGAGATTTACAGCCTTGGAAACCCAATGGGGTCGCTATGAGTCAGAATCAACTCATCGGCGGTGGGTCTGGTTTGGGTTTGACGAGTGATCAGACAGCTTTACACCAGCGGTTGTCATTCCTGCCAGAGTGTGGCCCTTCCTGGGGAGAAGAACGCAGGGTGGCAGGGCAGGAGGGCGGGAGCCTTCGCTCTGAGCCTCTCGTCAAGGATGGGGCCTCCTGAAAGCATGCTCCAGCTCTCACCTGGGGCTTCTCCTCCAGGTATCTAACCAACCCAGTGCTGTTGGCAGCCACAGCAGCCCCCAGGGACGCAGCAGCAGCCCCAGGTACCTGCAAGGCCATGGCTGGGCTGTGGAAGGATGAGAGGCCAGGGAGGCAGGTGGGCGAGGGAGGCGGTGGGGGCACTGGGGTCCCCAGCCTGGGTAGAGGGTCCATTGAGCTGTAGCTCTGAGGCTGTGAGGTTCTGGTTCCACCTGCAGGCCTGGCCTGGTGGACTCTGAGCCAGCCCGTGTCCCCCAGGGCAGCTGCCCCAGGGACATGGCTTAGAGCAGGAGTGGGGCCCCATGCCCGGCTCCTAGTAGCTGCCTTGACTCTGCTATCTGGGGATGGAAGCAAGTTGCTGGCCCGTAACAGCACCACTTAGTGGGCTGGGCTGGGGGAGAGATTTGTGGGGTTTGGGAGCAGCCCCTCTTGTGCCCTGAGCCTGCTGCATGGGTGCCTGAGGCTCTTTTTAGAATTGCTGAATCTCGAGCCCCACCCCAGACCTGCTGGATCAGATTCTGAGCTTTAGCAAGGTCCCCAGTGATTCGGGTGCGCACTGCGCACTGCCGTAGGGCAATTGTCGGCCTGTGAGGGCTGCCTCAGGCTCACCTGGGGAGCTTGTTAAACATGCAGATTCCCAGTCCATTCAGACCAGCATTTCCAGTGCGAAGCCCAGTAATATGCAGGCTCTCCCTGCCTTTCTTTCTTCTGCTTCTTTTTTTTTTTTTTGATTGAGATATTATTCATATAGGAGCCCCAGTGGCGTAATGGTTAAGCACTCAGCTGCAAACCGGAAGGTTGGCAGTTCAAACCCACCAGCCGCTCCGTGGGAGAAAAACCTGGTGGTCTTCTTCCATAAAGGTTACAGCCTTGGAAACTCAATGGGGCAGTTCTACTCTGTTCTATAGGGTCGCTATGAGTCAGAATCGACCCAATGGCACACAACAGCATAATTCATATACTATAAAATTCACCCTTTAAAGTATTTGGTAGTTTTTAGTATGTTCTCAAGGTTGTGCAGCCGTTCAAAAAACAAAAAACCAAACCCATTGCCATCCAGTCAGTTCTGACTCATGGTAACCCCATGTGTGTCAGAGTAGAACTGTGCTCCATAGGGTTTTCAATGGCTGTGATCTTATGGAAACAGTCACCAGGCCTTTCTTCCGAACCACCAACCTTTGGGGTACTACCTGGCACAAACCATTTGCCACCACCACTAACTAATTTGAGGACATTTTCATCACCCTGAAAAGTAACCCGTTAGCAGTCACTCTGCATTTCTGATAAGTAGTCGGTTTTCATGATTTGAATTGTGATCCTTCACTTTGCTTTCATTGTCATATGTACTAAGTCCTAAATGTGCAGAGTCTGTGCCCTTTAGGACAGCTAGGCTCTTTGGAAAAAGCAGGAGGGGCCAAGAAACAATTAAAAAGGAGGCAGGGATGCAGTGCCTGCTCCCTAGGAGGCTGCTGCCGAGCCGGAGGGCACCTGCTTATACGGCCCCATGGAGACGTTTGCAGAGGGGCATATGGCAGGGAATGCTGATAACTCGGCTGGGCTTTGCTCTCTGCTCCACGCTCGCAACGCATCCATGGAAAGCTGCCGAAAAAGTAAATATGGATGTAGGATTATTTTTTCCTGCGTATTTTTGTTATAATCCTGCAGAATGTGTTCCTGCAGGGATTAAATAAAAGAAACAAACTGGACTCCAAGCTGCACTGCAGGCACGTTCAGAAGAGGCTTCGTGTTCACACGGAGGAACACTGTGCCTTCCTGGGTGCACAGGGTCTGTTCACAAAATCCTCCCACGTTTCTCTACCAGATTCAAATGGGCAATCAAACCACATGGTTTGGAATTGTTGGTTTTTGGTTTTGTTTTTTTTCATACTCATTTAATAGCACAAATGTATGAAAATACCCCCACAGTTAACTTCTCTCTTTCGGTTTTTTGACTCCCTGGGGGCTGAGGGCTTAGGCAGCCCAGGCATCAGGCATTTCCCCACCACCCATGCAAGTGGTCCTCACTGGCATTTTAATCACGAGGTTGACATGGTCCCTTTAAGGGGAGTGGGTGTTTGGGGACAATGACAGGACAGGATTGAAGATGTTCAGCCGAGCTCAGGCCTGGAGAGCTGGCGTTTGCTTCTGCCCACATGTGGCACCAGCTTGATCATCGGCCTGGAAGGAGCAGGCTGTGCAAAGAGGTGTGCGCGGGCCAGCCGATCAGGTGATTCGTCCCTCTGGTCCTGGCTGCGTGCTAGGCTCCACCGGGGGCCTGAGGTGCTAGGGCTCAGTCCACTTAGGAAGAGATTGCATACACACAGGAGTGACCGAGAATACTGTAAGAGCCGCCCTCAAGGCCAGGGGATCCAGGAAGGGGCTCTGAGCAGGCACAAGGCAGAGACCCCCACTCTCAGCGTGGCTGGGTCTGGAAAAGCCAGCATGCAGGTGGGCTGTTCCTGTCATTTCCTGCTGTGGGACTCAGGCCGTGGCTGGCGGGTCTCAGAAGGGCTGTCTGCCCTGGTTCTTCCCTGTCTTGATGTTGGAGGGCTTCTCACCTCTGTCTGTGTCCAGCTGTGTTCTCAGGTCCAAGGCAGCTTGTCCACACTGCTGCTGTCTGTAGAGGCGTAGGAGCTGTGAGCAGCCTGGCCAGAGCTGCAAGTGACTGCAGAAAGAGGGGCCGGATCTCTGTCTGAGTGGTGAGTCCCCCCAGTCCTCAGCCCACCCTGCTGTGCCATGTCCAGCAGGGCTGGCCAATTGCTGGCGGAGCCAGCCTTCCTGCTGTTTCAATGCCTCTTCCAGGAAGGCTTCCTGCCCAGCCCAGCCAGGGGCATCTCTGGCTTCTCATAGCTTCCACCTCGGAGCACTTCAGGGCTGTGACTGTGCTCCCAGGCCCCCATCACATTGGACCAGGCATACGTGCTCAGTTGGGGCTTATTCTTGAAAACAACAGATAATTCCATTCCTCCTCCTGCATGGTGTCTCCCCACATTTTACTGAATGCTTTGCCTCATTTGGAAGGCCCCTGGGTGGTGGGAATGGTTTGTACTCATCTGCTAACCAAAAATTTGGTGGTTTGAATCCACCTGAAGGCACCACAAAAGAATGGCCTGGCAGTCTACTTCTGGAAAATCACTTCTGGAAAAACCCTGTGGAACACAGTTCTACTCTAACACATGGGTTGCCATGATTTGGCAGCTGGTCTTATTTTGGTTACCTGGTTTGGTTTTCATACCTGTCCTGCAGGTGACAGTGGCCAGGCATAAGATGGCATTCCCATTTGGCACACGAGGGGCTCAAGAAATGTGACTTATGCAGGCTGTTCGGTCTGGAGGCGGGAGAGGGGACCAGGTGGCCTTTGATGTCATTCTGCAGAGGTGGTACAGTAGGGGGTTCAGATGGAGGCCTGGACTGGGGTGACCAGGGGTCAGAGCTGGACTCTGGCTTTACTGGTTTTGTATCTGTGCAGTTTCCTACTGTTTTAGTGGCCTAAATCAACACGATTTTTTTTTTAAATTTTATTGTGTTTTAGGTGAAACTTTACAGTGCAATTTAGTTTTTCATTCAAGCAATTTAAACAAATTACTTTGTGACATTGGTTGCAGTCCCTGCAATGTGTCAGCACTCTCCCCCTTTCCCTTTCCACCCTGGATTCCCATGTCCATTCGTCCAGTTTTCCTGTCCCTTCCTGCCTTCTCGTCTTTGCTTTTGGGCAGGTGTTGCCCGTTTGGTCTCGTAGACTTGACTGAACTAAGAAGCCCCTTCCTCATGTGTAACTGTTCGTTTTATAGGCCTTTCTAATCATTGGCTGAGAGGTGGACTTCAGGAGTGGCTTCAGTCATGAGTTAGCAGGGTGTCTGGGGGCCGTAGTCTCAGGGGTTCCTCTAGTCTCTGTCAGACCAGTAAGTCTGGTCTTCTTTTTGTGAATTTGAATTTTGTTCTGCATTTTTATCCTGCTCTGCCTAGGACCCTCTGTTTTGATCCCTGTTAGAGCAGTCAGTGGTAGTCGCCAGGCACCATCTAGTTCTACTGGGCTCAGGCTGGTGGAGGCTGTGGTTCATGTGGGCCATGAGTCCTTTGGGCTAATATTGCCCTTGTGTCTTTGGTTTTCTTCATTCGCTTTTGCTGTGAATGCACTGGGACCAATACTTGTATCTTAGGTGGCTACTGGCAAGCTTTTGAGATCCCAGACGCTACTCACCAAAGTAGAATGTGGAACGTTTTCTTTATGAGCTATGTAATGCCAGTTGACCTAGATGTTCCCCGAGACCATGGTCCCCAGCCCAACATGAATTTATCATCTTACAGTTCTAGAGGTCAGGACCCAAACTGGGTCTCACTGGACTAAAATCGGGTGTCAGCAGGGCTGTGCTCCTTTCTGTAGGCTCCAGGCGAGAATTGTTTTCTAACCTTTTCCAGCTTCCAGAGGCTGCCCGTATTCCTTGGCTCATGGCCTCTTCCATCTTCAGTGACAGCAAAGCCCAGTCAGGTCTTTCTCATACACATCACTCTTGCCCTTCTGCCCCTGCCTTTCTTTCTAAGGACTGTCTTAGTCGCCTAGCGCTGCTGTAACAGAAATGCCGCCAGGGGACGGCTTCAGCAGACAGAAGTTTATTCTCTCACAGTCTAGTTGGCTACAAGTCCAAATCAGGATGCCAGCTCCAAGGGAATGCTTTCTCTCTCTGATGGCTCTGGAGGAAGGTCCTTGTCATCAATCTTCCCCTGGTCTAGGAGCTTCTCAGTGCAGGGACCCTGGGTCCACAAGATGCACTCTGCTCCTGGCACTTGTTTCTTGGTCGTATGAGGTCCCCCTGACTCTCTGCTCGCTTCTCTCTTTTATATCTCCAAAGAGATTGACTTAAGACATAACCTAATCTTGTAGATTGGGTCCTGCCTCATTAACATAACTGCCTCTAATCCTACCTGTTTAACATCATAGAGGTAGGATTTACAACACATAGGAACATCACATCAGATGACAAAATGGTGGACAATCACACAACACTGGAAATCATGGCCCAGCCAAGATGACAGATATTTTTGGGGGACATAATTCAATCCATGACAGGACCCTTGTGATTATGTTGGGCCCACCGGATGATCTAGGATAATCTCCCCATCTCGAGACCTTTAATCACATCTGCAGAGTCCCCTTTGCTGTATAAGTTAGCATAGTCACAGGCTACTAGCATTAGGACATGGTCATCTTTGGGGGCCATTATTCCACCTTCTACAATATCCTTGGCCTTAACTTCTTTGTGTGTCCGTAAAATGGAGACAAAGTCCCTACCCTACAGGATTGTTGGGAGGATCAGATGAGTTAAGGGATGCAGAAAACAGAGTCTGACATCTTGGAAGAACTTAATATTCATTCTTAGTGTCCCAATGTCCGTATTTCAGGGATTGCCTGGCTTCCTTGGTCGATGGCTTAGCCATGAATCCGCAGGAATGGGTGAGGGTTGGTTGAGAGGCTAACTGTCCAGTGGGGAAAGCCTTGGCAGGTAGCCTGGGTCTGGGGACTTGCGTGTGTGTGTGTGCGTGTGTGTGTGTGTAAGGGGAGGGGGAGAAATGGAGGGAGATAAGCTGGCCGCGGCTGTGGAGACTCACACAGGCAGAGAGACCCTGGTGACTATATTGCTGCCTGGTGGCCAAGGAGAAGCCAGGCTTTCCCAGCCACTGGCATTTGAGCTGGGCAGCACTGTCATCTCGGCCCTGGTTTGACAAAGGGGTCTTCCCAAAGCCTGATGCCCTCTCATCTCAGGCGAGATTGGAGAATGAATTGTGAATAGGGCCGGGTTTGGGATGCAGAGTTCCTGAACCAGATTACCTAGCAGGAGGGCCGGAGGCTTGGAGGGCTCCTGCCTTGTTAGATTCCTTTGAGGTCTCACCCCTCCCCTGCTGAGGCAGCCCCCAGGAGTTGGCACCCAGCTTGGCCCGGCCTCAGGTCTGACTCGCTGGCCACCCCACTGAGCCTGAGGCTGGGCCAGGCTGTAGAAAATGGCAGAGCTGTGGTAGGGAGGAAAGAGGCTATCCCCTGGAGCTCAATTAACACAGCTCCCATGCAGCCTGTGGGAATCTCCCGCTTGGCAGCTGCTTCGCATGGGGCTGGGGTGGGGTGTGGTGTCAGGAGCCTGGGGGATGCCTGAGGAGTGGGAGGCCCACCTCTCCGGTCAGGCTGTGGAAGGGGTTGGTGAGTGCAGCAAAGTACACCTGTTTCGGGCCTGGACCCCAGGTGGTGCCCCCGTCAGGAGGCCCAGGGTTGAACCCTTGCTCCTCTGGGGAGAGAAGGTCAGTCAGCTTCATCCAGCCTGGAGCACCTAAGATGAGTAGCCAGAGAGCCAGGGACTAGACAGGGCCTGGGACAGTTCAGTTGAAGGCAGGGGCACACAGGACACCTAAGACAGGCCTGGCTCTGGTGGGAGACAGGCGTCACCGGTCAGCAAGCGGCCAGGCACCCTAACAGAGATATCTAGCGTCCTGGGTGGTGTGGCTGCAGCGGCAGCTCCCTGACGGAGGAGTCAGGCCAGCTGCTTAGAGGGGCACCCCTGCCCAGCAGGTGGAGCAGAGGAGAAGGGTGAAGAGTTCGTACAAAGGCAGGAAGCAGCCAGAAAAGAGGGGCCCCTGTCTCCCCCAGGGTCCGTGTGTCCTGACAAACCAAAAACCCAAAACTGTTGCCGTTGAGCCAATTCTGACTCATAGCAACCCTATAGGACAGAGTAGAACTGCCCCATAGGGTTTCCAAGAAGCAGCTGGTGGATTCAAACTGCCAACCTTTTGGTTAGCAGCCGGGCTCTAACCACTGTATCGCCAGGGCTCCATGTCCTGACAGGTATGTTTTTCAGAAACCAGAGCACTTTAGAGAAGTCTCAGGCTGAAGCCCAGCCTCGGCTGCCCCAATGCAGGTGGAAAGAATTGGGGGTGGGGGACCTACCACCTGGCCTGCCCCTCCTCTCCTCTGTGATCTGGGGTCCTCAGGGAACAGGCCCCACAGGGAGCCCTTCCAAAGGGGTGTTTCAGGTGTCTGGTCCCTGCTAGATCTGCTGCAAAGCTGGGGACGAGACAGAGACCAGCCTCGGTGGTGGCAGGCCAGGATAGACCGCGCTCCCGTCCCCAGGTCTGTCCTGGCGGCACTGACCTGGCAGTGATGACCCAAGGGCTGTGCCTTAGTCTCCTAGTGCTGCTGTAACAGAAATACCACAGGTGGGCGGCTTTAAAGAACGGAAATCTATTTTCTCAGTTCGGGAAGCTAGGAGTCCACATTTGGGGTATGCCTCAGGGTGGGGGGTATCCTTCTTTGTCTGTTTCAGCTTCTGGTAGCCGGTGATCCCTGGTTCCTTGACAGCCTTCATAGGGCACCTGTCTTCCCCTACGTGTGCTTTGTTCATCTGTCTATCCTACTGTTTATGTCACTCCGAAGTGATTGGTTTAGGACACACCCTATGCTGATGTGGCCTCATTAACGTAACAAAGCAAAGCCTATTTCCAAATGGAATTACATACACAGGTATAACCCACTGCCATCAAGTCAGTTCCTACCCATAGCAACCCTATAGCACAGAGTAGAACTGCCCTATAGGGTTCCCGAGGCTGCGGTCTTTACAGAAGCAGACTGCCACATCTTTCCCGCGGAGCGGCTCGTAGGTTCCAACCTCCAGCCTTTCAGTTAGCAGACGAGCACTTTAACCACCGCGCCACCAGAGTTCCTTTCCACAGGTATACAAAAAATACAAACCCGTTGCTGTCAAATCGATTCCAACTCATAGCGACCCCATAGGACAGAGTAGAACTGCCCCATAGCATAGGGTTTCCAAGGAGCGGCTGGTGGATTTGAGCTGCTGACCTTCTGGTTAGCAGCCAAGCTCTTAGCCGTTAGGATTTCAGCACATATTTTGGGGGGACGCATCCGATCTCTAGCAGGCAGGATCCAGGGGTGGTGGTGGTGGCTGGCCCCTGCACCATGGCCTTTCCTTGACCCCACGCCACGCTCTTCAACATGCTTATCATGTGCACTATCCTGACCAACTGCGTGTTCATGGCCCAGCACGACCCCCCGCCCTGGACCAAGTATGTCGAGTGAGTATCTCGGGGCCTCTCATCCAGCTGGACCCTCCCTGCCCTTTCCACACCATGCCACCACCCCAAAAGTCACCACGGAAGAGGGCTGTGTCCAGGCCCAGGGACTCACCACTGAAGGGTCCTTGGCCCCGCCCCTCCCCTCTTTTGCCACTCCCCATCCTGGCAAGTGAGGGGAGCTGTGCCACGTGGGCCACCTGGCCTGAAGGCTTTGGCCGCTCCTCCCCAGGTACACCTTCACTGCCATTTACACTTTTGAGTCTCTGGTCAAGATTCTGGCTCGAGGCTTCTGCCTGCATGCGTTCACCTTCCTTCGGGACCCATGGAACTGGCTGGACTTCAGCGTGATTATCATGGCGTAAGTACCCTGCCTGCTTCACCAGGCTGTGCCATGCTGGCACATGATAGGGTGCATGTAGCACCCCGTCCCTGGGCCACCCAGCCCTCAGCTTCCCCCCGTGGCCACGTGCAGCTCTGTTGGCAGGCTGCTTCTCCTACCACTGTGGCAGGAGACATTGGTGTGGAGGCCCTCAGCTCATCTGGTGGGGAGAGATGGATCCAGAATAGCTCAGGAGGGCCATGGTGGTCGGGTCCGCTGGCTCCTGTGGGGCGCGACAGCCACCCTGTGCTCTGAGGACACCATTAAGATTCTGGTTTGGCATCCTCTGCCCTTTGCACCAAGAGAAACCAGTATTACAGCCTAAAATCCCCAGACCATGTCAGCAGCGACCTGATTCCAGGGTGACTAAGGCTGAAACACCAGTAAAGAGGAGAGAGCTAAGGAAGCAAGCAGGCAGTCCCGAGAACCCACGCCAGGTGTGCCAGCCTGTCCGCTGCTGCTGCTCCCAGACTCTGAGGGGCACGTTGGCGACACCTCGTCACTCACATGAACAGTGCATCCTTCCACCAGCCAGAGACATTGGCTGGATGGGCGTCCTTTATCCCCATTTTACAGATGGGAAAACTGTTCCCAGGGACATACAATGAGTCCACAGACCATGAATGTGATCTCAGGCCTGCTGAGGCCCACTTCCTGGCATAGGAGGAGACCCTTGCTGAGGATCAGTGCTGAGGGCCGCGCTCCACTCTGAGGGTCTCAGGCAGTGGATGCTGTGTTCTTGTGGGTACGACTGATCGGGGCAGGCCTCATTCAGAGTCATGTTCAGAGCCTCCTCCGTGAAGCCCTTCCTGAGAGCCTGGTGTATGCAGAGAACTCAGTGTGTGCAGGACTGGACACCATACCCCAGCGGGGAGCAGGCTGGGTAAAGTTATGCTCCCTGCCATTCCACAGCCCCCTACAGTTTCCCTACCGTGAAAGGCCGATGTTGGGCTAGGTGCTTTCAGAGGTTCAGTTCAGCTCCCACTTCCTGGGATTTTTGGATTCACTGAACCCACCTCTTCGTGACAGAGTGTTTACTTAACCTTAGCCAAGAGCAGGGGGTGATAGGGAGCTTTCAAG
Source organism: Dugong dugon (assembly GCA_030035585.1). Lineage (NCBI taxonomy): Eukaryota > Metazoa > Chordata > Mammalia > Sirenia > Dugongidae > Dugong > Dugong dugon. The sequence goes on from CM057480.1 coordinate 1,547,675, forward strand.
CTGGATGGAAAACCAGGTGGTTAGAAAATGCATCAGAACCTGAGTTTCTAGATACGCTAATGTGAGCTGACTCCAGCCCTCCACTTTACAGATGGGGAAACTGAGGCTCAGAGAGATGCTACCACTCTCCAAATCCAGTATAGACTTAGGTGTGGTGGGAGCCCAGTAAGCAAGGAGGAGGGCAGTGGGAGATGAGGGTGAGGTGGTGGGCTGGGGACAGACCATGCAGGCCTCATAGGCCATGGTCAGATCTAAGTGTGATGGGAGCCACCATCTGATTTACATTCTTAAAGGTCACTGGCTACTGAGTGGACAGTAGACTGGAAGGGAAGAGTAGAAGCCGACAGACCAGTTAGAGGCTGTTTCAGTAGCTGGAAGAGAGAGGGAGATGGCTGGGACCCAGTGGAGGAGGTGAGACACGGTCAGGTTGTGGATATATCCTGAGGGAAGGACCAGCAGGCAACCCCACCTCAGTTTTTGGCGTGAGCATCTGGGTGAAAGGTGTTGCCTTTTTTCTGGAATGGAGAAGAATGGAGGGAGGAGCTGGCTGAGGGAGGAGGCGAATCCAGGGTTTGGTTTGGGGTGGATTAAGTTTGAAAGCATCCAGGGAGAGATGTTGAGCAGGCAATTGGATATTCAGTCTGGAGATAAGGAGAGAGGTCCAAGGCACAGGTAGAAGTTTAGAAGCCATCAGGGTCTACATGGTATTTAAAGTGAGGAGGCTGGGTGGATCTCCAAGGAGTATGTGTAGCCAGAGAAGAGAAGCAATCTGGAGACTTCCATGTGAGACGCTACAGCATCTCAGGTTCAGGAAGATGAGGAGGAGCAGGTGGAGAAGAACAGGAGGAACTGGCCAGCGGAGTTGGAGCAAAAGTGGGAGAGAGTGGTGTCTTGAAGCTGACTGAGGAACACAAGCCAACTCAAAAAATGCCACGAAGAAGTTGAGTAAGGTGAAGACTGAGAATGGACCGTTGGATTTGACAACGTGAAGGTCACTGGTGACCTTGACAAGAGTGGTTCCGGTGGATCAGTGGGGCATCACCGATTGGAGGGTCCAAGAGAGAGTGGGAGAAGCGGAGATAGAGCAAGTATGGATGTCTGTTTTGTAGGCTGTACAACCAAGCAGAAGATGAGGTGGTGGCCGGAGGGGAGTGTGGAGCCGGGGGGTACTTTGCAAGCTGATGAAATTAGCCAGTAGAGAGGGAGAGTTTGCTGATGGAGAGAGGAGGGGAAATTGCAGGAGCAAAGTCCCTGTGTTGGCCGAGGGGGTGGGAGCCAGCGCCCAGGTGGGAGGCTGGCCTGAACCACAAGGAAAGAAGGCAGACCTTCCGGTGAACGTGGAGAGAGACGGAGAGTTGGTGATGACGGAAGGAGGGATGTCTCTTCTCATTGCTTCTGTTTTCTCAGTGAAATAAGAAGCAAGGTCAGCAGCTGAGAACATGGGGTGGGGAGGCCTCTCTGCAGTGTGAGGAGAGACAGGGAGTCCTTCATGTCAGAGCTAAGAGGTTGCAGTATCTTTGAGAGTGAGGTAGGGTTGCTAGGCTGGACTGAAGCTCCAGAGTGCTCCATGTTAGAAGACAGTGCCCCATGGGACCCTGAGGGCCCAGTGTCATTGGGAAGGGGCTTTGGGCAGAAGAGAGGACACGTCTGCCTGAGCCATCCTCCCCTCCCATCCTGGGGCCTGAGCAAGACTGTGTCACCACAGAGATGCTCCCAGACCCTAGGGAAAGGCGTCGCCTGGTTGATGCAGGAGCCAGGCAGGCTTTGGCCTGTCCTTAGCCTGTGTCTCCAGGATGCACTCTGCGTGACTCGGGCCCTGGGTGAGTCCTCCTTCCCTGTCCCATGGGAGAATCCCTGTCTCATTCCCCAGGGTGCCCTACCGGGAACCCTTTCCCCACCTGGAATCACAGAGGAGCTGTGCCTTCTTCTTCAAGCCTCCCTGGCCTTTGAGCCAGAAACGGTACGTGTACGTCCCGTAAGGCTGTGTAGGCCCATTGGAACGTCAGGGTTTCTCCCTTGGCCCGGACTGACTTGGCGGCTTTGATTGACTGTGATTTCTGCTTTTGATTATGAAAACAAATTAATCACTGCCTTTGAAATGTATTCTGCTGTCGATCCTGACTCATAGTGACCCTATAGGACAGAGTAGAACTGCACCATAGGGTTTCTAAGGAGCTGGTGGATTAGAACTGCTGACCTTTTGATTGGCAGAGGGGCTCTTAGGATAAGAAGTCTTTATCAGTAGGAAACGTTCATTTAATCAAACCTCCCCACCTGCTCTCCATTTTACAGATGGAGAAACTGAGGCTCAGAGAGAGCCTACCGCTCCCCCAAGATCATAGACTGAGTCAGCAGCCAGGCTGGGACTGAAATGTCTCCTGATTCCTAACCACGGGCTGGACGGGAGAGACACCCCCAAATCTGACATTTCTGACCAGGTTTCCCACCCAGTTAAGAAGTGGTGGGAGGGTGGAGGGGTGCAGGGAAGCCCGCCAGGCTCAGCTGACGAATCTCCAGCCACAGCTCCTCCAGTGGCCCCCCCCACTCCCAGCTGGGTATTACCTGCTGGTTAGCACAGCCTCCCACCTTCTGGGGTTGTTATGGAAACCAAACCTGGAGGGGAAGGGAGGGAAGGCAGAGAGGAGGGGAGAGCATCGCTGCCATAGCTAGCCTCATAGCTAATGGGAGTTGCCTAGCAGCCCTGGGAGCCTGGCTGGACAACGTGGATTGAGTGGGAAGTTCACACAGCACCAGAGAAGGCAAGGGGTCTACCTCTGGCTGCACAGCAAGATGGGGTGGGGCAGGAAGAAGGCGAGGGTCTGCCCCTCCTCATGACTCCTCACTCGGCCTCCCAAAAGGCTCCCCACTACACTGGGGCTGGTGTGATGGGGTGGAGTTCTCACCCACCACCCTCTTCTTCTGTGGCAGGGCCTACGATCCCACCCCAGCTGTCTGCTCCTGCCAAGCAGCTGGGCCATAGCAGAGGGGGAATGGCCTGGAAGAGGGTTTTGCCTGCCCTAGAGGGGAAAGCTCCAGCCTCACCCCGTCACTGCTCAGGCTGTTCCTCTGCCAGACAGGTTCCATCCTGCCTTGCCATACTCAGGGGCCTTCCAGCAGTCCAGAGGGTCTAACATGGGAAGAGCAGACCTCAGGCTCTGGGTGGAATAAGCAATGCAGCCCCCCCCAGAGGCCCCCCATGAGGCAGGCCCCCCAGACACAGCATGCCCTCAGGACCACCAGCCCCCTCCTGCTCTCAGCCACTCAGTCGGCCTTGCAGGCCTGCTGGGAGCACAGATACCATCCTCCCAATTCTGTCACCAGCCCGACCTTGTCACCTTGGGATCCTGTGCTCAGGATCAGCTGCTCAGGGGGCAGAGGATGAGTCGGGGGCAAGGACTGTGCTGGGACACGGCAGTGGGGCAGGTTCTACACCAGGGCAGGCAAAGGACAGGCAGAGTCTAAGCTAAAGGACCAGGGCACAGGAGGGTCTGTGAGGGACAGCTAGGGAGAAGCAAGGACAGTTGGTTCCCTCTCTGATCTGCTCCACTCACTCCCTGAAACCAGAAGAGGCAGCCTCAAAACCAGTGTCCCAAGCAAGAAGTAGCTATTGTCCCAGGCCACCCAGGAGACCAGCAGCAGGAAGCAGGATCCCAGAGCCTCCGACTGGCCACAGCCATGGCTTCCGTGTGATGGCAATGCCAGCAGTATCCCAGGCTCAACTTCAGAGTCCCGGGGCAGCACCACCTCTGGACAGAGATTCCAAGCCTGAGAGAAGAATGTGGGACAGAGGCCTGAGGGTCTGCGCCATCTCAGAGAATAGAATAGCCATCAAAAGTAGAGCGGGAGCTTGGATCAGTTTAAGAGGTGATTTCTGCTCCCCACTGGAAGGTAAGGCTGCATCTGGCTGCTGCACTGAAGACAGATGTGCACGTTGAAGTGACCCCAGACGACAGAATGGATGCCACAGCACAAGAGGGTCTGGGGGAGCCAGAGGCAGGAAACCTCTAGGAATGTGTGTGCGGTCTTCTCATCTCTGGAGGGATGCCGTGGGTGAGGGGATAGCAGCGCGGTCCTCGGAGCCTCAGGAAGATGTAGCCAAAGGGCCCCATGCGTGGATGGAGAGGAAGTTGGTTTCAACCCCATATCAGAGCTGGACCAGGCTGGACCCATTGACCTCAGATACCACACAGCTTGAAGAGGAGTTCAGATGCCCTGAGCAGAGCGGAGGGGCCTGCAGTGCAGACTGACTGGCCGACTGAGTCCAGCACACTGTCAGCCCACCTTGGCATTCACCCAGCGTCACAGGGTGGCCACCCTGGATCTGATGTCACTCAGACATCCTGAGTCCAATGCCCTTTGTTAAACATCAGACACCTTCGGTTAAATGTCAGGAACTTTGGAGCCAAAGTCCTTGGTTAAATATCACCAGTCCATTGTCTCTGTCCCAGTGGCCTCAGTCACACACTGTCCATCAGTCTCTCAGACATTGTTGCAGTCATGTGGCCCGGCCGCTGCATGTCCTCACACCTTGCTTGGGCAGACCCTGCCCCCCAAAACCAGCTCTTCCTCTGTCTGTGGAGCCTAGGGATGGGATGACTGTCCAGGCTCCCGGTGTGAGCCCCACAGCACCCAAACTTGCTGAGCACCACTCAGACCACGCAGGGTGGACCCCTGAGGAGGGTGAGCCCCATGCCACCCAACCCTGCTGAGCACCACTCAGGCCTCACAGGGTGGACCCCGGAGGAGGGTGAGCCCCATGCCACCCAACCCTGCTGAGCACCACTCAGACCACACAGGGTGGACCCCTGAGGAGGGTGAGCCCCATGCCACCCAACCCTGCTGAGCACCACTCAGGCCTCACAGGGTGGACCCCGGAGGAGGGTGAGCCCCACGCCACCCAACCCTGCTGAGCACCACTCAGGCCAGGCAGGGCGGACCCCTGAGGTGGGCTGGTCGCCTCCCGAGGTCCCTCCTCCTGTGGAGACAGATGCAGGACTGTCCTTGTGGGACACTAAGGGTCCTGGGGTGAGACGGTGGGTGGATTCCTGGAGGAGGGGCCAGCGTCACCTGGGACCCCTCATCCTTCTCCTTTCTCTTGTGCTGGCCGCTGGCTGTGAGCAGTTGAAGAGCTGGGTGCCCAGCAGCCTCCCTTTCATCTTCCAATGCCTCTGGGGAACTCAGGGTGCTTTCCACTGAGTGCTGGAGCTGTCTCTCCCTCGTGACTCCAGGACCTCCTAAGCTGCTCCTCATATGGCAGATTGTGGCTGGAAGGGGCAGCCCTTGAAGACCCAGCCACACCCGACTCCCCATGGTGGTCTCCGCCAGGGCTTCAGGGTCCCACGGTTGGAACAGCCAGGCACTTGCTGAATCTCTGCCCCCCACTCAGCGACCAGACTACAGAAGATACAGAGGAAAGAAGAACCAGGAATCCCCTTGTTTCCTCGTCACCTTAAAGGAGGCTCCTGGCAGCAGTGCTTCCCTCTTGGCTCTGGCGTGTCCCCAACCTCAGGCCCTGCCATGCTGTCCCCAGTGGCACGGAGAATGCGGCAGGTTTCTTATGGGACCATCCCAAGAGAGCTGCCTGGGAGCTGCTGTGTGGACACCTGTACAGCACCCACACGGAGGTCCCCGTGTCAGGAGGTCGAGATCAGGAAGAAAACCTGGGGGAGTCCCGGGACCACCCACTGCCCTCCCCACGGGAGTCAAGAAGGGAGAGGGCTGGTGGGGAGGGCGGCCTGTGGTTCTGCTTTGTAATCCCAATAACTGTGGTTTGATTCTGCAGGTATGTATCAGAAAATATAAAACTAGGCAATTTGTCGGCTCTTCGAACTTTCAGAGTCTTGAGAGCTCTAAAAACTATTTCAGTTATCCCAGGTAAGGTACCAGGCTGTCCTCTCGGGCCTCAGCCACAAGCGACCCTCTCTCTCTGTCTCCCCACCTCTCCACCTCTGGCCCTCTGTCCCTCCTGGCATGTTGTCACTGTTTTGTGTGTGACTTTCCCTTGTTACAGATACACAACTGAATTTGTGGACCTGGGCAATGTCTCAGCCTTACGCACCTTCCGAGTCCTCCGGGCCCTGAAAACTATATCAGTGATTTCAGGTGAAAATCAGGTTAAACGCCAAGGCTGGAGGGACATGCCCGGCCTCTCTAGCCCCCTGGGAGCCAAGGCGGCCCTCGGGAAGGCTCCTTCGGATGTGCCTGTCACCAGAATACCTTTCCCAGAGCTTGGTTGTAGGGGCTGCAGGCAGTGGGCACAGCTGTCCCCCAAAGCCTCAGAATGGGCTTCAGACTGCCCACCAGAGTCCACTGTCACAGACACCCCGGGGGGGTTCAGAGCACCCCATGGCAGGGGCTGCAGTTAAACCAAGCTCCTGAGACAGAAAGCCAAATTCTTCCCACGATAGTCCATTTTTTTTCCAAACTGAGCTCAGCTATTTGAGTGGCTTAAAAGCTTGTATGTGAACTGCATGAATGGCTTCAGCCTGAAGCATTATCCTGTGATACGGAAACCAAAAGCACTATGTTTGAGGAAAGCCATGTACACACAGAACCAACAAAGAAAACCCTGGCGCCGTCTTCCACAGCTGAGTGCCCAGCCCCTGCCTTCTACGCCCTCTGATGATATACGCCCAACAGGAGCCCCGGCACCCCTTTGTGAAACAGAGTGTAATCTGGGGACAGGTGTCATCGGGCCTTGGCGTCTAACAGCCCTCGCTGCGTGGTGCGGTAGGGGGTTAGCAAACCATGCATGTAGCCTCAGGAAGAGATCTTCCTTGACAGATGTTGGCAATTGTACCTGGGAAGTCTCCAAAATCCAGACGGCCTCCCTAGAAAGCCCTTCCCACTCCCTCGTCCAGGAAAGCTCTCAAAAGACTCGTGATGATTTCCCAGCTCACATTGTGTGATACGCTGGTGCTGAAGCCGAGACCCCCCCAGAAGGCTGTTTTATCCCAAGTATTTATTCACTCTCCCAGATTAAAGTGAGTCCAAGCTCAGATATCTCCCTGCAGTGAAGAAGCTGCTCTTGGAGGGCCTGAGCCCAGGGTTCCCTCCAAAGCCTTTTCTGAATGCGTCCGCACTCAGAACTAGAGAAGGCACTTCATGTATGAAGGTGGTGTGAGACAGGCCAGATACCACTGTTCTGGGGAGGTGTTAAAACTCCAGGGAAGAATTAGGTGGACCAGATGGCTGCATCCCTTCCTGATTTGGGAAGTAGGTAGTTCTGGGCCCTTGGCCTGTATTAACTGTTGCTGCACCCAGGAAGACGGGGGCCTGGCAGCCTGGCTCTCAGCTCCCTGCAAAATTCAGACTCCCCCCAGTGGGTTAATCACCCTGTAAAAGGAGCCTCCCCTTACTCTGTGTTCAGACGGAATGCTCCTCCTGGCATCTGTACCCACTGTGGTATGAACACAGGACCCACTTGTCCCCTCCTTGTGGTTAGGTGCCATCGGTTTCAACTCATGGCAACCCCATGTGACAGAGTACAACTTTCCCACAGGGCTTTCTAAACTGCTATCATTCTGGAAACCGATCACCAGGTCTTTTTCCCACGGAGCTGCTGGGTGGGTTCGAGCTGCCAGCCTTTCAGTTAGTGGCCGAGTGCTTAACCATCACACGACCAGGGCTCGTTTGTCCCCTATAGCCCTCCCCCACAAAAAAGCAGCCCAGACCTCTGCCAAGAGCCAAGAGCAAGTGAGGCAGTCTGCACCCAGCCACTCTCATGGGACCACACCATTGACAGAGGTGTCACTGGGTCCTGGCACACACATACGAGGTCAGAGGCCTGCCTGTCCTCTGGAGTCCCAGGGACAGCCTCCCAGCACACAGCCTGCCAGGGTGTGGATGCACACACTTGCACAGTGGTTAAGAAAAGGTGTGTTCCAGTCCCCTTAAAAAGAAAGGCTTGCAAAGGAAAACATTTCTCAGTCCTGGGGAAAAGAAGGAAGCCCCCCAGTCCAGCACCCAGACCCAGACCCAGACCCAGACCCAGACCCAGCCCCCAGCCCCAGCCCCAGCTCCAGCCCCCAGCCCCAGACCCAGCCCCAGACCCAGCCCCCAGCCCCAGCCCCAGCCCCAGCCCCAGCCCCAGCCCCCAGCCCCAGCCCCAGCCCCAGCCCCACTGGATCTCTTCAAAGGTGCCAGCCACCCAGTGAGGGAGCAGACAGACCCCGAAAGCAGTCATTACAAATAGGCTGTGGTCAGCATTCTGGAGGACTTCTTGAAGGAGGTGTCTCCCAGTTGAGTCTTAAATAGCCTTGGTCGTCCCTGGACCTCAGTTCTTTCCCCTTAAAATGAGAGTGAAGACAGAATGGTTGCTTTCCCACCCTAGCCTGTTAAGACATCAGTGGCAGAGAGGGTCTCCCCATGGACCCCCTAGGGCCCATTCCGAAAGAATCCTGTGACATTGTTGGAATCAGTCTTGCCACAGTGAAATCTGTCATCCCCGGGAGAAACATTTAAAAGGGTGAATCTGTTCACACCACTCAATTTCCCTGGGACACTGTCTACACAGACAAGGTCAGGAGGAGCCTTCCTGAGCTTCAAACTGGAGCATTTGGGCCAAAGATACCACACCCTAACGGGTGAGGCCAAGTCTGATTTGGATCTGTGAGTGGTGCCCACTGCCCCTCGCTTTGTTCCCGCGTATGCCAGGGTCTCGAGGCCCATGAGCAGGACCGGACGGGTGCCGGCCAAGAGCACAGACCCCCTGCTGGGGATGAGGCATCCCACCCCCACCTGGTACCACCCTGCAGGGTTACCCATTGCCAGGCAGTTGCCAACATCTGCCAGGACGATTCTGACTGGGAGCGCTGAGTGTCTCTGAGCCTGGGTGGGCTAAGCATCAGGGCACCACGGCGAGGATGTCCTCTCTCCTCTCAGATGGGGCTGGGTCACGGGCACAGAAGCCACGCGTGCTCCTAACACATTAACCAGCTGGACGATGGATTGATGGAGCTTAACCTGAGATCTGCCGCTTGGGGGGCTGTGGGGGCAGGGCCTGCTACGGTGGAGGAGCCCCTGACCCCTGATGCTTACAGAGGTCGCAGGTCATAGGACAGTACCCAAGGCCAGACTGAACGTATCTACACGAGCTTTTCTGTCTGTTCGCTGTGTTGGGGGCTGGCTTCTGCAGGGAGCTGGGCCGGGCAACTAACAGATCACAACCTCTCAGCTTTGGGGAGTGAGGCGGGGGGGTGGTCCCAGAGGGACAGGGCAAATGGGGAAGACGCAGTATAGGTTCACCCCTCCCCTGCCCCAGAACTTTCCCCAAAGGTGGGGCATGAGGACAGAGGCCCCTTAGGACATTACCCGCCATGACCTTGCCAAACCCTCCCCAGAGCCTCCAGCATGCGCACACCAGCCCCCAGCCTGTCCCCAGGCCCTGCGTTCCCTAGTTTCCTCTACCACTTAAGACACCCTGGGCCATCAAAGAGAGTGGGGCTGACCGCTACCAGGGAGAGCTGAGTCCCCATCTCAGGCTGAAGGCTGAAGACCCTCCCTTGCCTGGGGCTGCATTTAAAGGGATGAGTGGCACACCTTGGGACCAACCAGAGGGAAACAGACTTTGAGGGTTTGTGGCTTCAAGAAAGACGGCATTTTTCACACCCGTGTTATATATTTGGCTGGTGGAGAGGAACATGGACCAGGGCCCCCTCTGAAGGTATGAGACCAGGCAGAATCCCAGAGGCTAAAAAATAGGGGGCTTTGGCCTTAGAAGTCCAAAAGAAGCTTCTCTCCTTCTGCCCCCACCTCATGGTTGTTCACCCCAGCTCTGCTCAGCACCCCTGAGGTGACCCCAGGCTCCTTCTCGCCTCCCCCAGGCCTGAAGACCATCGTGGGCGCCCTGATCCAGTCTGTGAAGAAGCTGGCCGACGTGATGGTCCTCACAGTCTTTTGCCTCAGCGTCTTTGCGCTCATCGGCCTGCAGCTCTTCATGGGCAACCTGAGACACAAGTGCGTGCGTAACTTCACGCTGCTCAACGGCACCAACGGCTCGGTGGAGGCCAACGGCCAGATCTGGGACTCGCTGGATGTGTACCTCAACCATGCAGGTGCGGACTCGCTCCCTTCCGGATGGAATGCCCTGTGGCCCCAAGAGGGCTTTGTGAGGTGACCAGGGCCAGGGCACCTCCCACGCAGGCCTCTCCGGAGCATAGGCCTCCTGGGCCCTTCCAGCCCCACCTCGTCCCCCAGAGACCCAGCCGTGTGCTCAGGGATCCCAGACCCTGCCCTTTGAGGCCCGCCCTGGTGAGGTCCAAGGCTGGCTGAGGGGGCGCACTTGAGGAACAGGAAGGATGTGATTCGATGGAGAGGCAGACAGGGGAACAGCAGCTGTAAGGTTTAGAGTGTGAGGAACCATGAAGAGACAGCCTGCAGAGGAGTGTGAGCTTGGGGAAGGGTGGGACCCGCAGCCGGGTGGTTGGTGAGACCTCAGACAGGAGGCTCCGCCTGCTGGGCATGGGGATTTCCCGATCGACTTTGGTGTTCTTTGGTCGGGTGCTCATTCCATATACATGCACCCTCAGGGCCCTGCGAGAGGGTGGGAACAGACTCAGAGATTGTGTAAAGTAGCTGTGAGCCCCTGTCCTTGTCTCGCCCCGCCCCCCATGGTTGGCACTTCCCTTCTCAAGGCTGATGATCAGCACCATCCACCTGGATCAAAGAGATTTCAGGCCAGGAGGACACATTCTGAAGCTAGAGCCTCTTGCATAAACCAGCAACCCACTTGGGGAAAGAAACATAGAAGCTTGAGGAATAAATTTGCTTATGGGTTAGCTATCGTCATACGAAAGGAGCCCTTGTGGCGCAGCGGTTAAGCACTCGGCTGCTAACTGAAAGGCCAGCGATTCAAACCCAAGAGCTGCTCCGAGGGAGGAAAATGTGACGGTCTGTTCCTGTAAAAATTACAGCCTTGGAAGCCTTATGGGGCAGTTCTGCTCCATCCCGTAGGGTTGCTATGAGTTGGAATTGACATGGCAGCAGTGGGTTTCGCCATGTAGCAGTGTTTGTGTGACTTCACTGCCACTAGAGTCCCGGGGAGGGGCTCCTTGAGGCACAGATTGCTGGGCCTCACCCCCGGGAGTTTCTGAACCAGCAGGTCTGGTGTGGTGCTTGGGAAGTCGCATTGATAACCAGTCCCCAGATGATGTTGATGTGCTGGTCCAGGGGTCACACTTTGAGAACTGCCACCCAAGCTCAAGGCAGGTAATGGTGCAAGGTGAGGACTGACAAATGGCCACAGAGAGGAGAGGACAGGGCCTGGAGTCCTGTGTCTCACCTGGACCAGCCCAGCTCCTTCTTACCTCCGTATCTGAACAGACCGACGTGTTGCCACGGTGACTGCATCAGGCATCACTTCGCCATTTTATACACAGCAGAGTGGGTTCAGAACTGGGCAATACTCTGCCAAGACCGCGCGGTGACTCAGCAGCCAAGCTGGAACTTTTCCCAGACCTTGCCTCCTAGTTCAGGGCCTCTCTTGGCCCTTGTTGGCCCCTGAGTGGTTTGGGCAGGGTGGAAGCCCCTCTGTGGGGACAGCTGAGGCCCTGCCCAGGACTTCCTGTGCCCTCCAAGCACACGGGGGATATTGGCAGCTGGAGGTCTGAGGAAGAGCAGGAGGAAGGCCGGGGAAGCAGCCAGGCTTGGCAAGGCAGAGGAGTAGGGGGCAGGGCAGGGGCAGAGAAGAAGAGGGAAGACCACCAGCTATGTCTACACCTGGAAGCAGGATGGGAAGCCCAGGAGTCTGAGCCACGTGTGCCCCTCCCCATCAGATGTCTCTCTTACAGACAATTACCTGTTGAAGAATGGCACCTCCGACGTGTTACTGTGTGGGAACAGCTCAGACGCCGGGTACGTGGTGTCCACCGCCCAGGGTCACCTTGCTCAGCCAGGGGGCAGGGATCCCCTGGGGCTTTCTCCACTGACAGTGCTTTTTGTTTATGCACCTGACCCCAGGGACAGTGAAGCCTTCACCTGCCTCCCTTCCCTGCCAGGGCCCTGTCAGCCTCCCCACCCCCACCCTCATCAGAGGTGACAGCTCCGAAGGAGATGAAGAAAGGTCAGGGACAGGTGGGCAGGGAGGGCCGCCAGAGCCCAGAAATGGGACAGGGGCTGGAGGGCAACCCAGGAGCCCTGCAGGATCCCCCACCAGCCCAGCCTTGGCTCCATTCCTTCCAGAAGCCCCTCAGGGCTGCCCTATCCCGCTCCCATCTTCACTCTCTCCCTCCTGGTCTCTGTCAGGGGTGAGTGCGGCCTCCCTCAGCAGCCTGGACTCTCCTTGAGCTCAAGCAGGACCTGAGTAGGGTACTCGGAGATGCCCAGTGGCCTGTGCAGTTTCCGAGGTCTGGGTCAGTGCAGCTGTGGCATGGGTTATTAGGGCAGGGGGCACAGAGCACCCTGGCTGAGGGTTGTATTTCAAGTTGTATTTCCATGTCTCTGAGTATGATGTTCCGGAGCCTAGGTTTGCTGTCGCCTTGTTGCTAAGGAGATTGTCTGGGGGGGTCTTGGCATCAGCAGGTACGGAGGTCTCTTGGCTAAATCCTCCCGCTTGCCAAATCTGTCTGTCTCTCTGTCTCACACACACGCACACACACACACACACACACACACACACACACATACTCGTGGTTCCAACGCAGCACTCCCTATTTGGGAGAGAAGCTGTCACCTTCAGTTCCATGGACTGTGGCTCTGCCTTAGCTGAACCAGCACCTGTGTGTGCAGTTGTGCAAACGGGCACATTTTCCAGATGTGGCCTGGCCCCAGCCTGCCCACCCCAGAATCATTCCTCATCCTCATGACCCTGCCTTTGCCCTCAGCCCCATTCTGTTCAGCCCAAGCCTTGCTGCTTTCCCCCATGTGCCTGCACTGCACTCAGCCCCTGGTGGGGTAGACAGGCAGTGGAAGAGGTGGAAGCCAGGCCCTTGGAGGGGGTGTCATGTGGGCAGAAGGGAGCTAGAGAATACAGATAGGTGGAGAAAAAGGGAGACGGTATCCCAGTGGGAGGCCCAGTGTGAGCAAAGCCGTGGAGTCAGGCTTGTGAAGCCTGACTGGCGGAGCAGCGGGGCATATGCTGGGCTGCCCAGGGAGACCAGTCAGGGGCATGGCCTCCTTACAGCATGAGGCAGTCTGTGTGTCTGACTGCAGGACATGTCCTGATGGCTACCGGTGCCTAAAGGCGGGCGAGAACCCAGACCACGGCTACACCAGCTTCGACTCCTTTGCCTGGGCATTCCTCGCTCTCTTCCGCCTGATGACGCAGGACTACTGGGAGCGCCTCTACCAGCAGGTGCGTGGGTGCACGGGCCAGCAGAGGGGTGTCAAGTTTGGGGCTCAGAGCCCCACACCAGGGCCCAGGCCTGGGCTGCACAAGGGCTGAGCTAGAAAAGGCTCCAGCAGCTTCCTCACTGGCAGAGCTTTGGAGGGGCAGAAGCAGGACAAAGCCTCTGTTTTCCTTTCCCCAGTGAGGTCAACAACTGTACTTACAGTGGTAGTGGGACCCCTGTATTTGAGGGATGGGGATCCAGGAAAAAAGGAAATTTTCTTTTTACTTGTGACCAAGAATCCATCTTTATGTGAAACACTGCCTCCTCGGTGGGTGGGACACTCCTCCATCAGATAGGATGGAATATTCCTCCCCTGTGAACGCAACACCCCCCCTGTTGCTTGGGAGAGTCCGCCTCCCTCTGTGGGTGGGACATTCCCCACTCTGTGTGCAGGTCATTCTTCTCTCTGTAGGGTGGGACACTCTCCCCTCTGTGGGACAGGATAACCCCCTGTCTATAGATGGGACAGTCTCTACCACCCAGGTGGTGGCTATTTGAACCCCCAGCACAGCTAGCTGCAAGACTTGAAAATGCCATGACCCAGAAGGGACCTAGAGAGAGTGACCTCTCCCACTTTTCTTTCCCACCCACCCCCAGACCCTGAGGTCTGCAGGGAAGATCTACATGATCTTCTTCATGCTTGTCATCTTCCTGGGGTCCTTCTACCTGGTGAACCTGATTCTGGCGGTGGTCGCCATGGCCTATGAGGAGCAAAACCAAGCCACCATTGCTGAGACTGAGGAGAAAGAAAAGCGCTTCCAGGAGGCCATGGAAATGCTCAAGAAAGAGCATGAGGTGAGTGAGCAGCCAAGGAACTTCCAGACCAAACCCTCGCCTGACTGGATGCCCGTGGGCATGGGCATGCTGGGGAAAGCTGATGCCTGTATGTGTGGTGCATGCTGGGAAAAGCTGGTGCCTGTGAGTGTGGTGCATGCTGGGTAAAGCTGGTGCCCGTATACACAGTGCACGCTGGGGAAAGCTGGTGTCTGTATACACAGTGCACACTGGAGAAAGCTGGTGTCTGTATACACAGTGCCTGCTGGGGAAAGCTGGTGTCTGTATACACAGTGCATGCTGAGTAAAAAGTTGTACCTGCTGGGTAAAGGTGCTTATTAATGAGGTGCCTTCTAGATAAAAGTGGTACCTACTGGGTAAAGGCGGCCCTGTGAGCATGAGTATGCTGGGTAAAGTTGTTTCCTGGGATCATGGTATCTTCTAGGTGAAGGTGGTGCCTGCTGGGTAAAAATGGTGCCTGCTGGGTAAAAAAAAATGGTGCCTGCTGGGTGAGAGTGGTGCCTGTGAGCATCATGCAAGCTGGACAAGAGACCCATATATCCATGGACATAGTTTATCCTGGTCGAGGGCTGCCTTCTGGTGGGATAATGAGGAAGGCCCAAGGCCTGAGCCAGCTCAGAAAATCAGCACTGCCCTGGCTACCCATAGTTCCCCACACAGAGGATGCTGGAGGCTGACTACAGAACAAGCCTATTAGAAACCAGGCTGTGAGCATCTACTTTTCTTCTCACTGCCCTGTACCACCTCCCCCAGTACTCTTCTTGGCCGGTGGAACCTTCTGGAAGATCCCCTGCCCCCTTGTTCCACTTCCTCTGCTCACCAATACTTCCCCTACCTGCCCTACACACTTCCTGTTCCCGAGGGCTGCTCACTTCAGCCATAGTCTCCTTCCCCTGGATGCTGATCTTTCTCAAAAACTCCCGTGACTGTCTGAACTTACTCATCTGCAGTGCCCTTGTTTTGGGGTTAGGAGCCAGTCTACTGATGTTCAGAGTTGCGTGCTCTGCCTTAGCCTGAGGCTGCACAATCTCATTGACTGAAAAATGCCTTTCTTTACCCTTTTCCAGGCCCTCACCATCAGGGGTGTGGACACTGTGTCCCGCAGCTCCTTGCAGATGTCCCCTTTGGCCCCAGTGACCACCCGTGAGAGGAGCAAGAGGAGGAAACAAATGTCTTCAGGGACAGAGGACTGTGGGGATGGCAGGTTCCCCACGTCTGACTCGGAAGATGGTCCCAGAGTACTGGTAATCCCCGGCGGCAGCTCTGGCCCTCTCAGCGTGATCTGGCAGTGAAAGCCCATCACGCTGGGCCCCTGGTGTGGTCACAGTCCCACCGTGTACTCCACAGCATCTTTAACGCCCCTCCCGGCCCTGCCTGCTTCCCAGGCCTTGGGCAGCCGGGTGGGGCAAGTTTGGGTGTTATGATATCCCCAACCTGGGGCTGAGTCCCCCAGCGTTGGAGCTGCAGTTAGGGGACACCCCATGGCGTGGACTGGTAGGAGCCCAAGAACATGCTCACATGAGAGAGGGGGCATGGCTGACCACCCCAGGTCCTGCTCAGGGCAGGTCTGCCACAGCTATAGCCTGCACATGGCAGGAGCCCCCTTGCCTCCGTGTCCCCCTGCCCAGCCTTAACCTCACCTTTAGGCCCCAATAAGCCTCAATCTCAAAGCCCCAGAGATACAGACTTCAGGTGAGGAGAGATCCCAGAAGATACAGGATCGCCTCTAGCCCTGCAGTCCCTCCTCTAAACACTCTCTGGCTCACCCCCCGCCCCCCACCAGCTCCTGTGTGGCAGGCAGAAGCCCTAGATGCCCCAAGAAGTTGAGCCAGGGTGATGTCACGAGGGCTAGGCTGGCTAGGAGCACATGAGACCCGTCTTGCTGACGCCCCCTCTCCCCACGCCCCCAGAATCGCCTCAGCTTCACCCACGGCCTCAGCAGGGCCTCCGCGAAGCCACACTCCAGCCACGGGAGCATTTTCACCTTTCGCCGACGAGACCTGGGTTCCGAGACAGACTTTGCAGATGATGAAAACAGCACGGCGGGGGAGAGCGAGAGTCGCTGCACGTCCCTGCTGGCGCCCTGGTCCCTGCGCCGGCGGCCGAGCGCCCAGGGCCAGCCTGGCCCCGGGACACCACCTCCCAGCCACATCCTCAATGGCAAAAGGAACAGCGCCGTGGACTGCAACGGGGTGGTCTCTCTGCTGGGGGCCGGCAACTCCGAGGCCACTTCCCCAGGGAGCTGCCTTCTCCACCCTATGATGCTGGAGCGGCCCCCAGACACGGTGAGCCGGCCCCACGGTGCAGGCACCAGCACAAAGCTGGTCTGTCTCCTAACTGGTCACCCGTTGCCGGGTCCAAAAATACTCACCAAATATTTCTCGAGTACCTGTGGCATCCCCGGGTGGTACAAATAGTTAATGCGCTCAGCTGCTGACCGAAAGGTTGGAGGTTTGAGTCCACCCAGAGGCACCTCGCCTGACAATGTACTTCTGAAAAATCTACTTTTGAAAACCCTGTGGAGCACAGTTCTACTCTGACACACATGGGGTCTCCATGAGTCGGACGTGAGTCAACAGCAACTGGTTTGGGTGTTTTGTTTGTTTATTGTATGCTGGGCTCTGGGGTTGAATAAACCCACAAAAAATCTGTGCTCTCATAGAGCTTCCATGCTAATGGGGGCAAACAGACAAAAATCAAATAAGGAAAAGTGTGTGTGTACATACATAAGTACATGCATACACACGTGTGTAATGGTGATAAACGGAATGATAGTTAAACATTTAGCAACTGTCAGGCAAGGGCAAGGAGCCCTGGCTGTGTGACGGTTAAATGCTCAGCTGCTAACTGAAAGGCTGGTGGTTAGAACCCACCAGCAACTCCATGGGGGAAAAGACCTGGAGATCTGTTCCCATAAAGATGACAGCCTAGGGAACTCTACGGGGCAGTTCTGCTCCGCCCAGCATCGTCAGGCCCTGAGTTACCCCTCGCTAGGTGCTGGATCGTGGGCAATCCAGGGGGTTCTGGGCAAGGGGCTAGAGTGGTAAGGGGGCATTCTGGACAGCAGTTATTGACCAAGTTTGAAATATTTTAGTATCTTACCAACTAGTAACTCAGCATAAGCCCATGCAATAAGTGCTTCTGGGGGGTTGGGGGTGGGGGGTGCTGCAAAACGAAGCCAAGAGGGAGACGAGGGTGAGAGCCTGCTGCATTCTGAAACCAAAGGGTGGGATAGAGGAGCGGTTACCACCCGGACTCGAGACCAACTGGGTTTGAATCCCAGCTCACACCTTACTAGCTAGGTGGCCTATGGTCACCCTCTGTTACTTTACTGTGCTCAGGGGTCTCATCTGTAAAATGGGTTAAAAATTCCCATCGCAAGATCGTTGCAAGTGTTACATGTAGATCAGGCAGAGCCCGCGTGCTGTGTGTAAGTATGTTGATGTTAGAACATCGTCATGACATGCTGGCATTATCGTCATCTGGAGGCGCCAAGTTTAGGCGGAGGAAGCGCTAGTGCAAAGGCCCTGAGGCAGAAGCATTTGCAGCCTGTTAGAGGAACTGTTGGGAGGTCAGTGTAGCTGGAGCAGAGGTAACAGAGGGAATCATTGTCAGAATGGTAATGAAGTAGGCAGGCCAGGTGGCAAAAGGCCAGTCAGGTGACAGACTAGTGACTGCCCAACCAGCCAACTGGTGTCCTGCTGCCCCCTGCCCCCACACAGTGTCCATTGCAGCCCACCCAGGAGAAGGCCAGCTGCACAATTCGGACTCCCCAGCCGCCTACGGGGAGCCGGAGGGGGCAGACGGTGAGAAAGCTAGCCAGGAGCCTTGATCAAGAAGGTATAGGCGGAGGGAGGACCCAGGGCCAAACTGCCATTTCGTTCCAGCTCAGGCCCTTGCGCCCGCTGTGGGACTCTGTGCAAGCTAGTGAGCCTCTCTGTCCCCCAGTCCCTGACTGGGGCGCACGTTTAAGCACTCAGCTACTAACTGAGAGTTTGGCAGTTCAGAAGAAAGGCCATTAAAAACCCTGTGGAGCACAGTTCTCCTCTGACATACAAGGGGTCACCCCGAGCTGGAATCTACTCAGGAACAGTGTTTTAGTTTGTTGTGGAAATAATAGTAATACCCACATCCGCCGGTTGTGGTGAGGACTGTTGTTGTGATGCGCAGAGCGGAACTGCTCCATAGGGTTTTCAAGATCCGCAGGCCTGTCTTCCGAGGGCCTCTGGGTGGATTCAAACCACTAACCTTTCAGCGAGTTGTCAAGCACTTAACTTTTTGTGCCACTCAGGCTCCTTGTGGCGTGGACTGAAAGAGTTAAAACAGGCCAGGTGCTGAGACCCGTGTGTGGTTCATGTTCAAGGTACTGTTGTACTATTGTTCTCTGTAATTGTTACTGGAGTCCGGGGGACGCAGTGGTTGTTAAGAGCTCGGCTGCTCACCAAAAGGTTGGCAGTTTGAATCCACCAGCGGCTCTTTGGAAACCCTCTGGGGCAGTTCTGCTCTGTCTATAGGGTCGCTATGAGTCAGAACAGACGCCACGGCCATAGTCATAATTATAGCGTGATGGGGCACTCACACACCTCTGGAGCAGGGAGTAAAGGGTGAGTTCCTGGAAACCATCGGGAGGGGGCAGATAGCCACAGCCTCTGGAAGGGTGGGGTATCTGGTTTCCTGGGAACAGCAAACCCCAGTGGCTGCAGGCTCCCCCGCGGGTCCGCCCCGGTGCATCAACCTGCGGACCCGCAGCAGCAGCCGAGCGGTAATAGAATTTCCTAATCTCATTAGGGAGAGAATCATCTCATTCTGCTGCACATGTCGGGAGGAATCCGAGTTCAAACACTTCATTACCCGGAACTTGGACTTCACCCGTTCGCACTTCTGTGGGGCCCATTTGTAGCCTTAAAGGGATTAGCAGGCCACGAAGGGGTCATATGCAAAGTTAAAGGAATTAGGGGACCAAGATGGAGACATTTGAAAAGTTAAAGAGGTTAGTGGGCTGTAGGGCCCTGGGAATGCCTTTCTCTGCTTCCACCCGGTCCTAAGTGAGACCTCTCTGCCCAGTTCTAGTCTGAAAACAAAGCACGGTGTCTGGCATGTACTACTGCCATCTGCCATGAGGTCAGCTCTGACACATAGTGACCCCGTGGGTGTCAGAGCAGAACTGTGCTCTGTAATGGCTGCTTTTTAGGAAGTAGATCGCCAGGACTTTCTTCCAAAGCACCTCTGGGTGGACTCGAACTTCCGGTCTTATAGTTGGCAGCCAAGCACATTAACCATTTGCTCCACCCGGAGATTCCTGGCAAATGTTGTTGTTGTTGGATGCCGTTGAGTTGATTTTGACTCACAACGACCCTATGTGACAGAGTAGAAGTGCCCCATAGGGTTTTCTTAGCTGAAATCTTTACAGAAACAGTAGTGGGTGCTTGCTTAGTCAACATAGAGGCAGGGAGGGAGGGCAAACCCAACAGACAGCGCACGTTTACTTTATCTAGATTGAGGGGGGATGAAGACTTACTTTGTCCCCTGCCTTTCTAAGGAGCCTGGCCCCAGAGGGTCCGTGGGGATGAGGGATGCATACGGAATAGCCATTTTCTCCCTCCCTCCACTTGGTGTAAGGCCTTCATCCTTACCCCTGGTCATCTGACAAGTTAGAGGCAGAGCTGGAACTCCTAATCCAGGCCTCCAAGTTGATTTGTTCATCCAACTCATATTTATCTCGTGCCAGCCTGCTGTATCTGGAGCCCTCATGGCACAGTGGTTAAGTGCTCAGCTGCTATCCAAAAGGTCAACAGTTCAAATCCACCAGCCACTCCTTGGAAACTGTCTAGGGCAGTTCTACTCAGTCCTATAGGGTCGCTACGAGTCGGAATTGACTTGACGGCAACGGGTTTGGTTTTTGGGTTTTTCAGCCTGCTGCATTGGGAGCCAGGCAGTGTTTGTAAACAGAACACAAAATCTCTGCCCTACGTCTGTTTGGAACCCATGCCAGGCCCTGGCTCCGCCACTCTGGCTAACTCAGGCCCATCTCTGTCCTGCAGAGGTTTTAAGACCAGGATCTCATCCTCCTGAGCTGAACAGCCAGGTTCCTCCCTCAGCCCCAGCCTTGGGCACGTGGACCGTGGTCACACATGGCCCGGCTGACGTTAAGTCTTTGTGAGCCCTCCTCACGTGTGTGGCGGGCTCCGAGTAAGCCCAGAGAATGCATGCCCACTAGCACCCTTCCTCAGGGCACGCATGTTGAAGAGGAATCCAACAGTGCAAAAGTACGTGGAGTGAAGAGGGGACTTCTCCCTTCTCCACCCCCCGCCCTACCCACACACACATAATCACATTCCCCAGATGGATCCACTTGAACGGTTTGGTGCTTCTTCTTCCGGATCTTTTTCTTGTTTTTCCATCAAACAGTTTGCATTGGAGATGCGTCCATGGGCGCGTGCATGGGACAGCCTCCTTCTCTCTGTTGTCTGTGTCCTGGTCCAGAATTGGCGTGTATCCATAACTGATTTCAGCCTTCTTCTGTTGATTGCTTGTCCTCTGTTTTTATGGTATTAGGGACAGTGCTGCCACAGAACATCATTGTACGTATATTTTTGGTACACGTGTATAGTTATTTATGAAGTTAGATTACTAGACAAGGAACTGCAGGGCCAATTTGAAATTTTCTTGATAGACACAGCCAGACTGCCTCCACGGAAGCTCCCACCAGCCGTGTCTAAGCGCTGTGCTTTGTGTTTCTATTAATGTCCTCTTAGAGCATGTCAGATTCTTTTTTTTTTTCCAGCTTCTTTGTGCTCTCGACTCTAGGGAACTTGTGGTCAATTAAGACTCCCAGATCATTTTCGCGTGTACTAATGTATGTGACAGCATCTGGCACAGGAGGCCGGGTACCCGTGGTTTCCTGTCCACACTTAATAATCCCCACTGGTGAGGGGTGGGAGGAAGCAGAGAAGAGAATGAAGGTGGTAGGTGGGGTGTAGGGGGACGGTATTAACTGGGAGGGGGTTGGGAGCAGAGCAGCCCAGCAGCCAGTGTCCCATCAAGATCCCCATCCTGCTCCCTGTGACCGCCCCAGCCTGAGGCTCGGCCAGGCACCCAGGTTCAGCAGGTCTAGGGCTTAGGGTAGGACTACCGCCCCCAGGCTGACACGGATCTGGTTACACGCAGACCACGCCGTCGGAGGAGGAGCCAGGCGGGCCCCAGATGCTGGCCCCGCAGGCTCCCTGCATGGACGGCTTCGAGGAGCCAGGAGAGCGGCAGCGGGCACTCAGTGCCGTCAGCGTCCTCACCAGCGCACTGGAAGGTCAGCACACCAAGGCATTGCTCCCAGCCCTGGTCTACCTACCTGCCCCCTGCCTTAGTCGCCTAGTGCTGCTCTAACAGAAATACCACAAGTGGGCGGCTTAAAGAACACAGTTCAGGAGGCTGGAAGTCCGAGTTCAGGGCACCAGCCCTGGGGGAAGGCTCTCTCTCTGTCTGCTCTGGGGGAAGGTCCTTGTCTCTTCCAGCTTCTCTTCCTTGGTTCCTTGGTGAACTCCACGTGGCATCAGTCTTTCCCCATTTGTGTTTGCTTATGTTCTGGCCTCGTCTGCTCTTTTTATGTCTCAAAAGTGGTTAGGTTTAAGACATATCCTACACCGATAGGCCCTCATTAGCATAACAAAGGAAACCCTATTCCCAAATGGAATTACATCCACAGGTATAGAGATTAGCATTTACGAAACATAGTTTTGACGTCACGATTCAGTCCGTAGCACTGGGACATCTCCCGTCTGCCTTGTCCTGCCTTGTCCATCCCCACAGCTCTCCCAGCCTTTTCTGTCCCGTGTGTCATATGTCCTGGGCATCCACGTGTCTGTGTCTTTTTCAGACATTCCCACACCTGTCCTGTCCTGTCCCAGTCTCTTCTTATTGGTCTCATCCCGTCCTCTCCCAAGCGTCCCCATGCCTGTTGTAGCCTATCCCAGCCTTTCTAGAGAGATCCCAGACTGCTCCAGACATCCCCCATGTGTCTATTCAGTCCCACCCTAGGCAACCCCACATCTGTTCCGGTCTGAACTTGGAACCTCCCGTCTTGTTCCCTCCTCTCCCAGACAGACATCTTCCCTGGCCTGACCCGGGCATCCCCCACCTGTCCTGACACATCCCAGATGTCCACATCTGTTCCTACCTGTTCTTCCCTGGTGTTTTATGTCCCGAATGTCATCTCTTCCTTTTCCACAACTTCACACTTAGCCCTCCCATGTCTGTGTGGGACTAATGCCTCAAGCAAGCCCACATCTGGCCTCATCTGTCCTGTCTTTTTCTCCCACATCCATCCTAGTCCCCTATCCTTGTGTCGTGTTCTCTCTCATATTTCCAGGGTAAGGAGCCAGCACAGGCTGCCCCTTCCCTTAGCCGTCCCTGCCCCTCCTCTCTTCCTATCACGTAGCAGCCCTGTCATCTCCCTGAGTAAGTCATAACTTTCCTGGAACACCATCAGTTATATATTGAGGCAGTCAGCTCAAACAAACCAGCTCCCTGGCTGTTCCCCAGAGTTGGAGGAGTCTCGCCGCAAGTGCCCGCCATGCTGGATCCGCTTTGCCCAGCGCTACATGATCTGGGAGTGCTGCCCACTGTGGATGTCTGTCAAGCAGGGAGTGAAGGTCATGGTCATGGACCCATTCACGGACCTCACCATCACCATGTGCATCGTGCTCAACACGCTCTTCATGGCCCTAGAGCACTACAACATGACAACTGAATTCGAGGAGATGCTGCAGGTCGGGAACCTGGTAAGGGCATCCCAGTGGGAGGGGCTCTCGGCCAACTGGCACAGCCTTCATTGGTAAGGGAGGAGGGATCCTGAGCACAAAAGGATCTTAAGAGGGTGGGAGTCACCATGGAAGACATCTTAGAAGAGGGAGTCTCAGGGTCAGCTTTTAAGGAGCTGAGAGGTGTGGATTAGGGGTGGAAGATTGGCGATATAGGTTTATGAAGATGCCCAGAGGCTGGAAAACAAAAGTGAATTGGGATGAAATGTGTGGAGATGTGAGATTTTGCATTTGGTGGATGGGGGAGGAGAGTGTATGCAGAAAGAGGCAGTTCTCTTACTGACTGAGATTGCAAAGGTGATCACCAGTGTTTGTTGGCTGGGAGAAAGGATGGATGGTTGGATGGATGGATGGATGGATGGATGGTTGGATGGATAGGTGGGTGGATGGATGGATGGATGGTCGGTTGGATGGATGGATGGATGATGGATGGATGGATGGATAGCTGAGTATAGTGAGTAAATCGGGCAGAGCTAGGTTTGAATTCTGACTCAGCTCTTACCAGCTATGTGAGCTCAAGCAAATTACTAAGTTTCGGTAATTGACACAGTGAGTATTTGTTAAGTTTAATAAATGCAAAATCAGTATGACAGTATCACCCTTGTAGGAGACTAATGAGGATTGAATAAGATAATGTCTATAATGGGCTTGGCTCAGAGTTTGATAAACAATAAGCACTCAAAATAAATGATAGCTGTGGTTATTGTCATTGGTGTTATTAAACCAACTAACCCTGGAAGTCAGAATATCTGAGTTTTAATTCTGATTTTTTTTTTCTTGAGATCAAATCCTGCCTCTTTGCTATGGGGAAACTGATGCTCAGAGAGGAGAAGGGTGACATAGTGGTGGCAGAGTGGGCCTGCAGCCACTGGTCCTAACGCCTGGGGATAGGGCCCTGTTGGCTCTGTCCAGGTAAACACAGAGTCAGCCCTTCTCCAAGGGACCCTAGGGCAGGGCTAGAAAGAGCCCACTGGCCTGAAAAAGGAGCTCCTGGATCATTGCTGAGATGTGGTGGGGAGAGGAGGACCTCTGACCACCTGATCTTGGCTCACTCTGACTGCATACCCAGCCCTGTCTTGGGCCCACCTGCTCGGGTACCCACATGCAGGCAAGTCTCCCACACTGTGGAGTGTGAGGATTTTCTTCTCTCCTTACTTTCCAAACCCAGGACTCTAGATAGTTCTCTGCAAAGTCTATTCAAACTTTTTCACAAAGAAAGTTCACTTTGCTATACTTTTTCCCCCTTCTTCTCTACTTGCTCTGGTGGCACAGTGGTTAAAGGGCTCAGCTGCTAACCTAAAGGTTAGCAGTTTGAAACCACCATCCGCTCCTTGGAAACCCTGTGGAGAAGTTCTACTCTGTCCTCTAGGGTCACTATGAGTCGGAATCAACTCAACAGCAATGGGTTTATATACAAACAGAAGGGGAAACTGTATTTCAGTCTATAAGAGTCTCACAGCACTGTTGTGCCTGGCATGCATTGGGTGGTCTTCCGATGATGGCTATGTAGAGCTTCAGTCAAGCACAGTTTTATTGGAATGTGACTGTTGGGTTGGACTGAGCAGCAAGTCAAGTGTGAAAAATAGCCCTGGTGGCGTCATTGGATCATGAAGTTTTGTTTTATTTTGTTAATAATATTGTATTCAGTTTTTGGTGAACATTTACACAGCAAGTTAGGTTCCCATTTAATAATTTCCACACAAATTGTTCAGTGACATTAGTTATATTTATCGCAATGTGTCAACATTCTCTTTGTGTTCCGTTTGTTCCCTTTCCAGTACTCTACTTTCCTTGCTCCCTTATCTGCTCATCTTTGCTTTTGAGTAATTATTGACCTTTTGCTCCCGTACTGGTGGTTTTGAAGTAGGGCACCGTGGAGACAGGAGAACCTCATACTACCAAGAAACAAGAGCCAAGAGAATATCACATCCTTTGAATCCTGGGTCCCTGTGCTGAGAAACTCCTTGACTGGGGAAGACTGAGGCCAAGGACCTTCCCCCAGAGCCGCCAGAGAGAGAAAGGCTTCTCCTGGAGCTGGCACCCTGAATTTGGACTTCTAGCCTCCCAAACTGTGAGAGAATAAATTTATTAAATAAGCCATCGACTTGTAGTGTTTCTGTTACAGCAGCACTAGATAACCAAGACAGATGACTAAGATAAAAACAAAACAAACAGAAAACAACAAATGTTGGCCAAGATGTGAGGAAATTGTAACCCTTATCCAAAATGGTACAGCCACTGTGGAAAACAGTGTGGCAGTTCCTCAAAAAATTAAAAATAGAACTACCATATGACCCAGCAATTCCACTCCTAGATATATACCCAAAAGACTGGAAAGCAGAGACTCAAAAAGACACTTGTACACCAGTGTTCATTGCAGCACTATTCACAGTAGCCAAAAGGTGGAAACAACCTAAATGCCCATCAACAGATGAATGGATAAACAAAATGTGATACGTACATACAATGGAATACTAAGCAGCAAGTAAGAGAAATGAAGTCTTGAGACACACTACAGTATGGATGGAACTTGAAGACATTATGCTGAGTAAAATAAGCCAATCACAAAAGGACAACTATTGTATGACCTCACTTATGTAAAAAGAGAAGAAAAGGTAAATGTATAGAGACCAGTTTGTTAGTGGTTACCAGGGGCAGGAGGGAGGGGGAAAAGGGGAGTTAATGGTGACAGGAACTTGCATTGATTAAGGGTAGGGTTGCACAGCTGATTATTGTAAGTGCTGTCAGTAAGTTGTATATTTGTTGTGTGATAGATATATTTATAGCAACGATTAAAAAAAAGAGTACAAAATCGATCAAAAACTTAAATATAAAATCAAAAACAATAAAGATCATGGAAAAAAAATAGGGACAACACTAGGAACCCTAATGCATGGCATAAACAGAATACGAACCATACATAACAATGCACAAGCACCAGAAGAAAGACTGGATAACTGGGAGCTCCTAAAAATCAAACACTTATGCTCATCAAAAGACTTCACCAAAAGAGTCAAAAGACAACCTACAGACTGGGAAAAAAATTTTTGGCTACAACAGATCTGATCAGCGTTTAATCTCTAAAATCTATAAGATACTGCAAAACCTCAACAACAAAAAGACAAATAACCCAATTAAAAAATGGGCAAAGGATATGAACAGGCACTTAGCCAAGAAGATATTCAAGTGGCTGACAGACACATGAAGACATGCTCACGATCATTAGCCATTAGAGAAATGCAGATCAAAACTACAATGAGGTATCATCTCACCCCAACAAGGCTAGCATTAATCCAAAAAACACAAAATAGTAAATGCTGGAGAGGTTGTGGAGAGACTGGAACACTTATACACTGCCAATGGGAATGTAAAATGGTACAACCACTTTGGAAATCAATTTGGCGCTTCCTTAAAAAGCTAGAAATGGAAGTACCATACAATCCACCTATCCCACTCCTTGGAATATATCCTAGAAGAAATAAGAGCTATCACACGAATAGATATATGCACACCCATGTTCATTGCGGCACTGTTCACAATAGTAAAAAGATGGAAGCAACCTAGGTGCCCATCAACAGACGAATAGATAAACAAACTATGGTATATCCACACAGTGGAATACTACACAACAATAAAGAACAACGATGAAGCCGTGAAACATCTTATAACATGGAGGAAGCTGGAGGTCATTATGGTGAGTGAATTTAGTCAGTCACAGAAGGACAAATATTGTATGGGACCACTATTATAAGAGCTCAAGAAAAGGTTTAAACACAGAAGAAAACATTCTTTGATGGTAACTAGGGTGGAGAGGGAGGGTGAGGGTTATTTAATAACTAGATAGTAGATAAGAATTAGGTGAAGGGAAGGACAGCACACACTACAGGGGAAGTCAGCACAATGGGACTAAACCAAAGCTAAGACGTTTCCTGAATACAATCAAACACTTTGCACTTTGAGGGACAGAGTAGCAGGGGTAGGGGTCTGGGGACCATGCTTTCAGGGGACATCTAGGTCAATTGGCATAACAAAGCTTATTAAGTAAATGTTCTGCATCCTACTTTGGTGAGTGGCATCTGGGGTCTTAAAGCTTGCAAGCGGCCATCCAAGATGCATCAATTGGTCTCAACCACCTGGAGTAAAGGAGAATGAAGAACACCAAAGACACAAGGAAAGCATTGGCCCAAGAGACAGAAAGGGACACATAAAGCAGAGACTTCATCAGCCAGAGACCAGAAGAAGTAGATGGTGCCCGGCTACCACCAATGACCGCCCTGACAGGGAACACATCAGAGAGTCCCGGATGGAGCAGGAGAAAGGTGGGGTGGAGAACTCAAATTCTAGTAAGAAGACCAGACTGAGACTGGAGGAACCCCGGGAAGCATGGCCCCCAGATTCTCTATCAACCCAGAACTAAAACAATTTCCGAGGCCAACTCTTCAGACACGGATTGGACTGGACTGTGGGACATAAAGTGATATTTTTGAGAATTGTGCCTCTTAGCTTAAGTAGATACAAGAGACTAAATGAGCAGCTTCTGTCCGGAGGTGAGATGGGAAGGAATACAGGGTTAGGAGCTGGTTGAATGGACATGGGGAATCAGGGGTGGAAAGGAGGAGTGTGCTGTCACGGTATGGGGAGAGCAATTGGGGTCACATAGCAGTGTGTGTGTAAATTTTTGTATGAGAGACTAACTTGAAATGTAAACTTCATTTAAACTACAATTTAAAAAAAAGGAGGTAGAACCATTTTGAAAAATGATATGGCGCTTCCTTAGAAAGCTAGAAATAGAAATACCATACGATCCAGCAATCCCACTCCTAGGAATATATTCTAGAGAAATAAGAGTCGTCATTCGAATAGACATATGCATACCTATGTTCATGGCAGCATTGTTCACAATAGCAAAAAGATGAGAACATCCTAGATGCCCATCAACAGATGAATGGATAAACAAACTATGGTACATGCACACAATGGAGTACTATGCAACGAGAAAGAACAACAATGATTCTGTGAAGCGTCTCATAACATGGATGAAACTGGAGGACATTATGCTGAGTGAAATAAGTCAATCACAAAAGGACAAATATTATATGAGACCTCTATTGTAAAAACCCATGAAAAGGTTTACATATAAAAAGTAACAATCTTTGTTGGTTACCAGGGATGGGAGGGGTGGGGTGGGGGAGGAAATACTAAATAGGCAATAGATAAGTGGTATCTTTGGTGAAGGGTGAGACAGTGCACAGTACTGGGGAAACCAGCACAACTTGTACAAGGAAAGCTCATGGAAGCCCCATAGACACATCCAGACTCCCTGAGGGACTGAATTGCTGGGCAGAGGGCTGCGGGGACCATGGTCTTGGGGAACATCTAGCTCAATTGGCATAACACAGTTTATAAAGAGAATGTTCTACATTTTACCTTGGTGAGTAGTGTCTGGAGTCTTAAAAGCCTGTGATCAGCCATCTAAGATACTCCACTGGTCTCATCCCTTCGGGAGCAAGGGAGAATGAAGAGAACAGGATACAAGGAAAAGATTAGTCCAAAGGACTAATGGACCAATGCTACCAAGGCCTCCACCAGACTGAGTCCAGTACAGCTAGATGGTGCCCGGCTACCACCACTGACTGCTCTGACCAGGATCACAACAGAGGGCTCTGGACAGAGCTGGAGAAGGATGTAGAACAAAATCCTAGCACAAAAAAAAAAAAAAAAAGACCAGATTTACTGGCCTAAAGGAGACTGGAGAAACCCCGAGAATATGGCCCCCAGACACCCTTTTAGCTCAGTGGTGAAGTCACTTCCGAGGTTCACCATTCAGCTGGGGATTGGACAGGCCCCATAAAACAAAACGGGACTGAGACACAGCAGTCCAGGGAGAAGGACTAGAAAGCAGAAGGGGACAGGAAAGCTGGTGGTAGGGAACCCAAGGTTAAGTAAGGACAGTGTTGATGTGTTGTGAGGTTGTTAACCATTGTCATAGGGCAACATGTGTACTAACTGTTTAATGAGACACTATTTTGTTCTGTAAACGTTCATCTAAAGTGAGAATAGCAGCACAATTGGAAGAGCATAGTCGATGTCACTGAACTGTGCGTGTAGAAATTTTTGAAATGGTGTATCTTTGGCTATGTGTATTTTCACCAAGAAAAAAAAAAAAAGGTCGAGAAGGGAGAGGGTTGACATGTCGTGGGGTTGTTAACCAATGTCATAAAACAATATGTGTACTACTGTTTAATGAGAAACTATTTGTTCTGTAAACCATCACCTGAAGTACAATAAATGAATAAAAGGAGGGAAAAAAGCAACTGCTAAGGCTGTTCATGCACAACCAAACACCTCATGGGATTTGGTTCCTTGGCTTGGAGGTCTAGGGTAATGGCTTCATGGGACAACCCAGTTAATTGGCCTAATAACATGATTAGTGCCTCTGTTCTACCTCCTAGTTTTTTGCGTAGTGCCTGGGGCCTTTAAAGCTTGCCATCCAAGGCACAACAGGTCGGTCTCCATTCACTTGGAACAACAGAGGAAGTAGAGTCAAGAATAGGAGGAGGATATGGACAGTGTGGCTAATTGCCTCCATGAACAACTGCCTCCTCTGCCACGAGATAAGAACTGGATGGTGCCTGGCTAACCATTACTGAACATTTTGATCAAAGATTCCATAGAAGAATCCCGATCAAAAGGGGGGAAATGCAGAACAGAATTTAAGATTCTCATTGGCTCTAGACTTTCTGGAGCCATGGCAGGTGAATGAACCCCTGGAACTATTGCCCTGAGATAATCTTTGAAACTTGAACCAAAAATGTCCCTGATGTTTTCTAAAAGCTGAACAATAGTTTAGCTTAACTAGTAAAAAGGTCTGCTTGAGCATCATGCTCTTTTAAGAACTATCCATATGGGATCAAATTGACGACAGCACTCTGCCCACCTCAGGAGTGTTCCCAGAAGACAGAGATGGTTCTTCCACGTCTTAAAGGTGACAGCACTGGGTTCATCATCGGGCTCTCAAACTTACTAGCTATGTGACCACACACAAGTTAGTTAACGTCTTGGTACCTGTTTCCTTACGGTTAATGGGCCCAGCTGCTAACCAAGAGGTTGGACGTTCAAGTGTACCTGGAGGTGCCTCTGAAGAGAGGCCTGGCAAACTGAAAAATCAGCCATTGAAAACCCTATGGAGCACAGTTCTACTTTGACACACATGAGGTCACCATCAGTTGGAATCGACACCATAGAAGCTGGTACAATGGAAACAATGACACTTTCCTCATCGGGCTATTGGAGGCATTAAAAGAAACGATACATGCAAAGCATTCAGCCCAGTGCTTGGCACTTAGTCATCCCTCAAGAAACAATCACTCTACAAATCCTTGCCTTCAACTCTGCTTTATGGGAACTGACCCCAACACAAAGGCCCAGTTGAAGTTAGTAGATAACAACTTATAACGGTATATATCTACCAGAGTATGATAACTAGCAAAGCTGAAGTGGACTGGTATTGGCCATTTTGAATTGGACAGTCATATGCTCTACTATGCCAGGAATGACAAATTGAAGAGGAATGGCATCGCGTTCATCGTCAAAAGGAACATTTCAAGATCTGTCCTGAAGTGCAGCGCCGTCAGTGAGAGGATAATATCCATACACCTACAAGGCAGACCAGTTAATACGACTGTTATTCAAATTTACGCACCAACCACTAAGGCCAAGAGGAAAAAATTGAAGATTTTTACCAACTTCTGTGGTCTGAAATTGATCAAACATGCAATCAAGATGCATTGATAGTTACTGATGATTGGAATGCAAAAGTTGGAAATGAAGAAGGATTGGTAGTTGGAA
Source organism: Dugong dugon (assembly GCA_030035585.1). Lineage (NCBI taxonomy): Eukaryota > Metazoa > Chordata > Mammalia > Sirenia > Dugongidae > Dugong > Dugong dugon. The sequence goes on from CM057480.1 coordinate 1,578,459, forward strand.
AATACAGTTTTGGTGATAGAAACGACACCAGAGATCACATGATAGAATTTTGCAAGACCAACGATTTTTTTCATTGCAAATACCTTTTTCCAGCAACATAAACAGCGACTATACACTTGGACCTCACCGGATGGAATACACAGGAATCAAATTGACTATATCTGTGGAAAGAGATGATGGAAAAACTCAATATCATCAATCAGAACAAGGCCAGGGGCCAACTGGGGAACAGATCATCAATTGCTCATATGCAAGTTAAGGTGAAGTTGAAGAAAATTAGAACAAGTCCACGAGAGCCAAAGTACAACCTTGAGTATATACCACCTGAATTTAGAGATCATCTCAAGAATAGATTTGACTCATTGAACACTAGTGACCGAAGACCAGACGGGTTGTGGAATGACATCAAGGACATCAGTCATACATGAAGAAAGCAAGAGGTCATTAAAAAGACAGGAAAGAAAAAAAGATGAAAATGGATATCATAAAAGACTCTGAAAGTTGCTCTTGAACATAGAGTGGCTAAATTGAAAGGAAGAAATGATGACGTAAAAGAGCTAAACAGAAGATTTCAAAGGGCAGCTCAAGAAGACAAAGTATTATAATGAAATGTGCAAAGAACTGGAGATAGAAAACCAAAAGGGAAGAACACACTCAGCATTTTTCAAGCTGAAAGAACTGAAGAAAAAATTCAAGTCTCCAGTTGCAATAGTGAAGGATTCTATGGGCAAAATATTAAATAAGCAGGAAGCATCAAAAGAAGATGGAAGGAATACACAGAGTCACTGTACCAAAAAGAATGGGTCAATGTTCAGTCATTTCAGGAGGTAGCGTATGATCAAGAACTGATGGTACTGAAGGAAGGTGTCCAAGCTGTACTGAAGGCATTGGCGAAAACAAGGCTGCAGGAGTTGACAGAATACCAATCGAGGTGTTTCCACAAACGGATGCAGTGCTGGAGGTGCTCACTCGTCTATGCCAAGAAATTCGGAAGACGGCTACCTGGCTAAACAACTAGAAGAGATCCATATTTGTACCCACTGCAAAGAAAGGTGATCCAGCAGAATGCGGGAATTATTGAACAACATCATTAATATCACACACTAGTAAAATTTTGCTGAAGATCATTCAAAAGCAGTTGCAGCAGTACATCGACAAGAACTGCCAGAAATTCAAGCCAGATTCAGAAGAGAACGTGGAGTGAGGGATATCATTGCTGATGTCAGATGGATCTTGGCTGAAAGCAGAAAATACCACAAAGGTGTTTACCTGTGTTTTATGGACAATGCTAAGGCATTCGACTGTGTGGATCATAACAAATTATGGATAAATTTGGAACCTGTACATAGACCAAGAGGCAGACATTCCAACAGAACAAGGGGATACTGCATGGTTTAAAGTTAGGAAAGGTGTGCATCAGGGTTGTATCCTTTTGCCATACTTATTCAATCTGTATGCTGAACAAATAATTCAAGAAGTTGGACTATATGAAGAGGAATGTGGCGTCAGGATTAGAGGAAGATTCATTAACAACCTGCATTATGCAGATGACACAACCTTGCTTGCTGAAAGTGAAGAGGACTTGAGGCACTTACTGATGAAGATCAAAGACCACAGCCTTCAGTATGGATTGCACCTCAACATAAAGAAGACAAAAATCTCCACAACTGGACCAATAAGCAACATCATGATAAACAGAGAAAAGTTTGAAGTTGTCAAGGATTTCATTTTACTTGGATCCACAATCAACGCCCATGGTAGCAGCAGTCAAGAAATCAAACAATGTTATTGCATTGGGCAAATCTGCTGTGGAAGACGTCTTTAAGGTGTTAAAAAGCAAAGATGTCACTTTGAGGACTAAGGTACGACTGACCTAAGCATGGTGTTTTCAATCACCTCATATGCATGTGGAAGCTGGACAATGAATAAGGAAGACTGAAGAAGAATTGATACATTTGAATTCTGATGTTGGCGAAGATCGTTGAGTATACCATGGACTGCCAGAACAAACAAATCTGTCTTGGAAGACGTACAGCCAGAATGCTCCTTAGAAGCGAAAATGGTGAGACTTTGTCTCATGTACTTTGGACATGTTATCAAGAGGGACTAGTCCCTGGAGAAGGACATTATGCTTGGTAGAGTAGAGGGTCAGTGAAAAATAGGAAGACCCTCCATGAAATGGCTGACACAGTGGCTGCAACAAGGGACTCAAGTATAACAATGATTGTGAGGATGGCGCTGGACCGTGCGGTGTTCATTCGGTCGTATGTAGGGTCATTATGAGTTGGACGGCACCTAACAACAGCAGTGCTTGGTAGCCTGGGTATGAAAAAAAAAAAAAAAAAAACACAAATAATCTAAATCACAAAGGGTAGGAGATTTTGCAACAGGTACAATAAAAATGATCAGGCATAGGAGTTTCAGATTTTGGCAAGACAGTGCTTAAAATGGTCAATCACTGAATTTAAGATGAATAGGGGTTGGCTGATTAACAGGGGGAGCCCTGGTGCTGCAGTGGTTAAGTGCTCAGCTGCTAATCAAAAGGTGGACAGTTCAAATCCACCAGCCACTCCTTAGAAGCTCTGTGGGACAGTTGTACTCTATCCTATAGGGTCGCTATGTGTTGGAACCCACTTGATGGCTACGGATTTGGTTTGGGTTTTGATTAGCAAGGAGAATGTACGTGGGTAGTGGATTAGACAGTGTCATGGATTGAATTGTGTCCCCCAAAATGTCTGTCAACTTAGCTGGGTCATGATTCCCAGTATTGCATGATTGTGGACCATTTGGTAATCCGATGTGGTTTCCTTATGTGTTGTAAACTCTAGCACTATGATGTAATAAGATGGATTAGTGGCAGTTATACTGATGAGGTCTACAAGATTAGATAGTGTCTTAAGCCAGTGTCTTGTGAGACATAAAAGAGAGAAAGAAGCAAGCAGAGAGACATGGGGACCTCATACCACCAAGAAAGCAGTGCCAGCGGAGTTCATCCTTTGGACTGAGGTTCCTGTGCAGAGAAGCTCACAGACCAAGGGAAGATGGATGACACGGACCGTCCACCAGAGCCAACAGAGAGAGAAAGCCTTCCCCTGGAGCTGACGCCCTGAATTCAGACTTGTAACCCACTAGACTGTGAGACAATAAATTTCTGTTTGTTGAAGCCATCCACTTGCAGTATTTCTGTTAGAGCAGTACTAGATGATTAAGACAGACTGCCTGAAGCAAAAAAGACAAAGAAAAAAAAAAAAGGATTATGCCAGTCCAGCAGGCCATGAGAGAGGGTGATCGGTGTGGTCCGAGAGGGACATCTGATTTCAGTGATTTTAGAGATGCAAAGTTTGTGCATGCTGTGCCCAAGTCTGGGGGACTGTAGAGTGTCAACCTACTGTGTGTTATTGTGCATTAGAAATTCGAGAATTCCTGAGACTGGGATTGGGATGGTTTGTCCACACAGATATTTAAGTCACCTTTGGTGATAGTGGGAGCCCTAGTGGTGCAGTAGTTAAAGCACCCAGCTACTAACTGAAAGGTCAGCGGTTCGAGCCCACCAGCCACTCCCTGGGAGAAAGATGTAGTAGCCTGCTTCTGTAAAGATTACAGCCTTGGAAACCCTATGGGGCAGTTCTACTCTGTCCTACAGGATTGCTACGGGTCGGAATCGACTCGACGGCAACGGGTTTGGTTTGGGGGGGTGGTTTGGTGATGATGGTTTGGAAGAATGTGAAGCCAGGTGCCTATGTCTTTGATTCCAAAGTCAAAAGCAAAAAACAAAAACCAAACCTGTTGCTGTCAAGTCGATTCCGACTCGTAGCAAAACTGTAGGACAGAGTAGATCTGCTGCGTGAGGTCTCCAAGGCTGTAAATCTTTTCGGAAGCCAACTGCCACATCTTTCTTCCACGGAGCAGCTGGGGGGTTGGAACCGCCGACCTTTTGGTTAGCAGCCAAATGCTTAACTACCGTGTCACCAGGGCTCAACGTCTTGGATTAATAATGGAAATTGTCATAAACTCTGCTGGTGGGGAAGGGTAGCAGTCTATATAGTTGAATTAAATTTTGAGACAGGATCCTTGAAAAAGCAAAAATGGAAGCCACCTTCCCACGTCAGCATAGGTTTCCATTAGTCTTCATAAGGGCTGCCTAGTGAAGCTAGTACTACAGTTTCCGTAACCAGCTTCTACTGGTGGACCATACATGTGTTTCCTATTTTGCAAAATTATAAACAAAGTGTGAATACATCTTTTCAAATCTGTGCAGTTATCTTCTTACGGTAGAGTCCTACAAGTACAACTGTTGTATCAAAGAGTGTGGACATCTCTCATTTGAGTACTTTTTGTAAGAGTCCCCTCCGGAAAAGCTGTACCATTCTACAACTCAGCAGTATCCCTGCGCAGCTGGACATTCTCTGTGCCCACAGAAGAAGCCGGGAACGCACGTTTCTCCCAACGTTGTCAATGCTTGAGTTTGATCAGTTTTTTAAAAAGCTTTGCCAACGTGATAGGCAAAAATCATCTCGTTGTTTTAATTTGCCTCTTTGACTGTTAGTGAAGTTGAAAATTCTCTCCTATGTTTATTGACCATTTTCATTTTTAATGGCTTGTTTGTAATTTTTTTTCCTTTTGGAGTTCTTATTTTTCTTGATTTGTACACACTATTTTAATATTGGAGCCCTGGTGGCACAGTGGTTAAGAGCTCAGCTGCTAACCGTAAGGTCTAGCAGCTCAAATTACCAGCTGCTCCCTGGAAACCCTATGGGGCAGTTCCACTCTGTCCTGTAGGGTCGCAAGGAGTAGGAATTGACTCGACGGCAACAGGTTTGGTTTTTTTATTTAAGTATTATGGACGTTAACCCTTGGCCTTGCATAGCATGTCGCGTATTTTCCTCCACTTGTGGTTTGTCTTTTAACCTGATATGTGGTAGCGTTTCTAGGGCTTTTTGTTGGTTTTTGTCTTTTGCCACACAGACGTTTTCTACAGTTTGTACGAAACATTATCCGTATGTCATTATTTTTCCTATTTTCTATTACTTTTGTTAAAAATTTTTTACATTTGAAGGAAACAATAACTTATTATTATAGTGAGGCGGTTCTACCATGTGGGAAGGGAAGGGCACTCCAGGCCACAGGGACAGTGTGGATGAAACCTTGGGGTCCTGAGAGGCCATTAGTGTTCGTGGGAACACACGTGGGGCGAGGGAGCTTCTTGTGGAGACGTGGGCTGGAAAGAGTCCGTGGCTGGTCATGTCACTGCCCACCTCCACCTTTCTTGCCCCCGGAGTCTCCTGGAGCTGACGCCTAGAACCCACCATGGGTGTGGGTTGGCTCTGAGGGCCAGGCTGGCCTTTCGGGTGTGGCGAGCAGCCAAGAGGGCTCGGGGCTCAGGCTGGGGACAGGCAGTATCCCTGAGGGGCCGGCCAAGCAAGCAGAGGGACAACTGGTGAGCCCTGGCCCAGTCAGAGCTGGCAGCCCAGGGGGCCGATCCTGCTCAGAGCAAGAGTCAGGAGGCAGGGTGCCCCTGGCTGGCCAGAGGACACCTCCAGCCCCAGGCTGGGGAACCCTGATCCCCGCTCCCTCCTCAGGTCTTCACAGGGATCTTCACGGCAGAGATGGCCTTCAAGATTATCGCCCTCGACCCCTACTACTACTTCCAGCAGGGCTGGAACATCTTCGACAGCATCATCGTCACCCTCAGCCTCATGGAGCTGGGCCTGTCCCGCACGGGCAACCTGTCTGTGCTGCGCTCCTTCCGCCTGGTACTGGGCCGGGCCCACTGCTGAGGGCTGGGGGAGGGCCTGGGCACCGAGGCGCACCCCCTCCAGGTCACTGCTCAGTCACCCCTACTTTGTCTAAATGGCTTCACCCAACAGCCATTTTCTGGGTGCCCCTGCATGCCGGGTCCAGTGACATGGGGGATGCAGAGGTGGGCAGAACATCCCCAGACGAGCTTTGGGGCAGCCACCCCAACAACTTGCAAAGCCCTTTAGGGTTCACAGTGAATGACCCCATCAGTCCTCCGGGAATCCAGGCATGGGGCAGGTATTACTGCATCCCCACTTCATAGGTGGGGAGACTAAGGCTCATAGAGGTGAATTTCCCAAAGCCACATGGAAAGGAACAGGTGGAGCCAGGTCTGTTGACAGCTCAGCTGGGCCTCTGCCTGCTGGCTTTGGAACCTTGCTAAAATGCAGATGATGACTCATTAAGTCTAGAATAGGACCCAAAATTGTGAATTTCTAACAAGCTCTCCGGTGAGGCCAAAGCTGCTGGTCTGCGGACCACGCTTTGAGCTCAAATCGCCCAAGAGGTCCAGGCATGGGGCTGGAGGTCCAGGGAGAGAAGATCACCTCCAGCTTGGGGCATGGTCAGGGATGGCTTCCTGGAGGAGGTCCTGAGCGCTGCTGGTGACTTTATTAGGGGTGCAGGATAGTGGGAGCAGTAGAGAAAGCCCAGGCTGTGGGTTCTAATTCCGGCTCAGCTGCTATGAGCTGAGGGACCTAGACAGGTTATGCCACCTTTAAGTGTTGGCTTCCTCATATATCAAGTGAGGCAACAGTAATGCTGACCTCGTGTGTTTACTAGGAGTTCTAAATGAGCTCAGGAGCCCTGGTGATGCAGTGGTTAAGAGCTTGGCTGCTAACCAAAAAAGGTCAGTAGTTTGAATCCACCAGTTGCTCCTTGGAAACCCTATGGGGCAGTTCTCCTCTGTCCAGTAGCGTTGCTGTGAGTCAGAATCGACTCGACGGCAGTGAGTTTGGTTTTGGTTTTAATGAGCTAATCCATCCTGAGCACTGACAGGTAGTAGGTGCTTGATAAATGTTAAGCATCTGCTCCTTTTCTCTGTGATAGCTGAGAGAGGAGGAGGATGGAGGTGAGCAGGCAAGTCAGAGATGGTTTGAGCTGGCCCGGAAGGGTACCTGCTGAGGATGTGTCTGGAAGAGAAAGGGTATTCTGGGTTGAGGAGAATCTATTGGGATGTTCCTGGAAGTGAGGCTGGCCGGGATGGGGTAGGAGGCTGGTGTGAGGACAAAGAGAAGTTGGGAAGATGAGGTTGGAGCTGTTGGCTAGACTCCTAGAGCAGAGCCAGTGAAGCTGACCCTCAGGCTGTAGAGAAATGGGGGGAAACAGGTGTTGGTGACCTCCAAGCTGTGCTTTCAGGCAGAATCTGGGGTGGTAAGAGTGTCTAAGAGGGGCCAGAGCCCCTCACAAGGATCTCTCTCCTTCCTCCCTCCCCAGCTCCGGGTCTTCAAGCTGGCCAAATCATGGCCCACCCTGAACACACTCATCAAGATCATCGGGAACTCAGTGGGGGCGCTGGGGAACCTGACACTAGTGCTGGCCATCATTGTGTTCATTTTTGCCGTGGTGGGCATGCAGCTCTTCGGCAAGAACTACTCAGAGCTAAGGTACCGCATCAGCGACCCGGACCTGCTGCCCCGCTGGCACATGATGGACTTCTTCCATGCTTTTCTCATCATCTTCCGCATCCTCTGTGGCGAGTGGATCGAGACCATGTGGGACTGCATGGAGGTGTCTGGGCAGTCACTGTGCCTGCTAGTCTTCTTGCTCGTTATGGTCATTGGCAACCTTGTGGTGAGTTGGCCAAGGCCTCCCACATGCTTACCCCCCCATCCAGTCATCCATCTATCCATTCAGGTACCCATCCTCCCATCGCTGCACTCACTCCGCTGTTTATCCATCTGCCCATCAGTCTCTTATCCCTTCATTTATCTACCCTATCCATCCATCCATGCATCTACTAATTTACCCATCTTTCCATCTGTCTACTCACCCTTTCATCCCTCCACCTATCTACGCACCCACTTACCCATCCATTTATCCACTTAAAATCAACCCATGTATTCACTTACCCATTCATTCTTCCATCTATCTACTCATCCATACAGTTACCTGTTCAACCATCAATCACCCTCCCACCCATCTACCCACCCATCTGTCCACGTTTCCATCAATCTGTCTGTCCAGGCACCCATCCTCCCATCCATCCATCCACGCACTCACCCAGCCAGCCAGCCGTAAACCCTCATCTACTCATTCACTCACCTATCCATCTATTCATCACCCATCCATTCACTCATTCGCTCACCGAGCATCCCTCTGTCCATCAACCACCTAGCATCCATCTGTCCATCAGCTGCCCATTCATCTTTCAACCCGTTTACACACACACACACACACACACACACACACACACACACACACACAAACACCTATTGACTCATCCATTTGCCCACTTGTCTGTACACCCATCCATTCACTTACCCACTTATCCACCCATCCACTCATTCATCTATACCAGCATCCATCAACCCACGCATCCATTCACTCATCCTATTCGTCTACTCATCTGTCCATCCAGCTGTCTGCTCACTCACTCATTGGCTCGTCCATCCATTCACTCAGTCTTCACTGCATTTTACTCTTTCATTCATTTACCCATGTATTTACCTGTTTATTCATTATTTACTCATTTCTTATTCATTAATTCACTCATCCACTCATTATTTTATTCAATCATTCACCATCAATGAATTATCACTTTTTAATTCAGCCTAACAAACATTTGCTGAGCCCCTGTTGCATGCAAAATACTGTACCCAATGCTGGTGGGCTTACAGAGGTGAATGTGGCCTTCTGGGTCACAGCCCTGGCGTTGCTCGCCAGGTCAGGGGTGACGGAGGTGGGCAGTTTGAACTAGTTTGGAGTGACCCTTAAACTGGTCAGAGTGGCCAGAGCCATTAAAGAGGAGCCCACAGGGACTGACCCCCTCCAGCTTGGAAAATCCAGGAAGGCTTCCCAGAGGAGGGTTTAGAGCTGACGGGGTGAACAGGTGATGCTAGAGAGGGTGGGAGTCGAGCAAGCAAAGAGCAAAGCACAAGTGCAGGCAGGTGGTGGTCCGGGGGGGGGTGGCCATAGGAGCCTTCCATGTCCCCTGAATAGCTCTGGAGGGAGGCCCCACTGTCCTGTCATGAGAGGGCCTTTACTCCATGGCCCCCTGCCCATCCCAGGGCAGGGGCGTCTAGCCTTGTGTCTTTACAATGTGGAGAATGTGGAGTTGAGAAAGACCAAACATTGAACACCAGAGAAGGAGCCTTAGGAAGACGTAAGGGTGGAGGTGAGTCGGTGGTACCGGCAGAGGTCAGCGTGCACTGTGGACACGGAGCCGCCTTCCTGGGTGAGCAGGTGGCCCGTGCACACTCAGGCCTCCCACCTGTCTCGCCTGGCTCCCTATAGCTGTTGTGTCTCAGTGGACATTGCAGGATCATGTCAGCTCATAGAGGGGTTTTAGGGCCACCTATAACCTGCCATGGGGCCCTGGTGGCGCAGTGGTTAAGAGCTTGGCTGCTAACCAAAAGGTCGGCAGTTCAAATCCACCAGCTGCTCCTTGGAAACCCTATGGGGCAGTTCTGTACTGTCCTGTAGGGTCGCTGTGAGTCGAAATCAACTTGACGGCCATAGGTTTGGTCTGGTTATTAGCCTGCCTTGGGCTACAGATTCTAGAGCCTTCCCCAGACCTGCCTGCCTCTTCCTCCCACGTGCCTTCACAATGCTAGGGCAGGCAGGCGCTGACGGTTCCAGTCAGTCCCCTCAGGCCCCACATGTGAGCTCAGGGCACAGACAGGAACCCAGGACGCTGGTTCTCAGTGCTAGTAGAGCCCAGCTCTTTGCCCAGCTCCACGCCTGTCCCCCATCCCCTCTAACCCTGGGGCATGAGGCCTCACTCAGCCCCTGGCCCAGCCCTGGCCATACTCTCTGAGTGCCTGGCTCTCAGCCCAGCCCTGGCCGAGCCCCTCACACACAGCCCTGCGATTTCCATGCGTATCTGCCTGGGGACGAGAAGATTAGAGGCTGCTGGAGGAGGGGAGCTAACAGGAGCCCACTCAGCCCCCTCCTAGGCTGCCTCAGGAATTGGCCGCTGCCAGGCGTGGGTGGAAGCAAGATTGCGGTTGAAATGGGGAATGATGATCAGGCAGGGGCTGGGGCGCAACCACGGCATCATTGACAGGGAAAGCTCTGGAAGAAGCCGAACTTCTGAAGCCAGGGACACAGGGGCCCTAGAGTCCCTGAGTGGGTGGACAAGGCTGCCCAGGTGGCCCCTCCCCTGCCCCAGCCTGGGCCCACATCTCCTGGAGGTCAGGAGACTTGGGCGAGGGCTGTTAGGGAGGATCTGTGGGCATCCAGGAAGCAGAAGCAAGCCGTGCCTGCACCAGTGTGGACCAGGCCAGGGGCTAGGCCGGTAGTTAGTGTAGACAGTGGCTGTGAACCACAGCACGTGGTCCACCCCCCAGTGACTACGTAATAAAGATGTCGGGTGTTAGCAATAACCGTCTCCTTAGACGGTGGTACGGAGATCCTACTTCTTAACCTTTTCATGCTGTCCGCGTGAGTATCTGTTACTTCTGAAACCAAAGCATGTTTCTGAGACCTGGCACATTCATCAGAATGCTCACTCCTAGCTTTGTGACAGGTGTGGGGTCCCTGGGGATGGCATCTCTGGGGGGCTTGTGAGAACCAACAGCCAGAGCTCAGAGTGGGTTACCAATGGGAGCCGAGTGCCCACCCTCACACCCCACCCTGCCGTGGGGCCCCATTCAGCTGCACTCCCTTTGGGGGTGGCTGGGAGGACAAGGTACCAAGCCCGTGGTGGGGAAGCTGTGTCCACGTGCCTATCACCTGGTGATGCTCGTGGGCCAGTCTGATCCGTGTCTGGGAGCGAGACCACCACCATCTTAGTTTTCCCATCCTTGAGTCTGGGATATGACCCGTGTCTGGGAGCGAGCCCCCCACCATCTTAGTTTTCTTGTCCACAAGCTTGCGATGTAAACCTAAGCCCAGCCCCGTCACACAGCAGTAGTTCTGTCTGTTCACAAAAGCTAAAACGTCACCCTTGTAGCATGGTTTGACAACAGGCAGTCCCCCAGAACCTCTGAAGGCTGAGGGATTGTGCAGCCCCCCTTAAGGGGTCTCAAGTCCCCAACTCTTGAGAGAGAACTTTATTGAAAGCCAGAGCTGAACCTTCTGGAGCAAAAACCATAGCAGCTCCTCTGGCCTTTCAGCTAGGGGGCCTTGAGCCAGGGCTGACCTGCTGCACCAACCCTGAGTCCCCAAGTCCCCCCACCCATCTCACATGTCTGGTCCCACTCACAGCATCAACACAAGCACCCTTTATCACCCAGACACAGCCCCCGCTCCCTGCCTGACCCACGCATAGTCCGGGATCCCTGAGGCTGCCCTGTGCCCTCCACAGCACCCATCCCTGCTACTCCCCCGTGGGCTGGAGGCTCCAGAGGTCAGGCCTCCTTTCCCTGTGAGATCCAACACAAAAGTCTCTGCCCCCAGGCTCTGCAGTCCCTGGCTGTTCCGGGACTAGTGCCCGGAGCCCACAGCATCTCTCACCTGGAAGGCATCGTGGGACCTGGGGATGCTGGCAGAGTGTGCCTCAAGGCAGGAGCCCCAGATCTTGAGCTGGCTCCAAGGGAACTCAGAGGCAGAGCACTGCCCTTCCTTCACAGATGCTCTGGGTGCTTTCCGGTGGGATTCTGTCTTTGGTAATCCCACGCTGGGCTCACACTTCCCAGGGAGGAGCCCTGTGCCCACCCCGACCCACTGCCCCCGTTACTCCCAAGGCAGCGGGAAGGGGCAGAGGAGAGCAAGGCCTGTGTGGAGGGGCAGCTGGTGCTGGGACAGGGCTGCCCCAGACTCCCTGGGTGACCTCATCTGTGGGCGTAGACATTGGAGGAACCATGGTTTTCCCATTGAGCCTGGGCCAGCGTGCAAGGGGTCTGAGTGTGATAGCCCTCCGTTCAGAGCCTGTCAGCCCTTGGGAAGACGGGTTAGAGTTGTCTTCTCTTTGTAACCAACCCCTCCAAATTCAAGAGAATGAGGAATCAGGATCAGGGCCCAGGGCCCAGGGTTCGAGCTGCAGAGCTGTTGACCACCTGCAGTCCTTACGGTCTCTGGGCCTCAGTTTCCCCATCATGGGGTGCCTAGGGCCTGGCACGACACCTTGGTGAGCGTGGCCTGCTGCCTTGACAGGTCCTGAACCTCTTCCTGGCCTTGCTGCTCAGCTCCTTCAGCGCGGACAACCTCACAGCCCCCGATGAGGATGGTGAGTTGAACAATCTCCAGCTGGCCCTGGCCCGCATCCAGAGGGGCCTGCGCTTCATCAAGAGGACCACCTGGGGCTTCTGCTGTGGGCTTATGCTCCGGCGACCTCAGAAGCCGGCTGTCCTTGCCCCCCGCGACCAGCTGCCCAGCTGCATTGCCGCTTCTGGCTCCCCACCACCCCCAGAGGTGGAGAAGGTACCCGCAGCCCGCAAGGAGACACGGTTTGAGGAAGGCAGCCGGCCAGGCCAGGGCACCCTCGGGGACTCAGAGCTGGTGTGTGTGCCCATAGCCGTGGCTGAGTCGGACACATACGACCAAGAGGACGACGAGGGGAACAGCCTGAGCACGGAGGAAGAGTCCAGCAAACAGGTGAGCCCGCCCCAGCGTGCACACAGCATGGAGCCCATGCTGGGCTGCCAGGGGACTCTCAGAGCGGCTGCCCTACCAGGCCGCCTCGGCAGTGGGGCGGAGATGGGCCTTCCCCACAGCCAGCCTCTCAGAGAGATGCTGAGACCGGCTCTGAGGAGGGGACCTGGGAAGGGGCTGCCTGTACAGATGGGGAAACTGAGGCACAGCAAGAGAGAGACTTGCTGGGAGCTCCCCTGTGAATCTAGGACAGAACCACGCCCCCCGGCCCCAGTGCCCACCCTGACCGTCGTCCCCTCCAGAGCTAACAAGGTGGGATGTCTCAGTAAGTGAGGGTGCAGAGCCTGAACTCCCGCCTGCCCCTTCCCCTCCTCCCACGCCTGGGGCTTATTCTGAGATTTAAAAATAAGCATCTGTAAGATGGGAGGTGTCAGAGACAGCACTATCTTATCTCCTAACCTGTTATTTTTAACACTTGAAAGCAGAGTCTGAACAAAACAGACAGTGCTTTTCCCCAGCTTTCCCTCGGCCGAGCCAGACTCAGGGGCTTCTCCTGGGGTCTTCAGGTGGGGCAATGAGGGATGGTTCTCTCTGTCCTGTTGGGCCCAGCCTGCCCACTTCCTCCAGACCACCCTGGGGAGGCCTGGCTGTGAGGACAGCTCTCCTCACGTGTGGAATTTGATCCTCCTGGTGTCCCAAAGGCCGGCTTTGGCCTTGGCCCTTAAGTCAGGTTGCAGGGGCCCGTGCAAGCTGGGGCAGGAGTCGGGACGGAGATCCCACACATTGCCAGGACCACAGCTTCCAGTTGTCTCCAGGGTGCTCCTAGCATAAGAGTGGAGTTCCGGCTGCCCCTCCTTTTCCTTCTCCCTCCCTCCTCTTGAGCCTCTTGGCTCCCAGGGACCAGTGCGCAAGCAGGAGATGCCTCAGGAACTCGTGAGGGAAGTCAGCATGTCCTTCCAAAGCAGAGCTGCCAGCATGCGTGAACGGGTCATCGTGGACCAGCTATACCCTTCTAGGGAGTGGCGGGGCTGGGAGGAACTATGCCAGGCTGGCTGGGTGTCTGGCTAAACGCCCTTTCCTTGGACCCACCAGGAGCCTCCTACCCACCCACTCAGGGCCCATGAGGGAGGGGTCTTCAGTGACATGGAGACCCCGTGAAAGGGGCAGGAGGCAAGGTCGCAGGTTACCCAGGACTCCTTGAGACCCTCTGGCCAGGTGCGTAGGGGCAGCTCATGGGCTGGAGTCTCTCCAGCAGGAATCCCAGCCTGTGTCCGGAGGCCCAGAGGCACCCCCAGAGCCCAGGGCCTGGAGCCAGGTGTCAGAGACTGCCTCCTCCCAGGTGGATGCCAGGGCAGCCCAGGCAGACGGGCAGCGGCGGCGGCAGGAAGCAGAGCGCCGGGCCCCACAGTGCAGCGAGGTAACGCACACACGCCTTTGTCCCTGAGGCTGGCTGGGGCACTGCCACTGGGGCCCGAGCCAGGCCGTGAGAGGGCCAGGCCACACGCCTGCATGTGCTGCTGGGAGCCACAGCTGCCCCAGGCAGTGTGGGAGACCATCTGCACAGGGGAGGGTCGCTGCCCTGTCCTGGCAGGGGGGAGTGCCATGGGGCCCAGAGCCCCTGGGAAGATTCTGGAAGCAGCCAGCCCACGGCTCTGGTGCAGGGCTAGCCGGCACCTTTGCGCATTCACCTCTCCTTGCGCTCTGTCCCTGTGACCTGGTCCTGCTTGGCAAATGTCTGTGCCGTGAATGCCCCCAGCCAGGGGGACTTTCAGGGAGCTCAGAACAAGTTCTGGACACGGGGGCCACCAGCTGCTTCTCACCTGGACTAAAGCAGAGGCTGCAAACAGGAGGCCCACCCAGCCTACCGCTGGATTTTGTTCTGGCCACAAAAAGGCTTTCATCTGACTTAGCCACAAATAAACAAAACCAAACCTGTTGCCGTAGAGTCAATTCCAACTCATAGCAACCCTACAGGACAGAGTAGAAGTGCTCCATAGGGTTTCCAAGGCTATAATCTTTACAGAAGCAGCCTGCCACATCTTTCTCCTGTGGAGCCGCTGGTGGGTTCAAACTGCCGACCTTTCGGTTAGCAGCTGAGTGCTTAACCACTGTGCCACCAGGGCTCCTTTTAGTGAGCATACCAAAACCAAAGCCGTTGCCGCAGAGTCAATTCCAACTCAGAGTGACCCAACAGGACAGAGTAGAACTGCCCCATAGGGTTTCCATCCTCATGGAAGCAGACTGCCACATCTTTCTCCCGTGGAGTGGCTGATGGGTTCAAACCACTGACCTTTTGATTAGCAGCCTCAGCAACCGAGCATTTAACCACCGGTCCACCAAACCCATTGCCACTGAGTTGATTCAGACTCATAGCGACCCTGTAGGACAGAGTAAAACTGTCCCATAGGGTTTCCAAGGAGCACCTGGTGGATATGAACTGCCAACCTTTTGGTAAGCAGCCGTAGCTCTTAACCACTGTGCCACCAGGGTTTCCACCAAGGCTTATTAAAAAACTCATTGCCGATGAGTCGATTCCAACTCAGAGCAACCCTATAGGACAGAGTAGAACTGCCCCACAGGGTTTCCAAGGAGCAGCTGGTGGGTTCGAACTGTCAGCCTTTTGATTAGCAGCCGACCTTTTAACCACTGTGCCTCCAGGGCTCCTTACTTGAATCCAGGAGCTTTTATATAAAAATCTGCATTTCCGGCTTCTCTTGAAAAATTGGAAGAGGAGCCACCCTGCTGAGGACGCACAGTGACCACCTCCTTGACACTGGCTGAGCTCTCTGCTTTGTCCCAGTCACACCTGCCTGACTTCACTCTATTACCTGCCCGGCCCCCAGAACATTTGAGTTTGCAACTTCTGAGTTAAGGATGTGGTGCTGCTGACTACAGATGGGCTTCTATGCCTGCTGCCCCCACCAGCCTATCTCCCCATTCCCATCAGGCACCTAGGAAGGCAGAGGCCATGTGTGGAGAGACGGTCCTTGTAGGCCATTGTCCTGCAGCGTGACCTCAGTCTTCAGTCCAGGAGCTGTGACTTACTCCAATGGAGTGTAACTCCTCCACGTGTCCCTCCACGTGTTCCTCCATGTTGTCCCTCCACGTGTTCCTCCACGTTGTCCCTCCACGTGTTCCTCCACGTTGTCCCTCCACGTGTTCCTCCATGTTGTCCCTCCACGTGTCCCTTCACATTGTCCCTCCACGTGTTCCTCCATGTTGTCCCTCCACGTGTTCCTCCACGTGTCCCTCCACGTGTTCCTCCACGTTGTCCCTCCACGTGTCCCTTCACGTTGTCCCTCCACGTGTCCCTTCACGTTGTCCCTCCACGTGTCCCTCCATGTGTTCCTCCATGTTGTCCCTCCACGTGTTCCTCCACGTGTCCCTCCACGTGTTCCTCCATGTTGTCCCTCCACGTGTTCCTCCATGTTGTCCCTCCACGTGTTCCTCCACGTGTCCCTCCACGTGTTCCTCCACGTTGTCCCTCCACGTGTTCCTCCATGTTGTCCCTCCACGTGTTCCTCCATGTTGTCCCTCCACGTGTTCCTCCACGTGTCCCTCCACGTGTTCCTCCACGTTGTCCCTCCACGTGTTCCTCCATGTTGTCCCTCCACGTGTTCCTCCATGTTGTCCCTCCACGTGTCCCTTCACGTTGTCCCTCCACGTGTTCCTCCATGTTGTCCCTCCACGTGTTCCTCCATGTTGTCCCTCCACGTGTTCCTCCATGTTGTCCCTCCACGTGTCCCTTCACGTTGTCCCTCCACGTGTCCCTCCACGTGTCCCTCCACGTGTTCCTCCATGTTGTCCCTCCACGTGTTCCTCCATGTTGTCCCTCCACGTGTTCCTCCACGTGTCCCTCCACGTGTTCCTCCATGTTGTCCCTCCACGTGTTCCTCCATGTTGTCCCTCCACGTGTTCCTCCATGTGTCCCTCCACGTGTTCCTCCACGTTGTCCCTCCACGTGTTCCTCCATGTTGTCCCTCCACGTGTTCCTCCATGTTGTCCCTCCACGTGTTCCTCCATGTTGCTCCCCCACATGTCCCTCCAGATGATGTCCCTCCATGTTGTTCCATGGGAGGCTTTTTGATCATGGTCAGTTT
The DNA here is from genome assembly GCA_030035585.1 of Dugong dugon. NCBI lineage: Eukaryota > Metazoa > Chordata > Mammalia > Sirenia > Dugongidae > Dugong > Dugong dugon. The sequence continues at coordinate 1,595,051 of CM057480.1, forward strand.
TGGAGGATGAGGGCCTGGTGGAGTCATCGTCCTCATGGTGGAGTCCACAGTTCTCCCCCTGGATGGCCTGACTCATGAAGGCATGTTGGGGACAGAAGGACTTGGAAGATGCCAGCAAGGTGCAGGAGAGAAGGGGTTCTCATACTGGAATGTTGACCTTTGAATGAGTTTCGTGATTTCTTCCTTTCTTCATATCAGTTCGTGGTAGACCTTTAAAAGGGAGAGAAATGGACTCAGGCTTTCTTGGGAGAAGGACCCCCTCCCCTGATCAGCAGCTAGATCCTAGGAACCTTGTCTTCTGCACGTCAGCCCCAGAGACTTTAGGCAGCTCCAGTGTCTGGAAGGTTGGTGGTTCGCACCTACCAGCTCTCCTCAGGAGAAAGATGTGGCAGTCTGCTTCTGTAAAGATTTACAGCCTTTGAAACCCTATGGGGCAGTTCTACTCTGTCCTCTAGGGTCACTATGAGTCGGAATTGACTCGACAGCAACGACGGGATGGAAGGAGTGTCTGAAAAGAAAAGCACCGTGAGGACCTCCTCTGGCCTGCCCCTTTCACAGCTTGCAAGGAGGAGTGGGAGGGGTCCTGAAAGCCGCAGGCATCAGCCTCACCCTCAGGCCATGCACCACCCTGCACCGAGGAGGGACCCAACCCCTTCTGCATCCCAACCCTCAAAATTAATTGAGGCATTGTTGGAAGGCTTCATCAAACGGAAAAAAAAGAAAGCTCTTATAGGAGCCTAGGCATGGCCAAGAATGCAGACGGGCTTACCTCTAAGCGAGCTTGGCCCTGGGCCCTGTGGACTGAGACCAACTGAGGCTGGGCGGCTTAGACATGATTTGAAGCTGATGAAGGACTTCCTTCCCTCACAGCAACCCTCCTCCCCTGCCACACCTGTCTGAGGCTGGGTTCCTTAGAAGCAGAGCCTGAGACTGGGATCCTTGTGCAAGTGATCCATTGAGGGAGTGTTTTCAGGAGAGACCTATGAACCGCGACCTTTCGGTTAGCAGCCATAGCATTTAACCACTAGGCACCAGGGCTCCAGAAGGAAGTAGGAGAAGCAGGGTGAGGCAGACGAAGGAGCTACAAGAAGATATGTCAGCTGGAGCCTAGCCTCAGCCTGGAGCCTAGCCTGTGGGGGCCTCCGGCGTGAGCTCAAGGCAAGAGGGCCAGCTTTCTGTAGTCCCCGTAGCAGCCAGTCACTGGCTGTGGGCCACCCCTGGGTTTGGGCTGCAACCCCGGGACATTTTCAGGGGAGGCAGCTCCTTGGCTAGAAACAGTTTTCTGGAGAAGGGGGCAGCTAAGCAGCCAACACTCCCAGCAGCAGTGGGCACCCTGGCCACAGTCGGAGGTGGAGGGAGCTGGGCAGACCACCAGCAGTGGCCACTGCAGCACCCCAGTACACCCGTGCACACACGGGGCATGTCCAGACGCTCAGAGGGGCCCACCCATGGGCCCACCTGAGTGCATATACCTCCCTAGAATCCGGCTCAGGTTATGTGAGAAGGGAAGGTTCCAGCAGCTTCTGGGCTGTGCACATCACACCAGCACCCAGATGAATTGGGTGTGAATAGTGGGCGGGGTTGCCGGCCTGTTGGCTGCATATGTGACCCGGCTGCCTGTGTGTGCTCGTGACCTGGTGCTGACTCTGTTCTGGATGTGGGTCTGTGCCCCTGGCATGGCACCAGCATGCCTCTGTCCACTGTACGTGCTGAGCTACCACTCCATGTCCCAGCGTGTCCACGTCCCAGTGTGTCCACATTGCCGCACTGTCTGTTTTGTTCCCAGCTCAATGTATTCCCCATCCCTGGGGTTTTCTTAGCCCTTTCACACCCCCGCACCCCTGCCCTGGGCTCCAGTAGACCAGAATCACAGACCCAGGCCCTCAAGGCAGCAGGAACCTGAGCCCAGCCCCACCTCAGCCCTGTATGGCCCTGGGAGGGCTCTGTGGAAGGTTCCCACCCGTCTATCCCAGCCTGATTCCCAGCACATGCAATGGAGGCAGGCTGGCGCCTCCTCTCAGGGATCCCCAGGTTCCCCCAGACGATGGGCGTGAGGCTGGAAGCTGCTGCCCACACTCATGCCCGCCCCGCCCACAGACCCGCGAGGACAGTCTCTCTGAGGGCAGCACAGCAGACGTGACCAACACCGCTGACCTCCTGGAGCAGATCCCCGACCTTGGCGAGGACGTCAAGGAGCCAGAGGACTGCTTCACCGAAGGTACCACCCTGGGCACTGCTTTGCCCCAGCCTCAGCCCCGCCTGGGGGGACACAAGGACCAGCAGCCCCTTGGGGTGGCACACAGCCCCAGCCCAGATGCCTGCCCTCCCTCCCCCACTCCTCACTGCCCTGGGGGCTCCTCCGTCTGCCCATGACGTGAGTCTTGGCAAGCCTGCCCGCGATTTGCTGGGACTGGGCATCTCGGGGTCAGCTGCACCCGGGACTGGATGGGGCATGTGTGCTATGGGAGCACGTCTGCTGACCCACAGTGGCAGGAGCTGAGCCCTGGACGCGAAGCCCTGGCACGGTGCCCAGCACCTAGTAGGCCCTCCATAAATTCGCAAGGAGTGCATCGTGGGGCTGTGTGGGTGACGTAGCTATAGCTTTTATGAATTGGTGTATTTGGAGGGAAGCTGCAGATAAAATGAAGGTTTGCCCTCCCCATGGCACATCAGCAGTGGCTGTCAGATAGGGGTCCACCCTTCCCGAGGCTTGGAAACTGCCAGCATGGAGAAGCCCCTGGAACAGAGCACCCCAGGAGTTCCAGAACGTTTCCCCGGGGGGAGGGTTTCCCAGATGCGCAAAGGACAGGCTCGGAGTCCTTCCCGACCCCAGCCTTGCCCTGCCTGACCTGCCAGGTCACGCACCCTCTCGCTGGGGGTCTAGTCCATCTGCCTCTCCAGGCAGCACCCACGGAGTGCGGCCCCTGTGGGCAGCTCCCACCGTCCTCCCCGCCACGGCCCTGCCCTCCATGGTGCCCTGGCCGTCATTACCCCATCAGCTGCATCTCTGTCCCAGTCATTCCTTCAGTCATCTGACTTTCTGCCCTCAGACGTGGGTGTTCACTTGCCCTGGGCTGGGCCTGGCCCCCCTGAAGCCTCACCCACCCTGACCCCTCCATGGGCTGTGTCTGGCCCCACTGAAGCCCGCCCACCCTTGATCCCCCACAGGCTGTGTCTAGCCCCTGGGCTGCGTCTGGCCCCACTGAAGCTCACCCACCCCGACCCCCCACAGGCTGTGTCCGGCGCTGCCCCTGCTGCACAGTGGACACCACACAAGCCCCAGGGAGGGTCTGGTGGCGGTTGCGTAAGACGTCCTACCGCATCGTGGAGCACAGCTGGTTCGAGACCTTCATCATCTTCATGATCCTGCTCAGCAGTGGAGCACTGGTACCCACCTGGGGGTGCAGGGTCGGGGCAGAGAAGGAGGGAAGGAGGGAGGGGGAGAATGGAGGTCTCCAGCTGGAAAGCCAGGCCAGAAACTGGGGCAGAGCCTCTGCTGGAAATGTGCGCTCCCCAAGTCCCCAGGGCCAGAACCAGCTTACACACTCCCAACGCCCCCAGCACATGTGGTGGTCGGAGCAGGAGGAGCTCAGAGGTCGTCTGTCCAGCCTCCTTGTTCCACAGAAAGGAAATGATTCACTCAAGATCACAGTCCCAGCTGACACAGGCCGCAGGTCACCCGCCCCCCACACTGGAGCTCTGATGCCACATCTGCCAGCACCCAGCATCAGGGGCTCGATCAGGATCCTCAGAATGTAGTTAACAGCGCTGGCTACTGGTGGCACAGTGGTTAAGAGCTCGGCTGCTCACCAAAAGGTTGGCAGTTTGAATCCACCAGCTGCTCCTTGGAAACCCTGGGGGGCAGTTCTGCTCTGTCCTGTAGGGTCGCTGTGAGTCGGAATCGACTCCACGGCAACGGGTTTTTGGTTGGCTCCTGTTGATAGTGGTGGCTCCGCCAATTCCATGTTCTCTGTGTGCGAGGCTGTGCTGTTTGTCTCATGCACTGTCACATTCGGTCCCCACAGTGACTCTGTAGAAACATGAAGTGACTTGCCCAAGGTCAGTCACCCACAGGAGGCAGGTGTGGCATTTAAACTCAGCCAGTGGATTCCAGAGTCCTAAACACTTTGCGCTTGACAACTCCCCTAAAGGTTGGCAGTTCAAACCCACCAAATGGTGCCACGGAAGAAAGGCCTGGAAACCTACTTCCATAAAGATCAACCGAAAAACCAAACCCGTCAAGTCATTCCGACTCATAGAACTGCCCCGCAGGGTTTCCAAGGCTGTAAATCTTAATGAAAGCAGACTGCCACATCTTTCTCCTGCGGAGCAGCTGGTGGGTTCCAACCTCTGACCTTTCAGTTAGCAACTGAGCACTTAACCACTGCGCCACCAGGGCTCCCAGCCATAAAGATTACAATCGGATAAACCCCACGAAGCAGCTCGAGTCTGTAACACTTGGGGTCGCCATGAGTCAGAGTTGACTCAACAGCAGTGGGTTTGGTTTGGTTTGGTTTGCCTCGACCTTCCATTTGTTCAAGATGTCTTTTCTGAGCTCTCCTTGTGTCTAGCCCTGCAAGTGATGGGGAAGGAATAGGAGGACGAGACCTCAGCCCTGGCCTAAGGGACCCCTAGTCTAGCTGGGGAAACCATATTCAGTAGGATTGAGAGAGACCAGCACAAGACAGAGTTGAGCAAGGACTGGAGTGGAGTAGTCAGGGTGATGTGAGGTCAGTGGGACTGGAGCAATCAGGGAGGACTCCCTGGAGAAAGCAAATGGAGCTGGAGGTTTGTTGAGGCCAGGAGAAGCAGCCAGGCCTTCCAGGGTAGCCGCCTGTGGCTCCCAAGCTCCCTGTTGTCATCTCTCAGGGTCCTAGCAGGAGGTGGCACAGCCCTGGAGAGGGTTCTAAAAGGTGCTGGTCGGTGGAGAAGGGATATGAAACAGGAATGTTCCTGGCCCACGTGGAGCAAGCACCCAGTAGAGCTGGGAGGTGAGACTCCCGTGGATGAGAAACTAACAGGGAAGCTTTGGACCATGACAGGAGGGAAGAGCACTGTGCCCCGAGGCTGTGTGCCTCTGCCCCGTGCTGCCTTCTCCTGTGGAGGCAAGCCACGGGGGGCACGGTGGCTGTACCTTGGAAGCCTCTGGGCCTCCCACGCTGCTCTCCCACTCCCTGTTCCTCAGCGGGCCTGGAGCCATGACTTGCAGCCTGCCTGCTGTTTTACCGTTGGCAGCTAGAGCCAAATCTCTGTAGGCTTCCAGAGAAGGATGATTTGACAATATGTTAACGAGTTTTGTTTTTAAACAGCCACAAACAAGGGCAGCCAGAGCCACTGAGTTGGGCTGTGGAGGAAAAGCTCAGCCTGGCGTCAGTGAGGAGGCGCTTTGGCAAGTGTCTGTTGAATCTAATCAGGGTAGACAGCCAAGCACGGCTGTTAAAAAACCATGTCAATGATATACTGAGAAAAAGAAGTCTAAGTGTGTTATTTAAAGTTGTAAACTTGCTTAACAAAACACAGACTCTATCCCTTCCAAATTGCTGGGGGAAATTTAAAAAAAAAAACCATCTTACAGCAAAAGGCAGGAGAAAATGAAGCAGCAAGGAAACATGAAAACAGAAAATACTATAGCAGAAGCAAGATCAAACGTGTTTTACTAATAAATGTAACTGGGTAAAATTCATCTTTTAAAAGAAAAGGACTCTTCGTAGGTTAAAAAAAAGTCAGCTGTGTGCTCTCCAGGGGTGAACCTGCAACAATGTGACTCAGAAATATTAAAAGTGAAATAATGAAGAAAGAACATCAGGCAGATACAGGCAATGCCAACAAAAACTAGGGGCTCACAGTAGTTACATTAAATGAAGCTAACTTCAGGGTAAACAGCTGAGATAAGACAGAGGGCACAACATATAATAAGAATTTAACTAGTATGAATGTTTTTGTTTGGGATGGCATGGCATTTAAATACGTAAAGCAAAACCCACTGGAAAACCAAGACAAAATTGACAACAGTGCCATAATAAAGAGAGACTTTACTACACTTCTGACAGTTCTTGACAAATCAAGAAGAAGAAAGAAAATGGGAGATCTAATAGATGTATATGTGCCTGCATGTGTGTAAATTAATAAATTTACATTAATAATAATAAGGCTTAAGTAGCACTTACTATATACCAGACACTGTTTCATGCATTTTACGAACATTAACCCATGTAATTCTCACAATAACCTAATGAGATTAAAAAAAAAAACCCATTGCCATCAAGTCAATTCCGACTCATAGCAACCCTAGAGGCCAGAGTAGAACTACCCCATAGAGTTTCCAAGGAGCAGCTGGTGGATTTGAACTGTCGACCTTTTGCTTTGCAGCCCAGCTCTTACCCACTGCATCACAGGTGCTATTATTAAGACCATTTTACAGATAAGAAGATTAAGGCACAGAGAGACTAATAAGTAACTGCCCGAGTCACACAACGTAGAGTAGGCGGCAGAGCCTAGATTCAAACTCAGACAGCCTAGCTGCAGTTTACCCTCTTGACCACTCTGCACTATATTACTTTCCATTTATGTTAAATCCAATACCAGGAAATTAAAAAAAAAAATCTTCTTTCCAAGTAGCCATGAACCATTGACTAAAATTGACCTATTCAGTACAGACCGTATTATCTGACAATAAAACTGGAAATAATAAAAATAGAAAGATGTAAAACAGACACTTAAAAATGTAAAAGTCATTCTTAAACAAACCTTAGATCAAATGACATAGTTTGGTGGCAAGTTCATTATATTATTTAACTTATTTATTAAATAAAGAGGGCCATTTGTGGACTGTTGATGACAGTGTGTTGTAAATCAAAAATTACAAGTCAACAGACTCTGTCCAACTGAGATCTAGAAAAATAAGGAAAGAAAAAAACGTGACTGGAAAATAACATTAATGAGAATCCTACATATGGGAGGCAACCAAAGCTACAGTTAGAGGAAATTTCATAGACTTACACACTTTTACTGTTAAATTATTTAACTCAAGAAATGGGAAATACAACAGCAAAATAATTTTAAAGAAACCAAAGGAAGTAATTAATAAAATAAAAACATAAATTAACAAATCAGAAAATAAATAGTAAAACTGATATAAAATTCCAAAGCTGATTTCTTGAAAAATTAAAACAAATAGATAAACCACTGGCTAATCTCCAAGAGTGGATTCTTTCTAAGAAAGAAAATAATTTTAATTCTAATTAAAATAATCTAATATCTGAAACCCTGGTGGCGTAGTGTTTAAGAGGTATGGCTGCTAACCAAAAGGCCGGCAGTTCAAATCCACCAGGCGCTCCTTGGAAACCCTGTGGGACAGTTCTTCTCTGTCCTATAGGGTCGTTATGAGTCGGAATAGACTCGACAGAAACAGGTTTTCAGGTTTTAGTATATGAAAAAAGATAGAAAGTCTATACATTCTTTTTATGAAATCTACCCAAAATAAAACCAAACTCATGGCCATCGAGTTGATTCCAACTCACAGTGACCTTATAGGGCAGAGTAGAACTGCCGCATATAGGGTCTCCAAGGCTGTAATCTTTACGGGAGCAGACTGCCACATCTTTCTCCTACAGAGTGACTGGTGGGTTCAAACTGCCAACCTTTCAGTTAGCAGCCAAACCCTTTAACCACTGCACCACCAGGGCTCCTTTTTGAAAGGTAAGTAATGCTAATTTCAGAAATGTCAAGTTTACCCAAAGGAATGCCATAGACTAGACTTCGTTCGTACTTGAGATACTGATGCAAAAATAGTGGCAGCTAGGATCCTGCAGTATATAAAAAGACTAAATATGTCACAGCTCGACCTGTTCTAAGATGTCAGGGCGGTACCTGTTTCTGTGAGCAGGACGAAGATGAAAAACCATGCAATTGTCTTAATGCCTGATTTTTAAATTTCTTGCTAAGAACAGAAGTAAAAGATGTTTCCTTAATTTAGTGAAAAATTTCTCTCTCAAATTATATTATCATCGTTAGCAGTAAAACACTTGAAATATTTTCATTAACATCAGGAATAAGAAAAGGATGATTTAACTACAATTCAGCTGTTGTTAACTGTTTAATAGTATTCTTGGAGTACTAGCCAGTGCAATTAATCAAGAAAATGAAGCACACAGTATAAAACTTGGGAAATAGAAGAACTGAAGTGCTAGCCAATACAGTTAGTCAAGAGTTATAAAATGAGAGTTAAAAATAGTGGAAACAAATATAAATATATGATTATTTGTAGATAATATGATTGCCTAGAAAAAAATTAAACCTATTTAGCAACATGATATGGCCAGTTAAAAAACAAATATACAGAGAATTGTTCTTGTTTTTATATGGATGGAAATCATTTAATCATGAATAGCATTTCTCAGATATTCCTTACACGAAGGGTGGATTGGAAATAAATATTTTTTTAAAAAAACTCATTGCCGTCGAGTCAATTCCGACTCATAGTGACCCTATAGAGCAGAGTAGAACTGCCCCATAGGGTTTCCAGGGAGCAACTGGTGGATTCGAACTGCTGACCTTTCGGTTGGCAGCAATAGCTCTTAACCACTACGCCACCCGGGTTTCCAAATACATCATAGTATATGCAAATAATGAGCCTTTAAAATGAATAACATGTATTATCATGTGTATTCACATTATGGAGCCCTGGCGGCGCAGTGGTCAAGAGCTCGGCTGCTAACCAAAATATTAGCAGTTCGAATCCACCAGGTGCTCCTTGGAAACCCTGTGGGGCAGTTCTACTCTGTCCTGTACAGTTGCTATGGGTCGGAAAAACTCGACGGCACCTAACAACAAAAACAAATTCACGTTATTGAGTGGATAAATGTTCATGATGTATTTTTAGTGGAAAAATAATTTCAAAGCAAAGTATTTACTATAACAACTTGTAAAATTGTAGGGTGTGCATACACATACAGAGAGATGTTGGAAGAATGTTCACCTAAATGTTAGCAGTAACCACTGAAATTAGAGGTGACTTTTACTTCTTTATAATTTCTGCGAGCTATGTTGGGGTAATGGTTAAGCGTTCGGCGGCTAACAAAAAAGTCGGCAGTTCAAATCCACCAGCTGCTGTGGGGCAGTGCTACTCTGTCCTATAGGGTCGCTGTGAGTCGGAATTTACTCGACGGCAACGAGTTTGGCTTAGTTTTTTATAATTTCTATATTATTGACTTTTTTTACGTGAAGCATACATCATTTTTATAATCAGGAAAAAAATACACATAATTGTTATCTTGAACAACTCCCAAAGTCCATTAAAAAAAAAAAAAAAAAAACCTGTTGCTATCCAGGCGATTCCGACTCATAACAACCCTACAGGACAAAGTCGCACTTCCCCATAGGGTTTCCAAGGAGTGGCTGGTGGATTTGAACTGTCAACCTTTTGCTTAGCAGCTGTAGCTCTTAACCACTGCTCCACCAGGGCTCTCCAAAGTCCACAGGGGACCTGAATTATGTCTACACTGACCACACTAGCCATATATGTGCTTCAGCCGTGCATACAGCATGAGCACAGTGCGGGCACCTGGCTGCTCCAGCACCCGGAGGCCCCGAAGTCGGATAGGGAGGCCCAGGGGTGACAGGCGGGAGGCTTCTCCTCGGGGCCCTCTCTGACGTGCTCGGTTGCCTAGGCTGGGAGCCACAGAGCACGCTCTTGGCTGGTAAGGAGTACACCTCAAGGGGCAGATACAACCAGAAGCTGGATGAAGAAGCTGGGGGTGGAAGAGGGCAGCGGGACCCGTCGGGGGGTCTCTGTTGGCTCGGGGATGTGGGCTGAGGCGGGAATAAGATGGAGAAAGACACCTTCTAGCATTTTGGAAAAGAGACTCCTAGACTCTGAAGATTGGGAGAGATTTGCCTTTAGCTAGCTAGTCCTGTTGTGCGTCTTAAGCTTCATGCCTACAAACTGCCTTTACTGTCATTTATTTAGAATTTTGCTTTAAATCAACTCACTGGTCTTTGCTTAAATAAACTTACTATACAAATCAAAAAGCCCGTTGCCTTCCAGTGGATTCCGACTCATGGCTAGCCCATGTTTTACAGAGGAGAGCTGAGCTCTGTGGGGTTTTCTTGGCTGTAATCTTTACAGAAACAGATCACCAGGCCTTTCTTCCACAGATCCTCTGGGTGGGTTCTAACTACTAACTCCCGGTTAGTAGTCGAGTCGAGTGCAAACCACTTGTGCCACCCATGGACCTCTAAATTTATTGTAAAGGGAAACTTTTTAATACTATAATTGAAAACTAACATTATTTCCTGTAAAAAGTAGGTAACTATCTAAAGTAAGTAAAGTGAAGGCAAAATAGAGTGAAAAAAAAGAGGTTTATGCAGTTTCCAGCAGAAGGCCGTGAGCTGAGCCTGCACACCTCTCTCCTTGTTAAAACGGGAGATTAGCACGTTTTTGAAATGTCTTAAGGACACACTAGCCCCAAACTGAGACTTACTCTCTAATGTGAAGGAAGAAACTTTCTCCCTCTGTCCTCTGTTTCCACACCACGTAAGATCATTTCACAAGCCACCAGCGGTACGCACCCCTCACTGGAGGGAGGGTTCGCTGCTCAGTCCGGCATCAGCCCCTCCACTTTGGTTCTCACCCCGGCTTCCCACCCTCCTGGGTCGGTGTTAGATATGACCGGTGTTATTCTTAGAAACTTGGCGTGGGGTGGATCTGCAGCGGGTCGGGCTCGGTGTCCTCGTCCGACCTTGCCTGCAGGCCTTCGAGGACATCTACCTGGAGGAGCGGAAGACCATCAAGGTGCTGCTGGAGTATGCTGACAAGATGTTCACCTACGTCTTCGTGCTCGAGATGCTGCTCAAGTGGGTGGCCTACGGCTTCAAGAAGTACTTCACTAATGCCTGGTGCTGGCTGGACTTCCTCATCGTGGACGTGAGTGGGACCCCGAGGGCGCTGGGGAGGGTGGAGGAGCTGAGGCAGAAGGTGGGATGTCAGGGAAGCCTGCTCGGGTCGGGGCGCTCAGCCAGGCCGCAGGGCGAGAAGAGGCCGTGAGTTGGAGTCATGGAGGAGAAACGCAGGCCCAGTCCTCAAGGCCCCCGGTCTGGGAGGAAGAGGAGAAATGGGGGACATGGCCCTACCGTGGGACCCCCAATATGGGGGCATACCTGGGCCCTGCTGCCCTCAGGAGCCACCAGGCATCTGGGGGAGACTGTACTCACATCGGGGACAGTCAGAGTCAGTCCAGGCTGGGGTGTGGGCCAGGGCCGAGGGCTCATCCGCTCAGAGAGGAGGTGACTAGACCAGCCTCACCCTGGTGTGAAGTGTCTACCGGGCCCAGGGAGACAGCCTGATGGAAGCTCCTTGCACACCAGAGGAGGTCCTTCTGTACAGGGTGGTGGAGGCCTGAAGCGGGGTGGGGAGACCCTCCTGGCTCAGGTAGAAGGTGCCAGCTGGGGATGAGAGTGAGGTGGTCACCTGTGAGCCGGAGGCAGACCGTGGACGCTGGCCAAGGAGCTCTGAGCTGCTGCCTTGGTCACCGGGTGGCTGTGTGGGCTTTCCTGCCCGGGATGTGACCAGGAAGGGCGTGGGCAGCAGGTTGGCAACTGGAGGGGGGCCCTGCCCCACAGCTACCCAGACCCCAGGGTGAGCGCGGGTCCCATCCCACAGAGGTCCTGAAGCAGACACGTGGGAGAGTAGCCAGAGGGGGGAGAAACAGAAAGGCTGGGGGTTGCTGAGCAGCCCTGGACCTGTGCTTAGTGCTGCCAGGGGGCTCACCGTGAAGGCAGAGGGCTCAGGTGACTGTTCCAGGCTGCAGTGGGCCCCCGAACGGTGTGGGCCTGGCTCTGCAGACAGCAGGGGGCTTTCGGAACCTGGGCCACCCGATCCTGTGTGGGAGGTCAGCTGTGAGGGGCCGTGGCAGAGAAGGCTCCCATGCCAGATCGTAGCACACAGAGCTGCAGCCCCAGGTCCTTGGACCTCTAGCGTGGGCCTCTCCCATCACCCCAAGTGGCTGAGAGGATGCTAATGCTGGGCAAGGGGTGCTGGGGTGCAGAGGGAGAGAGGAGTCACCAGACACCCTCAGAGCCTGGCCCAGCCCTCACAGCCTCCCTGAGATAAGCTGAGGCGTCCCTGCCGGGGGGGCTGGGGGGGGACTTGACCTCTGGCAGCTCAACCCTGAGGCCCCTGGTCCCGGTGTTCCTGCAGCTCCGTGGGAAGTTGGGCCTGCTGGGAGGATCCCCCAAGGCAGGCCAGAGGGAACCTGCCACCCCCTTACCTGCCTTCTTGGGGAACTCGGTGCTTCCCTGCTTGGTCCCACAGTGGGAGAATGAGCCTGCAGAGCAGGAAGCTGAGGCCCAGAGGAGGGGGGGGGGCTGGAATCCAGCTTTCTTGACGCTGACATTGCTACCCCCATCTCACGCTTCACGGGAAGTAGAGCCAGAGACTCGGCGAGGATGTTCCCAGGATCATTTTATTCGTTTTTTCTTCTTTCAATAAACACGGTTGAGTGTCTACTGTGTTCAAGCCCTGGTAGGTCCTGGGGATAGCAGGGAACACGATAGGGAAGAATCCTTGCCAGCGTGGAACTTATATTCTGGCGGAAGAAGGTGGCCACAAACAATAAGCATAATATTATCAATGGATTTTATGGTAGAAAGTCTTATGTACTGTGGAGAAGAAAGGAATTGGAGACGGAAAGATATTAGGTGCCAGGATTGGGAAGGGAGATGCAGGCTGCAACTTCAAATCTGCTAGCCAGAGTGGGCCCACCGAGCAGGTGACATCTGAGCAGATGTGAAGGACGTTGGGGTGCCAGGCAGCTGTCTGCAGAACGTTCCAAGCAGAGGCCGAATCAGCAGCGCAAAGGCACCGCAGTGGGAGTGTGCCTAGCAGACTGCAAGGGGGCCAGAGTGGCTGAGCAGGGTGAGTTGGGGCTGGGGGCTTCAGAGGACAAGGCCAGGCTGCACTGGGGTGTACAGCTTTGAGAAAAGTCATGGGCTTTGATTTAGAATGAAACTGGGAGGCAAAGAGTACCGTGAGCTGACCCCTGCTCTCCGAGGGTCGCGTGGCAAGAGGAAGCAGGGGGAGGAGTAGGGGGCTGTGGCAGAAATCCAGGGGGTTGGCGGTGGCCTGAAGTGGTGAGGAGTGTTTGGACTTGGGCTGTAGTTTGAAGGCAGAGCCAACAGGAAATCCTGACGGGTTAGACGTAGGGTGAGAGACAGAGAGGGGGCAAGGATGATGCCAAGGCCTGGGGTCCGAGCAGCTGGAAGGACGGAGTGGTATCAGCTGCTGTGGGAGACTAGGGGCAGAAAGAATAGAAAAGGCATGGGTGACCCGGCTGAGAACTGGGCGGGTGGACTGGTGGTCCCAGTGCCCTGGAGGCCCTGTCCTCAGGAGGAGGTCCCCCGAGAGACGCAGTCAGTGGGCGTCATGGGGCGGCACGCAGGGCACCCTGGATGTCTTCCTCCTCTGAGCCCCCTGCCGCCCTTCCCATCTCAAGCTTCTAAGCCTGGGAGGAGGCTGTGGGACTCACCGCCCCAGCGGCCCTGAGCCCAGGGAGGTGTTGATGGCGATGCAGGCGAGCTCAGGCCAGAGACCATCTCAACCTGCAGTCACAGCCGTAACTAAGAGGGGCGTGGGCGCTCAAGGCCCTTCAGGAGGTAAAATCCACTGAGTGGAAATGCCCAGGTGGGTGGGCGAGGGCACAGAGCTCCACGGCTCCCACCCCACAAAGCCCCGACCTGTGCCTCCCTCCTTGGAAGATGTCAGGGTGTGGCAAAGCCCCGCTTTGTGGCAGTGCCCCCGGGAATGTCTCTGCTCGTGCCCAAGCCATGCCATCCTTTCTTCCCAAACAGAGGCTTCTGTGGGTGGGAAGTGACAGGCCCATGGATGTAACTTGAAGGAAAGCCCAGCTTTGAGTCCCTGCTCCCCCACGCCAGCTGTAGATTAGGGATACTGCATTTCAATGCTGAGGCCTGGTAGCACAGTGGTTAAGTGGCTGCTAACCCAAAGGTCGGCAGTTCGAATCTACCAGCTGCTCCTTGGGAACCCTAATGGGCAGTTCTACTCTGTCCTACAGGGTCCCTATGAGTTGAATCGACTCAACGGCAAAGGGTTTGGTTACTGGAGCTCTTACAGAGCATGGGTGTGAAGTGCCTGGCACACCTGGGCTTGCCCCATGCCTCGTGGCCCAGGAAGCCTGGTGCAGTGCATGGTGAACCTGAGAAAATGACCCAGCTCTGGGATAATGAAGATGGAACGCAGGAAGGCCTGCTGGCTCTCTCCCGCCCAGCCCTGGCTAAGGTGGGCAGAAAGCCCTACCATCTTGTCTCTAGAGCTGTCCCACCCCAGCCCGCCCCTCTGCCTCCCACAGGTCTCGCTGATAAGTCTGGTGGCAAACACCCTGGGCTTTGCTGAGATGGGCCCCATCAAGTCTCTGCGGACGCTGCGTGCACTCCGACCTCTGAGGGCCTTGTCACGGTTTGAAGGCATGAGGGTGAGAAGGGGCTGCTGCTTCCCACTGGGGGAGTGGGAGGTGGTTCTGCTGAGGGGATCCCCAGGCTCAACTTGCTGACCAAGCGGCCCAGCCCAGAACGCGGACCTGTAGCCTTGCCTGGCTCGGTCCAGAATCTCCAGGAGAGGCCAACTGGGGCTAGGAGGCCCCGGAAAGGGTAGAGAGCCGTGAGGACCCTCTCTGGGCTCTCAGCCTTCAGCCCTCTGGGCTCCCGTGAGGGCCGGGAGAGAGCTGAAAAGAGCAGGAAGCAGAGCTCCCAGGCACAGGGGCTCCGCCAGGCCCCCAGCCCCACTGGCACTCAGGCCCCTCCACTTCCCATCCCTGGGTCTGGTCTCTGTGTGTGTGTGGCATGCACAGGCTGGCCCTCCCTCTGCATGTGACGGGCAGGGGGCTGTGGTGAGGACAGCCAGCAGTGAGGGTCATGGGCAGGCTGCCTTCTCTCCTTGGGCGTCGGGTTTGCAGAGTGAAAGGGTCGTTGGCTTTGTCAGCGATTCTGCACTGTGTTCTTAGCCCGGAGCTCTCTGCGTTCCTCAAATCACCACATTTCACCAGAGAACCTGAGCGGATCAAGCAAACGAAAGAGCCCATCGAGAAAAGCAGTAGCCGTGATGTCTGCGGTCAGAAAACAAACAGCACCATATATGGGCGCAAGCGCGCATGTGTGTGTGTGTACGTGTGTTCGTGCGCGTGTGTGCACGTGTGCGTGTGTGCATGTGCGTGTGGGTGTGTGGGTGTCTGTGTGTGTGTGCGTGTATGTGTGCGTGTCTGTGGGTGGGTGTGCGTGTGCACGCACACGTGTGGGTGGGTCCGCGTGTATGTGTGGGTGTGTGCGTATGCGCGTGCATGTGTATGTGTGTGCGTGTGTGCACATGTGTGTATGTGTGCGGGTGGGTGGGGGTGTGTGTGTGCGTGCGGGTGGGGTGTGTGTGCATGGGTGTGTGCGTGTGTACGTGTGTGTGTATGTGGGGTGTGTGCATGTGGGGGGTGTGTATATGTATGTGTGTGTGCGTGTGTGCCCATGTCCGTGTGTGTGTACGTGTGTGTATGTGTGCGTGTGGGTGGTGGTGTGCATGGGTGTGTGCGTGTGTACGTGTGTGTGCGTGTATGTGGGGTGTGTGCATGTGGGTGTGTGCGTGCGTGTGTGTGTGGACATACACACACGTATGTCATTTACGAAATGTGCCAGATTCCATGTGCCTTCAGAAGATACCTCTGTATCTCCCCCACGGTCCCAGCAAGCACATCACGACCCACCATTTGGCTGCGTTGACTCTGCCCACACCCCCAATTCATGAAGCAACGAATCACTTATTCCTGGTGGGAAACCATCGGCAAGCGGATAATCGGACACATGTTCAGTGTACCTCTGGGGGCAAGGACATTTGATTCCAGAGGGACGAGGGGGAGATGCTGGTTGCCAGGAATGCCTCTGCAGTGACTTGGCTGCAGAGCCAGGCCGGGGGCTAACTCCAGGACCTCGCACCCACCCGAAGCTTGGGGCCCTTGAGAGTCAGGTTTCCCACTCTGCTCCCGTGGTTCATGGGGGCTGCTGAGGGACCAGGGGCTCCTTCGTGTTTGCACGTGTCAGCATTACCTACCCGGCACCCAGGCCCTCTGCGTTCCTCCGCACACAGCCCCACATCCAGCTTCACTCTCAGTCTGTATTGCAAACACGTCCCTGACTCACGGACAGCTGGGGGCGTGGTCCCTGAGTGGAGTGTACTGCCCCGAATGCATTGGCCATGGAAGCCTCTGTTGGGTGCTGTGATTGTGGATGATGAGTGTGGGGCTCTGGGGTCAGGAGCAGCTCTCACGGGAGTGGGGAGAGGCACTCGGAGCACCTACACCACCTGCCCTCAGGAGCCTTGCAGAAATGTCACGGTTCCCTCCAGACATGCCGCACCGAGGTTCCCAGGTACTTTAAGGGGAACACCCATCCAGGTAGCAGCAACTCTAAAGTGTACCAGGAAATTACCTCAGAGAATGAAAGGACCAATGGGATCGATAGGCATGAAGTTTTAGGAAGGTCTCTCCAGACGCCTTTTCCCATCAGATTTCTGGTGTACTCAACTAGCAGACCCTGTTGAAAATTAAGTTTTGGAGGTCATGGATGCAGGAGGGCCGACAAGGAAAGGCATTTGCTCTGGAATGGCTTGTGACTTTGGGGTGGCACAGAAAAAAGGCTCCTATGCTCTCTCACTCCCCACCAGGACGTCCGGCTAAGGAGTTGGTCTTTCCTTGAGGACAGGAAGTGTGGCACGCAGCCCGAGACCTGAAGATTTCCCACCCCAGGGATCTGTAGTCAGGGAGTTCGGTTGCTGGGGGGTCCTGTATGTCCTCTGGGCTCCCCAGGAGCTAAGCCTCTTCTCTGTCCCTTGAGGTCGTGGTCAATGCCCTGGTGGGTGCCATCCCGTCCATCATGAACGTCCTGCTCGTCTGCCTCATATTCTGGCTCATCTTCAGCATCATGGGTGTGAACCTCTTTGCGGGGAAGTTCGGGAGGTGCATCAACCAGACGGAGGGAGACCAGCCCTTGAACTACACCATCGTGAACAACAAGAGCGAGTGTGAGGCCTTCAACGTGACTGGCGAGTTGTACTGGACCAAGGTGAAGGTCAACTTTGACAACGTGGGAGCCGGGTACCTGGCCCTTCTGCAGGTGGTAAGTCCTGGAGGAGAGGGGCTCCTCCCTCATACTGGCCCCTCCAGCAGCAGGTGCTTTCACCCATGGTGTGGGCAGGAGGGGGGCAGTGGAGCTGCCCTGCCTCCTCACAATAGGGTCACGCTGCCCCCCAAAAAAGGTTAGCTGTTCTCCAGGGACTTCGTGGCTCCTTGGGAAGCCCCCAGGCTTCCAGCTGTAGAGGAGATACCACTTTCTGCAAGGTGCATGGTGAGGGGTGACGCAGGTGAGCCCTGCCGCAGAACATGCTCACCAGCCAGCCGTCAGTTGGACGTCTTCATGCTGTGAGTCTGGCAGTGTAAGGGCACAGGTTAAAAATGAAAGACCTCAGCAAAATTGTGACCCTGGCCACCCTGTTATAAAAGGTGGTGATACTTGCTGTGTTGTTTAAAAAGGCATGTTTATTTCCGTTTTTGATGTGCAAGATGTGTGATGTTTAAACAGTATCTCCAGAATTTCCATTGATCTGTGAATATGGGTGGCTTCCGTGATTATAACACGTGTCGAAAAGGAGCCTACCGCCAGGCTTGGGGACAGAGACGCAAACAGATCACAGTGCATACAGCTGCAGCTGGCTTTTCCGGCTAGTCTGGTCTTGAGTCCAGACACACATCTCTAGTCCCAAGTAGAGGAACACTCCCCGGACTCTCTCCTGAAAGCCTCTTGTGTGTCCACTCACGCCTCCACCCATTCCTTAAACTCTGGTCGTTGCCTCCCCAAAGACACCCCTGCAACACCAGTGGGGGACAGGATTGGGAGCCCACCGTCCCCGTGGCTGTCCCTCTAAGCTGTCAGAACTTTGTCCCCAGAACCTTCAGATGGGCAGAACCGCTCAGTGACTGGGAGACTTTGTCCACAAGCATCTGGTAACCTTGGGTGTCCCTAGCAGTTTCCAAAACATTTTCAGGCCTCTTCTCTCTCACAAGGCCCCGGGGGCTCACTGTGCCACAGTGGCACAGAAACCAAACCAAACCCATCACCATCGAGTTCATTCTGACTGATAGTGACCCTATAGGACAGAGTAGAACTGCCCCATAGGGTTTCCAAGGAGCAGCCAGTGGATTCAAACTGCCCACCTTTGGTTAGCAGCTGAGCTCTTAACCACTGAGCAACCAGGCTGCACACAGTGGCACAGAAAGCTGGAGTCATTTGCCTTCTCTGGGCCTCGGTTTCCCCATCTGACCTGCCTGCTTCATAAGAACACTCAGACACGAAAGTTTATGCAGCTGAGCTTATGCCCTCAAAGGAGGCTGGGGCAAGGCTGGATTCCACCAAGGTCACACTGGGCGGTTCCCACCATCACCACGCATGTTTCTCGGGCTCGTTTGGAATCTTCAGAGGAGCCCAGAGTGGGACAGACAGGTTGCCAGCACCAGGCCCTGTCCCCTTCAGCCTCTCTCTTCTTTCATGGTGTGGTGTGCTAGAGCCAGCTTGTACCGGCTCACAAGAGCTGATTTTTACATTTTCAGGAATTTTGCAAACTACTTGCTAAACACAGCCATTATTCAGAATTAAATTATATAAACTTGTAATTAACTAAATGATATTAAAGCATAGACAATAAAGTTTCCATTACATTTTACTATCATCTATGCACTAAAACCAAAAAAAGAAACCAAACCTGTGGCCATCAAATCCATCCCGACTCATAGTGACCCTACAGGGCAGAGTAAAACTGCCTCGTAAGGTTTCCAAGGAGCGGCTGGTGGATTCAAACTGCCGACCTTTTGGTTAGCAGCCAAGCTGTTCACTGCTGAGCACCAGAGCTCCACCTATGCACTAAAAGTTATTTATGTCTCTCATATCTGTGTGGTGGAAATACTATAACAGCATGCTCCTGCGAGTCTCCTTGCAACTCTGTGTTCAATAACGCCACGTTGGCAACTTGAAATCAGCCATGGTGGGAGTATTTACACGGGAGAAATTGGCAAACAACAATCTGGGCTTATTTTTCTTCTGGAAAGCCAGTTGTTAAACATTTCCCAGAACAACACTGGCAAAAAATAAACCCAAACCCATTGCCGCTGAGTCAATTCCAACCCATAGCAACCCTGGCAAAAGGACCCCCTTAAGTCCAAGGGAAGGTTGGGATTCTTTAGGGACTGCCTTTGGAAGTCCATAGAACAAAGCCACATGTTTCTCCGAGCTGCATGACAAGGGGGAGCTTAAGCTAGAACAGAAAGCCCAAGCCCCACCTCTTTGTCCCTGACACGGGCTGTCGGACCAGGGGCGGATTATCCAGTAAGCAAGGTGCTCATAGGCTTACAGTAAGGAAGGTACTCACCGGCTTAGTTGAGCTTACTTACTAACCTGTAGTGCACAATTTTACATCTTTGATGTGGCAAAAAACAGGTGAAATTGTGCACTACAGATTAGTAAGTAAGCACAAGTGAGCCCATGCCTACCTTGCTTATTGGGTAATCCGTCCCTGGTGGGGACCCTGTGTCATTTTAGATTCTGAAATGAATGTGGATCTGAAGACAGACCCTTCAGGCCTCATCAGTTTCTGGATTTCTTGTCCTCTATCAAGAAGGTGGTTCCCCCATTGTGTGGCTCCATGGGGTGTCTGCTGGGCAGGCTTTCCCTGCATCCCAGCCTGTGCCAAACCAAAAAAATAAACCGAACTCATTGCCGTCGAGTTGATTCCGACTCATAGTGACCCTAAAGGACAAAGTAGAACTGCCCCATAGGGTTTCCAAGGAGCAGCTGGTGGATTCAAACTGCCAACCTTTTGGTTAGGAGCCGAGCCCTGTAACCACTATGCCACCAGGGTTCCCCAGCCCATGCCACCACCTCCTAAACCAAGAAGGCCCTTCCCTGACCTCTTGGCCAGTTGGACACTACTGAAGGGGGTGGGGGAGGCTGCTTGTAGGGGGCTCTATCCTGGTCTCGTTTGTCCAGACAGGAGCCCTGAGTGGCTTAGGCAAGGCATGGAGTTAAATGACTTTCTTATTAATCTTGTCTTTTCCTTCCAGGCAACATTTAAAGGCTGGATGGACATCATGTATGCGGCTGTGGACTCCAGGGGGGTAGGTTGTCACACAGGCCTCTCTCACCAAAGCGGGCACCTGTGTCCACATTTAAAAGCCCAGCGCACAAGGACAAGATCTCCCGGGCTAGCCTGCGGCTCAGCATCTCTGGGATGCCCAGCCTCAGCTCTGGGCCAAGGCTGTGGCCTCCCCAGGCATCTCGAGATTCTCAGTTGTCTCTTGAATTAAATTCACTGTAGTTTAAAGTCTTTCCCCAGGAGGACGGGGGAAGCAACAGAGACTCGAGCCTAGTTTTGTCCTTGTCCTTGGGCCCCACCCACTCACACTGATGGCGTGGTGAGGACTCAGATGCTCGATGTACTCAGACCTCCCAGTCCCCAGGCGCTGAAGCCGTGCTGTGATCACGTGCCATCCTGAACCCAGTGCTGCTCTCCCACCCTTCACCATCGCTCCTCTCACTTCTATCCCACCTGCCCCGGCCCTGCTCTGTACCCACCAGACACACATCTGTGCTGGTGACCTGCCTCCGGACACTCGTCTCTCCCACAGAGCGGATACCCAGCCAGCTCTCTGCCTCCACCCCTCTGCCTGTCTGATCACCCAGAACACATCCGGTCTTGCCCCCAGACCATGCCCCTCCTCGTCCCCTAGACCACACCCCCCAGGCAGTGCCCCTCCTCGTCCCCTAGACCACACCCCCAGACCGTGCCCCTCCTCGTCCCCTAGACCACAACCCCAGACCGTGCCCCTCTTCGTCCCCTAGACCAGACCCCCCAGCCCGTGCCCCTCCTCGTCCCCTAGACCACACCCCCAGACCGTGCCCCTCCTCGTCCCCTAGACCACACCCCCAGCCCGTGCCCCTCCTCGTCCCCTAGACCTCACCCCCCAGACCAGACCCCCCAGCCCGTGCCCCTCATCGTCCCTTAGACCGCAGCCTGTCTGACCCCATCTGGTTTCTCCCACGCAGTATGAAGAACAGCCGCAGTGGGAGTGCAACCTCTACATGTACATCTACTTTGTCATTTTCATCATCTTCGGATCCTTCTTCACCCTGAACCTTTTCATCGGTGTCATCATTGACAACTTCAACCAACAGAAAAAAAAGATACGTAGAGCGCAGGCTCCCCACCTGGGCATGGCAGGGCTGAGTTGGGCGCCAGTCCCCACCTCCCCTTCCCTGTTGGAGACAGTCCTCTTCTTGTTCCTGCTGGAATGAGGTGGGGAGAGGGGTATGCCCATGGATGTAAGACCCGGGTTTGTAAGGCTGTAACAAGGGGCCTGCCCTGGTCTACCTGAAAGATGAGGCTTCTGAGCGAAGCTGGAGTGGGAGAGGAGGCTATTCCCATGGTCCATGGATAGTCAGGGGACATGGGTGGAGCCTGTGCAGAGAAAGATGCAAGGCCAGGAGGCCGAGGGTCTGCCCGGAGCTCCATCACAGGGGCCACAACCAGGTTGCAGGCAGCAAAGTGGGTAGAGAGAACCTTGGGCTAGCTGAGCTGGGCTGGGCACTGGATTTCCAGGTCACAAAGCCAGAGAGACTTCAGGGTGAAGGGGGAGGAGGGATCCTGGAAAAGCAGGTCTGGGGAGAAATACCTGATACAAGATAGGGACATACTTTCCTCCACCAGGAGAGGAAGTGGGGGAGGGGGCAGCCTTGCACCCTCATCTAGAGGGGACAATCCCTGTGCCCTCCGTGCTGGGACCTCTGAGGACCCCAAAATGAGGTGGTGCCTGTCTCTCTGCACTTAGGGGGCCAGGACATCTTCATGACGGAGGAGCAGAAGAAGTACTACAACGCCATGAAGAAGCTGGGCTCCAAGAAGCCCCAAAAGCCCATCCCACGGCCCCTGGTGAGCCCCAATCACAGCCTTATTTCTGCAACCTCCAGAGCAGTCAAGGAGCTGAATTCCAGAGTCCTGGTGGGTGGAGCCAGGAGAGGGTGCTGGGTCCTCTGCCAGGCTGACCCCCTTGGCCTGATGGAGCCGCTATCCAAAAAGTGTGTGTGTGTGTGCACCTGTGTGTGTGTGTGTGTGTGTGTGTGTGTGTTTTAGGGTGGTGGGGTGGGGGTGACAAAGTAATCGGGTGGCATAACCTAAATTACCGGCTAGTAAGTGGCAGCCTCAGTTTTTCAATCCGGTCAGTGTCATCTAATTCTTCCCTGTTCACTATGCTCTGTTCTGGGTTATTTGTATGTTTGTGTGTTGGGGGGGGGGGTGTTCACTTATTGATAATTTCACCTTTTCCCTAAAATAATATGGGCCCACTTGCAATTAAAGACACATGTAAATATAGCGAACCCATAACCCGTTGCCGTCGAGTCGATTATGTCTCAAAGCAACCCTATAGATGGAGTAGAACTGCCCCATAGGGTTTCAAAGCAGCAGCTGGTGGATTCGAACTGCTGACCTTTTAGTTAGCACCTGAGCTCTTAACTGCTGCACCACCAGAGCTCCTTAAATATAGTTAGTAGAATAAACAATCCCGTAAAAAAGAGTAGAGAAAGTCTATTAGAGCTGAGAGCCGCTACAGTTACAGGGATTGAACGTTAAACTTGAGGCAACGGGAGCAGAAAGAGAAGCGTGATGTACTAAGAAAACTCAGGCAGGAGAAATGTCTTCCTGAAGATCCGTCAGCAAAGGCTTCGAGGAGGAGGGACCTCAGGGCTGGGTCTTGCAGGCAGGGGGTGTTTTAGCAGGAAGCCAGGCTGCTTCAGCCCCATGCCTTCTTCCTCTGTACTCCCAGGGGCAGCCTGGTGGGGTTGATGGCCTCACCGGAGGGTAGGGCAGAAGAGTGGGTGATTGGGCTGAGAGGCAGCAACAGGGGCCCTGCTGACCTGTCTGTGGTCCCCGCTGAGCCCACCCCACGTGCCCCTCCTTGCAGAACAACTACCAGGGCTTCATATTTGACATCGTGACCAGGCAGGCTTTCGACGTCTCCATCATGTTTCTCATCTGCTTGAACATGGTGACCATGATGGTGGAGACAGATGACCAGAGCCCTGAGAAGGTCAACATCTTGGCCAAGATCAACCTGCTCTTCGTGGCCATCTTCACAGGCGAGTGCATCTTCAAGATGGTTGCCCTACGCCACTATTACTTCACCAACAGCTGGAACATCTTCGACTTTGTGGTTGTCATCCTCTCCATCGTGGGTAAGTATGCAAGTCAGCTGGACAGAGGAGCCCTCCTCTGGTCAGGCTCTTCCAGCCCCTGGGTCTGGGACAGGTCACCATCAATGCCAAGTACAACACTAGGCTTCTTTGTTCTTTTCCATCTATCCCTCCCCCAATCTCAGTCTCTGTCACACACACATACAGACACCTCCAGAGAGAACTTTTTTGGGAGACCCACTCAAGCCCAGGGGGGCCAACCTGGCAGAGGCCTACCACCCCCTCCTGGCCCCACCCTCCAGGGGACCCTGGAACACAGCCGTTGGACTGCTTGGGGACATTTAAGGTTCAGTCTGGGAAAGAGGGTGGAGGCTGTGGAGGCTTTTCTACCCTCCCAAGGGAAAGCCTGAACCCTAGGTTGAAGGAGGAAGAGGCTCCCTCAGGTAAGTACTCAGAAGATTCTGCAAGCCAGCCACCAAGATGTGTGCCAGGCTCCTTCAGACATCATCCACCTCATGCAGTTTGCCTCATGAAGTCGGCACTGAGGCAGATCATACAGCTAGGGAGCAGCAGAAAGGACTCAGACCCATGTCGGCTTATCCTCAGAGACCAAACTCTGTAAACAGCTTTATTGAGATATCATTCATGTACCACAAAAGTCATCCTTTAACATGTACAATTCATTAGTTTTTAGTATGTGCAGAGTTGTGTACCCATCAGCCTATCTAATTTTACAACATTTCATCAACCTACAAAGGAACCCTGTACCCATTAACAGTCACTCCCCATTTTTCCCCCTCTCCCAGCCCCTGGCAACCACTAATCTAAAATTCTGAGGAACTGTCAAATTGTTTTCCAAAGTGGTTGCACCATTGTACATTCCCACCATCAGTGTATGAGAGTTCCCATTACTCCACATCCTTGTCAACACTTGTTACTGTCTTTTTTATTTTAGCCACACTAATAGGTGCAAAGTGATATTTCATGGTGGTTTTCATTGCATCTCTGTAATGACTAATGATGTTGACTATCTTTTCATGTGCTTATTGACCGTTGTATATCTTTTTGGAGAAATGTCTATTTAAATTCTTTGCCTATTTTTAAATTGGGTTATTTATTTTTTTATTGTTGAGTTTGTTATATATTCTGAATACCAGTTCCTTATCAGACATATGATTTGTGAATATTTTCTCCCATTCTATAGATTGTCTTTTCACTTCCTTGATAGTGTCCATTGAAACACAAATTTTTTTAAATTTTGAAGTCCAATTTATCTTTCTTTTTCCTTTTGTCGTTTGTACTCAGAGTCCAAACTCTTGACTACCCCTACCCACGGGACTCTGCCTTGGGGTGTCTGACTTTAGTCATTTTTCCAAATGCAGCCCCTGCCTTCACTGAACTCATAGTAACACAGAAGCTAAGGCGGGCTGCTGTCACTGCAATGATGGGCAGATAGATGCACCAAGGAAGGTCGGGAAATGCTCTGGGAGGTCCCAGGTGGATGTGAGGGCAAGGGCATGCCTGCGGTGGGGTGGGAGGCAGGACTGGAGAGAACTTTGGAGAATGTAGGATGTCAGCAGCGGGAATGAACCGTTGAGGGGTCAGTCTTGGAGGCCTCTGGAGGTGCAGCACATGAGCGTTCACTGTGCACGTGAGTCATCTGGGCTGGCTAGAGCACAGTGGGCCTGGGGGTGGAGCTGAGAGTCTGCATTTCTAACAAGCACCCAGGATACCACACGTTGAGAAGGAGTTAGTAGGTCTGAGTTCCGGTCTAAGCTGGACCACTGAGATGCTCAGGCTTCAGAATCCATTATGTAAAAACAGGGCTGGTACAGCTGTGTAGCACAGGTGTACCCGGAAGACTGAGTGACTTAGCGGGTGAGAAGGTGCTTTGGGAAAGCAGTGGGTGCCGTAGGTCCTCATTTTCTGGATCACAGATGCAGAGATGGAGGCTCAGGGAGCTGAGAGGAGGCAGGGTCCTAGCGTGGCTGAGTTGCCCAGTCCTCCAGGCTCCTCACTTCAGAGACGCTGTGATGCTGGGCTAGAGGGAGGATGTGCCATCAGTGGCCACGGTCTCTGTCTCCATTGTTTCCCACAGGCACTGTGCTCTCAGACATCATCCAGAAGTACTTCTTCTCCCCGACGCTCTTCCGCGTCATCCGCCTGGCCCGAATCGGCCGCATCCTCAGGCTGATCCGAGGGGCCAAAGGGATCCGGACGCTGCTCTTCGCCCTCATGATGTCCCTGCCCGCCCTGTTCAACATCGGCCTGCTGCTCTTCCTAGTCATGTTCATCTACTCCATCTTCGGCATGGCCAACTTCGCATATGTCAAATGGGAAGCTGGCATCGACGACATGTTCAACTTCCAGACCTTTGCCAACAGCATGCTGTGCCTCTTCCAGATCACCACGTCGGCCGGCTGGGACGGCCTCCTCAGTCCCATCCTCAACACAGGGCCCCCCTACTGCAACCCCGATCTGCCCAACAGCAATGGCTCCAGGGGGGACTGTGGGAGCCCGGCTGTGGGCATCCTCTTCTTCACCACCTACATCATCATCTCCTTCCTCATCGTGGTCAACATGTACATTGCCATCATCCTGGAGAACTTTAGCGTGGCCACAGAGGAAAGCACGGAGCCTCTGAGTGAGGACGACTTTGATATGTTCTACGAGATCTGGGAGAAGTTCGACCCCGAGGCCACCCAGTTCATTGAGTACTCAGCCCTGTCTGACTTTGCCGACGCCCTGTCTGAGCCACTCCGTATCGCTAAGCCCAACCAGATAAGCCTCATCAACATGGACCTGCCCATGGTGAGTGGGGACCGTATCCACTGCATGGACATCCTCTTTGCCTTCACCAAGAGGGTGTTGGGTGAGTCTGGGGAGATGGATGCCTTGAAGATCCAGATGGAGGAGAAGTTCATGGCGGCCAACCCATCCAAGATCTCCTACGAGCCCATCACCACCACCCTGCGGCGCAAGCATGAGGAGGCGTCAGCCACGATCATTCAGCGAGCCTTCCGGAGGCACCTGCTGCAGCGCTCTGTGAAGCACGCCTCCTTTCTCTTCCGGCAGCAGGCGGGTATCAGTGGTCTCTCCCATGAGGATGCCCCTGAGCGAGAGGGCCTCATCGCCTATGTGATGAATGAGAACTTCTCCCGGCGCCTGGACCCACCTTCCAGCTCCTCCATCTCCTCCACATCCTTCCCACCCTCCTATGACAGCGTCACCAGGGCTACCAGTGATAACCTCCAGGTGCGGGTGTCTGACTACAGCCACAGCGAAGATCTCGAGGATATCCCGCCATCAACAGACAGGGACCGTGAGTCCATTGTGTGAGCCTTGACCCCAGCTGGCTGGTCGCCGAGAGGAAGCCTGTTGCATTGTGGCACACCTGAACGCAATCATAAACCAGCATCTGTTGGGGGCCTTCCTTCCTTTGGGCGTCAGGGTGAGACATGGGCCTCAGCCCCGTGGCTCTCCAAGGCAGAGTGAGTGGCACCCGTGTCGACAGTCTGTGCAGTTGGCAGAGCCGACTTTTGGAGGGGCCTGTCCCTGGAGGCCCCACACATACCAGTGGCCTGCTCCGTCAGGCAATGCCCTGCAGCTCTGAAAAGCCAGCTTCATCCCAGCCGCTGAGGCAAAACATGGAACTGGGACTGTATATGTTGTGAATTGGCTTTCATAAATTTATTATATTTGATATTTTTTTACTTGAACAAAGAACTAACCTTTTTTTCCTGTGGACACAAGCGGCAATTCACACTGCCTCTTCTTGACTCTGAACAAGAGTGTCTACGGAGCTGCTGTAATGGCCGGGAGACTGTTCTTAGACTGCTCAGGGTCAGAATGGGGTGCCCTGGTCGCTTGGGCTGAGGGGCCAGGGAGGGCCAAGCCCCTCACTCACGCATGTGTGCACGCTCCTCACACACACAGGCCAGGCTCACCTAGGCGGTGTCAGGCAGCCACCTCTGCCACCAGCCTGAGACAGACAGGCCCTTCCTCCTGGCCCCATGGGTAGGGTTCTTGTCAACAGGGCTCTCTCTGGCCTCCCATCATCCCCAAGGCCGTTTTTTTTTTTTTGTTTGTTTGTTTTTCCTGTAGGGTCAGTCCTACAAAAAAAAAGCTTCTAGAAGAGAGGGGCCTGGAGCCCAGGCTGCTCCTAGGCATTGAGGGTGCCTTTTCTTCCCAGAAGAGCTTGGCCTCCTGCACGAGTATTAGCATTAAAACTGGAGGTGCCAGGAGCCACTTCTCCTGGCCTAGCACACAGCTGCTTCTTGCTCCTGGAAACTTTTCCCAGCAGGTCAAGGGAAAGGAAAGCTGACTGAGCCACCCGGGCTTGGGGCTGAGCAGCACACAGCCGTGTGGCCGACTTCATCTGAAGAAAGGCACAGGCTGTCATGTCCCAGCGCTCTCTCACCTGCGACCTTGGGGAGGGGGCCATGTGGCCTCCAGCTCCTCTCTAGATGCTGAAGCATAGAAAGGGGAGGTAGCTTGGGCTTTGTGGAGGGAAGGGGCTGTGTTTGTGCCCGGGGAGGAGAGGGAGCCAGGAGCCCACCAAGAAAAGAAGCAGTGTGGGCCAGACCAGCCCCTCTGTGGCCCGGGTCCTGGGGGCGTCCACAGGCAGGAACCTTCCGGGCGGGGGCATTAACCAGTAAGCAAGGTACGCACGGGCTTTCTTGTGCTTACTCACCAATCCGTAGTGCTGTTTCACCTGTTTTGCATGTCGTGAAAGTATGCACTACAGATTCCTAAGTAAGCCCGTGCGTACCTTGCTTTATAGGGTAATCCATCCCTGCTTTCGGGGCAGGGTCCAGGCTGCCCCATAGGTCTAATAGGAAGGCTTTTTCAGGGAAAACTACTTTTTCTAGTCCCATTACCCCAAGCCCCTTCAGCTGCTGACAATCCTGTTTAGCATATGCAACTCTTTCAATGTTGGGAACCCTCACCAGGAGAGGACGGTGTAGGCTGGTGGGCCCGAGCAGGCAGGGGCTCTGCTGTCTGGTCCCAGCTCCCCAGCAGAGCGCCCTCCCATGGGGTGTCCACCGCACAGGCCACCTCAGTCTGCCGTGCAGCCCGGGACGCTGCAGACCGGCTCCTAACCTACCTCGCAGAGCCGTCTGAGGGCTGGCCGTTCGCAAAGCTTGGGGCATCGCGGAAGGGGCACTGCCGGCAGGGAAAGTATTATGTTTCTTCCTGTCATCTGAGTCCCTTTGGTGGCACCCCAGCCCCCGCCCACCCCACTCCCAGCGATCTCTCTTCCCCCGTGTCCCCCTGGAGTCCAGCGTGGGGCTTAGTTTTAACCGTCCCTGCTCACTTCTCCGAGTGAAATCTGATTTTTGTACGTCTCTGTGCTTTGCGCTCAAGCTTGGAGAGGTGAGTGCCCCTCCCTGGCCAGCTCGGGATGTGGTTAGGGAGGCAGGCTGGGCGCCAGCCCAGCTGGCCGGAAGGAGACTGGTTTTGTGTGTGGACAGCCCCAGAGCCCTGAGACAGGTGACCGCCGGCAGCTGACAGGCGGCGTCCCAGGGCAGGGGCGAGCAGCCCCGACTCCTTAGCTTTTAGTGTGGCTCTCGTTTTTCCTTTCCCAGAATTGCACGCTGACCAGCAGGAGGGGTGCACAGAGTAGGACAGTGGGGGAGGGACAAGCATCAAGTGCCAGGTGTCGTCTGAGCTGATGGAGCACTTCTCATCAAACTTCATGTATAAATAAAATACGTATTTTTAAAACAAACCAATAAATGGCTTATGTGACCCCGTCTGGGCTCCGTGCTTGTGCTGAGGTTTGACAAGGACCGGGCAGAGGCCGGAGGAGCCTGTGACAGGCCTGGTCCCCCGGGAGCCTGGGCAGGGGCGGGGCTGGGGGGTGGGGTTGTGATTCCTGTAAGCACGCAGGACTCCTGGCGGTTTTCCCAGGAAAATGCCGGCAGCACAGGCCGCCCAGGAAGCAGTCTGCCACCCCAAGCACCTGCTCTGCCCACGAGAGGACATTGGGGCCCCGCCTTCCAGGACCCGCAGTCTGGGCATTGGGAGGGAGAGGGCCACAATGGGGTGCTGGCACCAGGGGTAAGCTTGGAAAGGTGGGGGCAGAAAGGGACGGTTGTCATGGGAACAGGAGCAGCTCCTGGGGTGTGAGCCGTGGCTGCCTTTGGACCTGACACCTGACCTCGTGGCTTCCCTGCCCTCACCTCCTCCCCCTCATACCTCAGGTCACTGCAGCCTTGCTGCTGTCTGCACCATCCCAGCGAAGGCTCTGCCGGCTAGCAGGGACCTCCTGTGTCTGGGCTAACTGTGTGTCCCCTCCACAGCCCAGAGGCCTCTGCAGGGCCACCTCCTGCCTCTGTGACTGTCTGACTAAATGTTCACGTTTTTTTTAGGCCCCGGGCTCTTCCTTCCCATGCTCTCCCCCTCCCATGGCTTTGAAGGAGAATCCCGAAACTTTATCTCGAGGCCAGGCCCCTCCACTGAGCCCTGGACCAGCACAGCCATCTGCCTGAGCTGGACATCACCAGGGCTTCCAAACCCACCATGTCCAACGCTGAACTCATCTGACCCCCACCCGGCCTGTGCTTCCACACACAGCATTGTCGCAAATGGTGCTCCCCCATCTTCAGCTCCATCCTCTCCCTTCCCCACTCCAGGCCCTGCTGGTTCTACCTTCTTCCAGTAAAAACAAGTTGACCCAGACCCACGGCACCCCGTGTGTGTCAGAGTAGAACTCTGCTCTGTTGGGTTTTCAATGGCTGATTTTTCAGAAGCAGTTTGTTGGGCCTTTCTTTAGAGGCACCTCTGGGTGGACTCAAACTGTTGGTTAGCAGCTGAGTGTGTTAACTCTGTGCGCCAGCCAGCAGCTCCCTCTACCTTCTTACCCATTGCCGTCAAGTGGATTCTGACTCACAGCGAGCGCCCCCATAGGACAGAGTAGAACTGCCCCACAGGGTTTCCAAGGAGCTGCTGGTGGATTTGAACTGCCCACCTTTTGGTGAGCAGCCGAGCTCTTAACCACTGTGCCACCAAGGCCTATCTACCTTCTTCTTGTTTGTTGTTGTTAGGTGCTGTCGAGTGGGTTCCAGCTCAGCGACCCTACAGTCCCTCTCAAATCCCGCCACTCTGCCCCATCTTGCTGCCACCCCGTGGGCTGGGGCCGGTGTCACGCATCGTGGAGACCACCTGGGCGGCTCCCTGTCGTTTCCCTCCCCCTAATCCTTCCATCCTGAGCTCTTCTCCACCTGGCTTCCCGGCCACGGCGATCAAGTCGATTCCAAGGCTGTAAGTCTCTATGGAAGCAGAGAGCCGCATCTTTCTCCCGTGGAGCTGCTGGTGGTTTCGAACCACTGAACTTTCAGTTAGCAGCCGATAGCTTTAACCACTGGACCACCAGGGCTCCTCCCACACAGCTACAGAGGGATATTTTTAATCCAAGAGCATTAGCCCTGGATGAAACTTCTCAGTGGCTTCCTGTTGCCTCAGGATCCAGGCAGGCCCTCCAGGGCCTCCATGGTGTGGCTCTGCCAAATTCTGCAACCGCCTCTGTCTGCGAGCCTCAGAGCTCCGAGCTCTTCCTCCTCCCCCCAGCCTCACCAACTTACGTTCCTCCACCTAGCACCCTTTCTCTTCCTGCTCGGCCTCAAGGCTCACCCTCCTGACCACCCCCTCCCGTTACTGGCCCCAACTCACTATTCCCCCATCACAGCACCAACGTGCCTCGCTGCAAACGCCCGCGAAGCCGGCGTGTGAACAAACATGACCCCCGTGTAATTAAATCCACCTTTAGTTCTGTCTCTCCCTGTCCCTTTCAGCTTTAATCAGCAGAGATAATCTTCACTGGCCCTGGATGAAAACCTGGGCAAATCTCAAGGCTTTTCAGCTGTTTCGGGTAAGAGAACGGTCACTTTACATTGTAAATACAGTCTCAACGCCATCACGAGAGTGTCCGGTCCCATGCACAGTCCAAACTACTCAGAACTTAGCGCGAAGCCATCCCTCCTCCCCAGGTCTGCTCAGGGCTCTGCGGGGTGAGGAGGCGTGGGAGGGGGCCGCACTGGGGCGTGGGTTCGCCCTTCCCAGCAGCTCCCACGCTGTCAGTGCTGAGCTCCCATCAGGGGGACATCTCACAGCCCCCTGGACGGGCTGGCTGGGTGGCTCTCCCTGCCCAGGCCTAGCAGATGGGCGAAGGGGCCTCTCCCACCCGGGCGTTTGCATCTGTTTTGGAGCCTCACTGCCGTTCCTTCTGCCCTGCAGTTGGTTTCCTCAGCCAGGAGAGGCGCTCTCTTTCCTGTGCCCGTCATGACCCATCCCCTTGCCCCAGGCACCTGTGGGACAGCCTCCAGCCTCCCCCTGACAGGTCCCTCCAGGAGGCCCTGTGGAGGTGTGCACACTGCTCTCTCCCCATGCCCCCTCTGATCCATGGAAAGCTCTGGCGCTCTCGCCCACTGGCTCTGGGCTGGGGGGCCGCGCCAGCAGCTGGCCTGCACGCCCCCTCCAGGCTCCCAGGGCCCAGAGAGGCCTGGTCCTCCGTTTGTCCGGCCTGCGGCGGCACACCTCAAAACCCTCTGAGAAGCTCCTCTCAGCCCCCTCGGCAGGCCCACGCACAGACCACCCCCAAGGGAAAGCCCCGGGGCCCGCCCCGACCCGACGACCTGGGGACAGCTCTCTCCAGAGACACCAACTCACCAGCCCTTCAGCCCTCCTCTCTCGGAGCCCTTTTTAGATCCTCCATGTGACTGAGGGGTCCGAGGGTCTGGGAACAATTTCTTGACACCACTTCCCTTGTAAACAGTCTGCATATGAGAGACACGGATTTGGTGTCCTGAAATCTTTGGTATTGCCCCTTGGTCAAAACTTCAGAAACGGTCCATTCTAACCTCCTGTTAAAAAAAAAAAAAAAAAAAAAAGACGAGTTGCTGTTGAGGTAACCCCCACCCATGGCGACCCCACGTGTGTCAGAGTAGAACTGTGCTCCATAGGGTTTTCGATGGCCGCTTTTTTGGAAGTAGACTGCCAGGGCTTTCTTCCTAGGTGCCTCTGGGTGGACTCAAACCTCCAGCCTTTTGGTTAGCAGCCGAGCGTGCCGACTGTTTTCGCCACCCAGGAACCCTGTTCCACTTGTTGGATGGCCCTTCTGGCAAGTGGACCAGGGCTTTTCAAAGTAACATCTCACAACATGAATGAATTTGGAGGGCATTTTGCTGAGTGAAATAAGCCAGTCACAAAAGGGCAAATACTGTACGAGACCAGTACTATAAAGACTCATGAAAAGGTTTACACACAGAAAGAAACCATCTTTGATGGTTACTGGGGTGGAGAGGGAAAAGAAAGGATGTAAGAATATAAAGTAACAATGTATCCCATGCCGTAAAGGCCAGGGTGGTTTGTGAAACTCGTTTCAGATCTTTCAAGAAGGTGGGTAAGCAAACAAACAAACAAAACCTACCCTGTTGCTCTTGAGTAGATTCCGACTCATAGCGACCTCGCCATACAGAGTAGAACTGCTCCGTAGGGTTTTCTGGGCTGTAATCTTTACAGAAGCAGATTGTCAGGCCTTTCTTTCGAGGCGCCTCTGGGTGAGTTCGAACCACCAACCTTTAGGTTAATCAACGAGAGCAAACCGTTTGCGCCCCCAGGGACCTGTACACTGGGTAGTAATGTGAAATATATTTCTCACCAGGAATCCCAGTGAAAGAGTTAGAAGCAGCATGAGGACAGGGTCCATTATCTGTTTTTCTCACCATTGTATCCCAAGACCTAGCTCAGTGCCTGGCATGTGGCAGTAATTCCATAAGTATTTGTGGGGTGCTTGAGAAGTGGAGGGAAGGAGGGCTGTTTGTGACCCCCACCCTGGGGCCATGAAGGGGATTAAGTCTCCTCCCTCACAGCCCCCAGGCAGACCACTTCCCTGGTCTGGACCAGGGAGGCAGCTTCCCCATCGTTCTCCACGCTGAGGCTTAAAGTTTGGGGTTCTGGAGCCCAGTGTGTGGGGTCTCCTCTGGCTGCCTGCCCTGGGCCTCAGGTTCACCCAGAGGGAGGTGTGAGGGAGGCTGGGCCCTGGCCGCAAGGGGAGGCTGAGTCGGCCTCTGGAGGGAGGTGTGAGGTGTGAGGGAGGCTGGGCCCTGGCTGCAAAGGGGAGGCCGAGTCACCCCCGCAGCTGTCTCTGGGCCACCCCGGGGTGAGGCTGGGTCCAGGCGGCGGGTGGCTCTGTGAGTGACAGATGCCGGCTCCTGTGTCAGAGGGAAGGCATGCGACTGAGGTCTTGGCCGCTGGCAGGGAGAGGAATACCTCTGGACAGACGTCAGCTCTCGCCCTGCGGCACAGCGTTGGCAGCTCCTGCCCCGTGCCAGCCGCTCCTCCACCTGTCAGCCCTAGAGCCACGAGACTCGGTGCTGGATGGAGGCTGGGGGGGCAGGGGAGACAGAGGCCCAGACACACCTACAGGCAGAGGCAGGAATGGGGTGACACAGAGCAAGGCAAGGATGTGGTGGTGGGACACAGGAGGGCATCCACTGACGGGCTTGAGAAGCCTGTCCCGGCGGGCGCCTCTTGGAGTCTGTCTGGGCCACCCAGCGCCCGCACACCCATCTCTGCTGCACACGTTTTGGGGGAAGCTAGCTCCCTGACTCCCCAGAAGTCTCCGAGCTGTGAGGCTAGGCCAGCTGTTTGCTCCTGACACGGGCTCCAGCCCCAACCAGATGCTGGGCAACGCTGAGGAGAAGCAGCCCATCAGCCAACTGCCTTGTGCTCTGCTCACTAGGCCCTCTCCTCTGAGTACCCTCCTTCCTGTCCTCTGAGGCCCCTGCCCCTTTCTCACCAGCAGCCCTACCCTCTCGTGTTCCTTTTCTGGGAAGAGGTCAGACCCAGGGCCGTGTGGGGTCCTCACCTACATGCAGAGACACGTGCGGAGTCACACATGTGCACGCGTGTGCACACACAGGGCACAGCGCCAGTCATCAGGCCCGTGTCCCGGAGAGGGAGGTGAGGTGACCACAGTGAGATGCCTGCAGGTCTAGGAAAGAGCCTCAGCCTTACTGTACCCAACCCCCTTGGATCAGGGACATTCCCAGGGACAGAGGCAGACAGACAGGCCAGACGGCAGTCCTGCAGGGGGACTTTGTTCGGAGACTATGTGTGAAGCCTGGTCTTGGGAGACCCCAGAGGGACCCCAGCGACCCTGAGGGTGGCACCACCCTCTCGGGGTGTCCCCAGCCAGTCTGAGCTCGGCACGCATGACAGCAGCCCTGACAAGCACTTCCTCCGTGCAATCCCCAGGCAGCTGCTCGTTTATCCCAGCCTTTGTGGACAGACAGGCCAGCTCGGGTTCCAGAAAGGCCTGCGTGGTCGTCCGAGCCCCTGCCTCTGTAAGGGCCAGGGCCCCCTCCGTGTCCCCGCCTCCGTGAGGGCCAGAGCTCAGGGAATATGTGCTGGCCTCCAGTATTTGTCCTGGGGGCCATCTCTTCTTGGGGACCGTCTGTCTGCCACCCACCCTGTCATGCTGCACCCCTCTTCCTGGACAGCCACGGGCCAGGTGGCAAGGCTCTGGAAGGAGGGCGGGGAGGGGATGCCCGAGAAGAGAGGCTGGTTTAATGGAGATAAGTGGGGCTCCCGCATCCTGCGTCCATCCATCACAGTTACAGCTTTCACCCCAGACAGGAGGCAATGAGGAAATAGCAGAAGCCGGAAAGTCTAATAAATAAAGGGTAATGGAATAACCCGCATGTGCAGCCCCAGAGCTGGAGCAGGATGGGGCCCGCCCTTCTCCTGCGTCACAGCTCACAGCCCCCGCGGGGAGCCCGCTGGATTTCCAGCGGGTCAGGCCAAAAACGCTGGCGCTGGCATTATCCTCGCTCCTCTTTCTCTCACACCCCACATCCAATCCGGCGGGATATCCTGCTGGCTCTGCCTGTGAAGTATTGTATATCCCAAACTCAACCACCCCTCAATCCCCTCCAGGGCCACCTTCCTGGGCTGAGCCACCGCGGTCTTTCGTCTGCATTCCTGCCTGGCCTCCTAACGGATCCGTTCACAGCACAGCGTCAGAGGGGCCTGTTCAAACGCAGGTGGGACCACGCCGCTGCTCTTCCAAGACCCCGCCAGGGGCCCCACCTCAAGGCCTCCACGATGCCCCCCGGCTCCCTCCCCTGTGCCTGTTGCAGCCCTGTGCAGCCCTCCCCTCTTTCTCCACTTCAGCCACACCCTCCCCCCGCCCCGCTGTTTCCCCAGCGCCCCTGCCAGGACTGGAGCACTGCCAGCTCCCTCTGCCGGCTACACCCTTCCCCCAGGGAGCCTCGCAGTCCCTCCTCTCAAGTCTTTTCTCAAGCGTCACCTTGGCAATGAGGCCTGCCGTGGTTGTCCTTTCCTCGGCCCTTTCCCTGGCCACCATTCTGATTTTAAAATCAGGTTTACTGAGATATAACTTACGTACAATAATACAGTTCAGCCTTTTTAATTGCACAGTTTTATGAGTTTTGACAAACGTATAAGCAGCAAGCATCCCAGACCCAGTCACCACCGAGTCAATTCTGACTCATGGTGACCCCAGGTTTCAGAGTAGAGCTAAGCTCCACAGGGTTTTCAATGGCTGTGATCTCTTGGAAGCAGATCACCAGGACTTTCTTCCGAGGCATCTCTGGGTGGGTTCAAACCAGCAACCTTTTGGTTAGTAGCCACGCATTTAACTGTTTGCATCACCCCTCCCCCCACCCCAAAAAAAACAAACCTATTGCCTTCCAGTCGATTCTGACTCATAGAGACCCTACAGGACAGAGTAGAACTGCTCCACAGGGTTTCCAAGGAGCAGCTGGTGGATTTGAGCTGCTGACCTTTAGGTGAGCAGCTGAGCTCTTAACCACTGCACCCCCAGGGACTCCTATAAGCAGCATGACCACCATGATAATCAAGATATAGAACACCCTCATCACCCCAAGAAGTTTCCTGGCGACCCCGTGGTCAGTACAGTCCCCATCTCCACCCTGGTGACCTCTGATCTCTGATCCGCCTGTTCCTGGAGATTCGCTTTTCTGAAGAGCTGACCTGATGTAAATGGAATCGCACAGTATGTGGTCCTTCCTGTCTGGTTGCTTTCACTCAGCATAATGCATCTGAGATCATTTCATGTGGCGTGCATCCGTAGCTCGTTCCTTTTTACTGCTGAATAGGGTTCCATTACGTAAATGTACTGTAGTTTGTAGTTTGTTTGGCGCAATGGTTAAGAGTCCAGCTGCTCACCAGAAGGTCGGCCATTCAAATCTACCTGCCGCTCCTTGGAAACCCGGTGGGGCAGTTCTACTCTGTCCTATAGGATCGCTGTGAGTCGGAATCAACTCAACTGCAATGGGTTTGTTTTTTTTTTTGTTGTTGTTTTATAGTTTGTTTATCCATTCAAGTTAATGGACATTTGGGCTATTATGAATAAAGCTGCTATGAACATTTGTGTACCGATGTTTGTGTGGACATATGATTTTATCTCCTGGGTAAATACCTAGGAATTGAATTGCAGGGTCATATGATAAGCCCCTGGGTGGCAGAGTTGGTTAAGCGTTTGACTACTAGCTGGAAGGTTGGTGGTTTGAATTCACCCAGAGGTGCCTCAGTAGAAAGGCCTGGTGATTTGCTTCCAAAAGATCACAGCCTTGAAAATCCTATGGAGTGCAGTTCTACTCTGCACACACGGGGTTGCCATGAGTTGTAATCGACTTAACAGCAATTGTTTTTGGTTTTTTTAATGCTTAGTGTTATTGTCAAAACGTTTTCCAAAGTCGTTGCCATTTTACATCCCCACTAGCAATGGGAGTTCCAGTTGCTCTACATCCTTTGCCAACATTTGGTATTGTTGGGTTTTTATTTTCCCTTTAATTTTAACCATTCCAGTGGGTGTGGCCTGTGATTTTAATTTTCATTTCCAAGATGGACTAATGATGCTAAGCATCTTTTCATGCACTTATTGGCCGTTTTTATATCTTCTTGGGTAAGAGCTCTAAACAAATGCTTACATCGTCATTTGAGGAGAAGACTCTGTGCCATGTGACAGCGCTACCCTGCCACAGGCTTCCTGTGTGATCTGGGAAACTTACCTCGCTGCTCCAACCTCAGTTTCCTCATCTGTAATGTGGGGATGATATTAACACCTACCTCCTAGGGTATTATGAGGACCGCACAAGGTAAGACATGTAAAGAACTGATAGTAACACCCAGCACAGACTACGCACTTAATAAATGCCCACTGGAACCCTGGTGGCTCAGTGGTTAAGAGCTCAGCTGCTAATCAAAAAGTCGGCAGTTTGAATCCACCTGCCGCTCCTTGGAAACTCTATGGGGCAGTTCTACTCTGTCCTATAGGGTCGCTATGAGGCAGAATCATCTCCATGGCAACGGGTTTGGTTTTTTTTGTTTTTTTTTTAGGATGGTGACGATGATTATGAACCCCTACGTGGCTTGTTCATGTTGATCCCATCTCCCTGTTCTGGGCCCTGTGTTTTCATCTGTAACAGGTGTGTGTGGGTATGTGTGGTGTGAGGATGTTTCTGTGATCGCTAACTCCTGCCCACAGTGATGTCCACTGAGTTCCAGGCCTGCTCTGCTTCCTGGCACACCCTTCCAGGGCCTTTTCCCACCCCAGGCACCTGACAGCCACCTTCCCCACATGACAGTAGAGTTACACACACAGGCATCAGTAAGCACCCCACCCCCCAGCACACCCAAAGAACAGCCTAGGGCCCAGCTCCTCAGTCACCAGTGAGAGGGACCCAGAGAGGCTGAGGAAGAGCTGGGAAGGGCAGACGACACGAGGCAAGACCCGTGGACCTGGGAGGCCGGGAAAACCAGTGTGGCCTTGCAGGGACCCCGCTGGCCCCACGGCTGCCCAGCATGCTCTCCCCACCCCACCCTGCGCCCTCTCCTCCAGCTCAGCCCCACAGCACTGAGTGGGGCACGCCCTCCGTCAGTGCTGTCCCCCTACCCTGACGCTGGAGGAAACCTGGGTCCCCAAGGGAAGCGTCTGGAGTCCTGAGCCCCTCCCTCGGGGGGTAAGGGGCGGAGGCCAGGAGTATTGGGAATCAGTACACCCAGATCTGGGGCTGGTGCCAGGGTGTCACGGGGAGTGAGGAGGAGGTGATGAGAGCAGGGCACCACAGCCCAGCAGGGCCCAGGCCACTGGCAGAACAGAGTGGGGGATGACCAGGGGTGCCATGGTGGGGCTGGAAGTTCTGGGAGACCAGAGCAGGAAGAACGGGGGTACCACGGGGCCGGGTGGGGGTGAGGAAGGTCAGAGGCAAGCCGTAGGGGCTGGGTCAGGGAGGGACTATGCCTCCCGCCTCCCCTCCCTCCTCGCCCCTCTCTTCCACTAAACATGCTCTTCATGTTCATTGTCACCTCCTCCATGCAGGCGGCCCTGCTCAGTCCTCCCACCCCCCCGCCCGCGGGACTCGACTGGCATCTGGTCACCCCATGCCCTCCTCTCCCCGGACCAGCCCCCACCTCAGTGTGGCCACCACCACCCGCAGAGCCCCTCTAAGCGGGTTTCTCTGGCCCTGTGGCCCAGTGAGCACCACGCAGCCCCCAGGAGAGACTCACCATGAGGCCAGGCATCTGTCCTGCCAGCCCTTCCTGCCATCTGACCAACCACCCTGTGCTTCTCCCGTGGCCACGAAGACATCTGAAGGACAAAGGAAAGCCAAGCAGTGGGCCAGAGCCCAGCCAGCAAGGCTGGTGCCCGTGACACCCCCAAGAGTGAGTAGGACTCAGAGCCAGAGGGCCCCCCTTCCTGGCCCCCTCCTTCCCACTCAATGATGTCAGAGCCTACACACAGGACCCGCTGACCATTCATTAAGCAACATGTACTGAGCATCTTATAAATTCTGGAGTTATGATAACGCAACATGGTCCTTGCCCTCATGTAGCTCACAGTCAAGTTGGGAAGACAGACAGCCAATGAAACCAGTTGCTGTCAAATTGATTCTGATGCATGGCAACCCCATGTGTGTCAGATTAGAACTGTGCTCCGTGGGGTTTTCAATGGCTGAGTTTTTGGAAGGAGATCACCAGGAGGTAGATTAGCAGCCAAGAGGGTTAACCGTTTGCACTACCCAGGGACTCGAGGGAGACAGATATTAATCCCAAAACCCCGAAAAAGGGCTGTTTATAAATACCGAGAAGAAAAAGTACAAAGGGCAATGAGTAAGAACATTCAGGGGGCAGGGTACAGGGAAGACCCCTGTGAAGACGTGGCACCTGAGCTGACCTGAGCTGGGGGCTTCCAGGCAGAAGGAGGAGCAGATGTGAGAGCCTGAGATGGGAGGAAGACGGCCATGCCTGGTGGGAAAGACACAGCCCACATGGCTGGACCCGGGGTGTGTGTGGGGGGCGGGGAGTCCAGCGAGCAGAGATCCAGGAAAGGAGTCTGGACGTGACCCTCAGGCCTGGGGAGTTGTTAAAGAAGTTTAGTGTTTTATATACTTCTTTTATTGTTGTTGAAAATACACACCACAAAACACACACCAATTCAACAGCTTCTACATATGCCATTTCGTGACACTGATTATATTCTTCAAGGTGTGCAACCATTCTCACCCTCCTTTTCTGAATTGTTCCTCCACCTTTAACATAAACTCACTGCCTCCTAAGGTTCCTATCTAACCTTTTGAGTTGCTGTTGTCAGTTTGATCCCAGAGATAGATCTTTAAAAGAACACAGCACTCAAGGTAGATATTCTTTACTAATTAAGCTAAACTACAGTTTAAAGACTTCGGGGGATGTTTTTGGTTTAAGGTTTAAAGATTATCGCAGGACAATAGTTTTTTGGGTTCATCTAGCCTCCATGTCTCCAGGAAGTCCGTATTCCGGTGGTGGTGGTGGGTTGCTGATTGGGTTCGTACTTCAGAAAGATCCCATCATCTGCTCTGAGGGGAAGATTTGTGGAGAACAAGAATGGGTGAGCGGGAACTAGTCAGGAGGCCCCTGTGGGGTGAGACCATGGTGGCTTGGACCAGGATGGCGACAGTGGAGAGTGAGAAACTTGGGAGCTGTTTAGGATGCAAAATCCATAGACAGAGTGCCCAGGAGTGGGTAAAGAGGCATCTCTGGTCTCTGGCTAGGACAGTGGAGACAGTGCCACGAGAGGCCTCCTCAGGTCACCTCCCCAGGTGGCCCTCAGGCCTCCCGTATCTCGGAGGATTTGTTGGGGGCTTATTCTACCTAAGAAATAATTCTAGGTAGATAATCTTATTTCAGAAGTGTCCTGGCGCAGGGTCTTTGTTGTGGCCACTGCGCTCCTTCCCGACAGAGCTCCGTAACTTCAGATCTCAGGAAGCAGCGGCTGGATATTGTTTGCTTCCCTCCCAGAGGTTCTGGGCTCCTTATGTAAATTGCTTTGTATACCAGGGATCTTGGGAGAGGAAGCCTTAAATCTAGTCTCAAAACAGTTAATTAACTCAAGTGGTGGGTTCAAGGCTACCCACACACTCTCCATTGGCATAACTTAGAAAACTGTTCAAGTGACCTTCACTGGACAAAGAAGATATTTCTTTTTAAACCATACCTGCTACCTGTGGACCGTGGAGAGTTGACTGTGCCAATATTTAAATCCTCCTTGATGGTTCCCAATGCCTTGAGGAGGCATGTTTGGGGAGCAGATCACAAAAAACACCCCCATCCTCAGCCTCAGCGTGGGCTTTGGTCTGAGTGCTTTTCATGCAGGGAGAAAGGAAAATTTCCAGGTGGAAATCTTCCAAATGTGCCTCCCCAATCACCTTGTCACCAGATTGTTCTAAGCAAAAACTTTCTCATAAATTATCTTTGCCTTTGGCTGCTCACACACAAAGGTCACATAGTTGTCTGCCTCTGATATCATACATGAGGCCGGGAAGTGCTTTCTGAGGTTCCCACAGCTGGAAACTCCAGAGGAATTCTGACCAAGAAAGGGGAAATGGGGTTATGATGAAGAGAGAAAGGAAGGAACATTCTACAGAGAGGAAAGGAAAGAGAAGGAGGGAGAGGCCCAGAGAGCAAGAGACAGAGAGGGGACTCCTTGCTTTCCTTTTTGCCACTAGTCTTTGAAATACCAACAGTCACCCATGATGGACAGGTTACGGTGAAGCTTCCAGACTAAGACAGACTAGGAAGAAAAGCCTGGAGGTCTATCTCCAAAAATTAGCCAGTGGAAACCTTGTAGATCACAACAGAATACTGTCCGATATGGTGCTGGAAGATGAACTCCCTGGGCTGGAAGGCACCACACAATACGCGCAATGATGAACT
The DNA here is from genome assembly GCA_030035585.1 of Dugong dugon. Classification (NCBI taxonomy): domain Eukaryota; kingdom Metazoa; phylum Chordata; class Mammalia; order Sirenia; family Dugongidae; genus Dugong; species Dugong dugon. The sequence goes on from CM057480.1 coordinate 1,636,574, forward strand.
CAAACACACCAACGATCGTGAAGATGGCACAGGACTAGGCAATATTTCGTTCTGTTACACGTAGGGTCGCCGTGAGTAGGCCTGGACGGCAAATAACAGCAACAACAACTCCTACGCTGTGTTGTCTTCAGTACTCCCCCACCGTCATATCCAAGTGAACACATCTTTAAAATGGCCAGCTAGAAGCAACAGCACACCAGTATCAATATGCACACCCAGCACCCAGCTGTCCATTGAAAGGAGCTGGGGATCCTTGGAGAACTGGCTGATTCTGGGCTGCAGCAGGGAAAATACAAGGTGAACCAGGAACATTATGTTGTGCCAGAAAGTAAGGAGATGCTCAAGGAATTGATGGAGACATGTCAAAAGACATAGGAGCCAGTCTGAATGAGCCAACTAGTTGAGTTTAGAAGGAGTGATGGCATAGAAAGCATGAATGGATGAATACTAGTGGGTAAAGGTTTGATGAGGGACATAGTCTCCAAGTATCACCCACAACTATTTATTGATTAGAAAATACTCATTCTACGGTAGGGGAACTTGGTGGACACCACCAAGCCAAGTGATCTAAGATAACGTCTCCAGTAAACAGAAAATCGGACATCTACATGCCTCCTGATGGGATGCACTTGAGGACAGCATCCCCTTTGTACCAATGTTGCCAAAAATGCGTATCCTGAAACTCATGACGAGGAGACATTGACTGACTAATGCCATTGAGTTGACTCCAACTCATAGCGACTCCATAGGACAGAGTAGAACGGCCCCATAGGGTTTCCGAGGAGCGGCTGGTGGATTCAAACTGCCGACTTTTGGTTAGCAGCCGAGCCATTAACTACTGTGCCACAATTTCAGTGACCTAGTCCTACAAAATAACGGCCCTATATTCTTCAAAAAGGTCAAGAACACGAAATACAAAGAAAGACTGAGAAACACTTCCAGACTAAAGGAGACGAAAAGGCTATAACTAAATGAGATGGGGGACCCTGGAACAGAAAATAAAATGGGCATAAAAGACACATGATTGCAATTGATGAAATTTGAATATGCACTGTGGGTTAGATAACAGTATTATATCAATTCTAAATTTTCTGATTGTGATAATTATACTGTGATTTTGTGAGAGAATATGTTGTTGTTAGGTGCCATCAAGTCAGTTCCGACTCATAGCGACCTTACGTACAACAGAACGAAACACTGCCCAGTCCTGCACCATCCTCACAATTATTGCTATGTTTGAGCTCACTGTTGCAGCCACTGTGTCAACCCATCTCATTGAGGGTCTTCCTCTTTTTTTCTCACCCACTACTTTACCAAGCATGCTGTCCTTCTCCAGGGACTGGTCCTTCCTGATAACATGTCAAAAGTATGTGAGACAAAGTCTCACCATCCTTGCTTCTAAGGAGCATTCTGGCTGTACTTCTTCCAAGACAGATTTGTTCGTTCTTCTGGCAGTCCACGGTATATTCAATATTCCTTGCCAACACCATAATCCAAAGGTATCAATTCTTCTTCGGTCTTCCTTATTCATTGCCCAGCTTTCACATGCATATGAGGCGACTGAAAATATCATGGCTTGCGTCAGGCGCACCTTAGTCCTCAAGGTGACATCTTTGCTTTTTAAGTATAAGAGAATATACTTGTTCTTAAATATACACACTGAAGTATTTAGAGAGTAAAAAGGCTTGATGTCTTCAACCTACTCTCAAATGATTCAGAATAAAATGCGTGTATGTACATGTGTGCAGATACACACACACATATAAATACACATATACATACATAGAGAATATGAAGAGAATAATGGAAGAAATTAGCAAAATGTAAACAATTGGTGAATCTGCATAAAGAGTACATGAGAAATTCTTGCAACTTTTTGGTAAGTTTGAAATCACATTAAACTAGAGTTTACGAAACCAATAATAATGGCCAACTGTTACACAGTACTTCCTCTGTGCAGGCACTGTTCAAAATACTTTACATGATGTTTACAACAGTCCTACGAGGTACATGGTGCTAGCAACACCGTCGCCTTCATTTTGAAGATGGGGAAACTGAGGCACAAACAATGTGCCTGGGTTCTCCCACTTGCTAAGGTGACGGAGCTAGGTTTGACCCCCAGAGCCTGGCTCCAGAGCCCACGTCTTAGCCAGTGTGCCCTGTGGCCTCATCAGCCAGACGTGGCTGAGCCGGGGCACGCACAGATGTGGACAGACGAGCACCCCCTCACACACGAGCAGCACACAGTAGGGCTGCCCGGTGCAGATAAGTTGCAGCCTGAGAGTCAAATCATCCTCAGAGGGAGCGCAGAGAAAGGGAGTCTTGCAGAATGCAAAAGGAAACACAGTTTGGTGCTTTAGGGTTTGGGGGCCTGGGAGGCAGCGGGGTGGGGGCAGGACGAAAACCCCCCCTACCCTGAGGGTCTCCCATAGCCTCTGCCCAGTCCCATTGGTCTTACCCTTCCACTTCCCTAGAGCACCAAGCCTGTTTCTCCCTTCCTCTAGACCTTCTCTGCTGCCTACCCCCATGCCCACAAGCCCAGAAATGGGGGTTTCTGGCTGTGGCCTCTGGTGAACAGTGGCCAGGGCCTTAGAGGAAAGATGTCGGGCCCAGGCGGAGCAGTGGTCCGAAAGCTGGAGTTGGGAAAGAAGACTGAAAACTGATGGTCCCAGGGACAGAGGAGACAGGGTGAGGGGAGGTGATGGGGACCAGCCATTGCTGTGCGCCCAGTGATAAGCACCCGGTGTGCCAGCCCCAGGGACAGCAGCCACTGTGGGAACAGGCCTGGGGGTGGGGAGGGGTGTGGCCATCCTCCTTGGCGCTTTGCCAGGGAGTCCGCCAGGGGCAGAGACAAGGTCTCAAAGCCAGGGCCAGGGGGTGCCTGATCTGGAGGGGAGGTGGGGGTGGGGCAGGGAGAAGTGGAGTGGACCCCCGCCATCGCCCTTCCTGCTGCACAGCCTGTCACAAGGTGGCTGTGGCTCACACCTGCTTATCAGGGCTGGGGTGTGGAGAGGGTGTCATGGACAGGAGATAGGGCTGGGACAAGGCTGTCTGCACCCGCCCTGCTCTGCCTCCCTCATTCACACCTCCTCAGCAGCCCCTCCACCCACACAGCCCTGTGGCCTCCAGCCTGGCCCAGTGCACAGGCAGCCTGCCCTGCCCTGGACACAGTTAGAAGATGCCACACAGGAAGGGACCCTGGAGACCGTCTAGCCCAGCCCCACTTTACAGACAGGGACACTGAGGAGATGCCGCTTACTGAGAATCACACCCTAAAACGACACAAGAGGCAGACAGAAGCCCTGAACCCAGACCAAGCACTTCAGGCTCTGAGGCTGAGCCTGGGGACTGTGAGGGCAGGATCCCAGAGCCGTAGTGAAGGGGGTGAGGGGTACCTTGATCCCTGAAGAGCACTGGTCTATTCAGGTCTGGGCTTCCCGGAGAAGGTCCTGGGCCCAACTGACCTTCACTAAGACCCCCAGGCCAGGGATCTTCCATCTCTGCCCCACACTGGCTTTCCTCCACCTTGGGTCTGGCTAGCGATGGCTGGCAAGCGGTCGAAGACGCCTTCCTCCTGAAGGTGGGCTGGGTGGTACTAGGGACACAGAACTCATAATTGGGAGGCCCACAGAAGTCAGGGACCCTTCACAGGCGGTGGCATTGGTTCCCTAGGACTGCGGTGACAAAGCATCACAAACTGGGTGGCTTATAAGAATGAAAATTTATTGCCTCACAGTTCCAGAGGCCAGAAGCCCAAATCAGGGAGTCGGCCATGTTGATTCCTTCTGAGGGCTCTGAGGGAAAATCTCATCTGTTCACTGCCTTTTTCCCGGTTCCTGGTGGCTCCCAGCCATCCTTGGTGTTCCTGGGCGTACAGGTCTGCCTCCTACGTCTCTGCCTCTGTCGTCACGTGGCCATCTTCCTCTATCTCTATGTCTCTTCTCCTCTCTGGTAAGGACACCACTCATATGGGATTAGGACCCACCTACTCCAGTATGACCTTGTGTTAACTGATAGCATCTTCAAAGACTAATTTTCCAACAAGGTCACATTCACAGGCACCAGGGGTTAGGACTTTGATGTATCTTTTCTGGGGACATAATTCAGTCCACAACATGAGCTAAAACATTGCCCTGCCTGGTAGCCTAAGAAGGGGCGTGCTGGATTGCACAGGGGGCAGGGGCCAGGGCTTCTTTCTCTCTGAAATCCCCCTCCCCAGGACCCCAGCTGTGCCGAGGCCTCAGAAGTGCTGAGGAGATTCAACCAACTCAAGGCCACTGCCTGCCACTGTCCCCACCCCAAGCTCAGAGGACACTCGGATAGAAAGGGCCACTGGCATCACCCAGGGCAGGACAATGCACCTCGTACCTGTGGAGAAACCGGGGCTGGGGGAGAGAGAGAGCGGAAATAATTCCAAGATTCCTAAGCCCTGGTTGGGGGCAGGGAGAGGGCGGGGTTTCATACCTGCAAACAGCTGGAAGACCTAATTTTAGCTCTGCTTCCCCCAGGACCAGACGCACAAAGCCCTAGCTCAGCACACTCTGCTGGCCACCCCCTTGCTTCCTTCTTCCCAGCAGGGCAGCTGGCCCAGACCAGAGACCAGACCCTGCAAAGCCTGACACAGGGTGCCCTGGGGAAGGTGCTGGGTACCCAAGAATGCTGTAAGCTATGCTCAGCCCCCAGGTGCTACCCCAGCCACAGGCCAGCTGCCCTCCGCTAACCCAGGCGTGCCAGCAGCCACATGGCTTCAGGGGCTCACAGGAGACTACAGGCCAATGCGCGCGCTTCCCTCCTCCTGACCCCCCCACCACCTTTCTCACTCTGTCCCCAGCGGCTCTAGTTGGCCTCTGCGGGGGTACTGACCCACCAGCCAGGCCCTGGTCCCCCGCTTCCTAGCACCACACGGAGAGTGAGCATGTTAGGACTCAAGCAGGCTGAGCTCAGCATTTCTGGCCCCCTGCACTGGCTCGTTGAGTGACTCTAAAACTTCTCTGGAGCACCCACCATTCGCAGGGCCCTGGGAGGGCTCTACAGAGGAGTCAACTCTGTGATCTGCCCAGGAAGTTAGCGGCCACTGGAGGGTTCAGATGAGCATGTGCCCGAGTGACTGAGTTCTAAGGCAGACTGAAATAACGCAACAGCCCGGGGTGCAGCATAAACATCAGACAGAGCCAGGACACCCTTGGGAAAGTCACTGCTGGAGCCTAAGGTGTGCGAAATGCAAGGAACAGCACCTGTTTGAAGGATGGCCTGAATAAGCTCTGATGTGAACCAAAAACAAAACCCATTGCCACCGAGTGAATTCCAACTCATAGCGACCCTATAGGACAGAGTAGAACTACTCCAGGGGGTTTTCAAGAAGCACCTGGTAGATATGAACTGCTGACCTTTTGGTTAGCAGCTATAGCTCTTAACCACGGCACCACCATGGCTCCGGATGTAAAAGTCTCCTTGCAAAACACTAAAGCCCTGACATGGTGTCTTAGGATTTGGGGCCAGACAGAACTGCTTCCACCTGGTCCACAGCTTCCCTCCATCTTTTCAGGACGGAACAAGCTTCATCAGTGGGATAGCCATTCCCAAGCATTCACAGCAATTGGCTACAATTTCTAAGGTCTTACAAAGGAGTGTAAAATCTGTGACCAACCAGTCAATTCCAACCCATGGCCACTCCATGTGTTACAGAGCAGAACTGCTCCATAGGGTTTTCTTGGCTGTAATCTTTACAGAAGCAGAATGCCAGGCCTTTCTTCCGTGCCACCCCTGGACAGGCCCGAACCTCCAGCCTTTAGGTTAGTGGTCGAGCACAAACTGCACCGCCCGGGGACACCAGGCAGCACATCAGTCTTCAAACAATCCTACAGGTCATCATCACCTGCTCCCAAACGAGGAAACTGATTCACAAAGATAAAGTCAGTTGCTTGAGGCTGCCCAGCTGATAAGTGGGAAGATGGGACGGGGACCCGAGTGTGTACGGGCAGGTGTTCAGAGCACGGGCCCAGCGACGCTGCGGGGACTCTCTCTGTCCTAGAGTGATTCACAGGCAAATTGTGATGGAGGCTCATTTCTGCAATGTGAAATTAGTGTTGTTTTTCTTTTTAAAGAACTGAACTTAATAGAAAACATCAGAGCACATTATTGTTTTGTAAGACGTGTTTGTGGGGTAAGTGTGTGAAGCGGGTTGCTGTATAAAATGAGTTTCTTACCAAAGGGGTCTTCCTTGGCTCTGTGCTGTCCAATGTATTCAGCCAACACACTGAAGGCTTGTTTATCCAATCTGCAGTCTCAAAGCTGGGAGGCACAGCTAACATGTCAGGTAGCCAAATCAGGACCATCAGGAATGGGAACTCACTTGAAGATGGGCAGAAACAGCAACAAGATGAAATCTTAACAGCTGGGCATACAAATAACCCCACATTTGGATTCCAAAACTTGACTATGTCAGTGCATGACGGGAAAGTGATTTGACAGTAGACCATGTGAAAAGAGCTGCAGGGGTTAGCTGGGTAAGTTACACGCGAACCAGTGGTACAGTGAGAGTAGTAGAACCTGTTGCCATTGAGTTGATTCCAACTCATAGTGACCCCATAGGACAGAGAACTGCCTCACAGGGCTTCCAAGGGAGTGGCTGGCGGATTCGAACTGCCGACCTTTTGGTTAGCAGCCGAGCTCTTAACCACTGCTCCACCGGAGCTCCAAAAGAAGTGGAATGTCCCTAAAAAGGGAGGCCAATGCCCTCCACTCAATTCAGCGCTGCTCTGGCCAAGTCCTGAACGCTCTGCCCGGATGTGGTGCCACACCAGGAGGGCACGTGAGGCCCTGAAGGTATGTGAAAGCCATCAGCGTCATCGTCAGGAGCCTCATGTCTAAAGGACTGACTGGGTGAGAGGAGATGCCACCCAGTTCTGTGGCACCTGGAATGGCACTTAGGGCCAGTCTTCCATGGGTGGGAGTTACAGGGACGATCTCCACTTAATCTTAGAAAGCCCTACTATCAAAGAAACTGGGTGCCTGAGGGCCCAGAGCGGGGCGGAAGTTCTCCCTTAGAGATGCTTAGAAGCTCAAAGACCTTCTGTCTGAAGAGGGACCCTGTGCAGGCAATGCCCGCTGGGGGAGGTATGGGCAGAGTCCTGAAGAGTCTGGTTAAAACCCTGGCTGATCGTCAGAATAACCAAAAAACAAGAAAAAAACCCGCTGCCGTCGAAGTCGATTCCGACTCACAGCGACCCTACAGGACAGAGTAGGACTGCCCCCTAGAGTTTCCAAGGAGCACCTGGTGGATTACAAACCGCCGACCTTTCGGTTAGCAGCCATAGCACTTAACCACTTTGCCACCAGCGTTTCCTCAGAATAACCTGGGTTATTTAAAAAAACATTGATTCCAGCCTCACATCAGTTCTACTGAATCAAAATCTCCAAGGGTAGGGGTGAGAGAATCTGCAAGTTTTTGTTCTGGATTAGAAGAGACTAGACGAAATAGTAAAATGCAATCGGTGAAACTTGACTGCAACTTGGACTTTAAAGAGGTAGAAAAGGCATTTGGGGAAGGCCTCAGCGCGTTTTAGTATGAACTATTTATTAGATGATGCTGGCTTGTTGATCGTTTTCTTAGACGTGATCACAGGATTCTGGAAATATGAGGGAATGCCCTTAGTCTTAAGCGATGCGAGCCGAAGTATGAAGAAGGGAAGTCATGTCTACGACTAATTTTTTTTTTAACAATAACTTACTTTTAAATGGTCCAAGAGTAAAGCAAATGAGGCAAACCGTTTGGAGGAGGGAACATTCATTTTATTGCGCTTTCACCTCTGCCATAGGCTTGAGATTTTTCCAAGTTTCAGGCTGGAGGTAACATTAACCTGCCTAGCCTGTCCTGGTCTGAGCCAACCTTCGCTCCCGGATGAAATAACCCCTGTGGTTCCGTCCAGCCTGACAGCCGGGAGCATGAAGTCTGATCTACATTTTGCGGCTTACCTACCGCGCTGTAAGAAGGTTGTGAACGTGGGTGCTGTCACAGCTGAGCGGCGGAGCCTGAGGGTGCTGCATCGGGCCACAGCGACCCCTAGTGGTGCTCCATGCACTGGAGGACGGAGCACCCCAGGCATCCCGGCCTGTTGAGAACGCTCGGCAGTAGCCCACCCACCACACCCCAGCTGCCTGGATTACACATGGCCCAAGCCAAACATGGCTCACCTGCTGGACCCCCTCTGACGGTCCATCGCTGAAGGCAGGGCTGGACTGGAAACAGAAGCAATGGGTAAGTGCTCAGCTGCTAACTGAAAGGTCAGCTGTTTTAACCTACCAGCAGTACCACAGCGCAGGAAAGACCTGGCACTCTGTTCCTGTAAAGACAATTGCCTATAAAACCCTACAGGGCAGCTCTACTCTGCCACACTGCGTCACTGAGTCAGAATCGACTGGATGGCACACGACAGGTCCTGAGAGATGATCTCCACAAATGAGGACACCCAGAAAAGCCGTCAGACTGCGAGGCTGGGTTTGGAGGCAGGAAGGAGTTCCATGCTCATCAAGGGGCCACCTCGACCAGCTCCACAGAATGAATTAGAGGGGGAGGAAGAAGGAGGCAGGCAGAGGTGTGCTGAGGGCTCATGAGCACGGCCCAGGGCCACAGTCCCTGAGGGAAGAGGCAGGCTCAGGGATAGGCACGGACGCTAGAGATTCACGGAGTTGCTGTCAGTGACACCTCTGTACTCACAAAGATGAGACCGGGGACATACAGGTGACATAGTGCCAAAGCCCAGGCTCATTCCAAGGGTAGGTAGGACTGCAGGCTGAGCCCAGCTCTGCCAGGAGTCATGCCCTCAAGATCAGACTGTTTCTTTCCTGCTTGGCTCTACTCAAAGTCCCAAAGGAGGGACGGAGTTTTCCAAGTGTCTGAAGGCCAAGATGTGAGGGGCAGAAACACTAGCTGGTGTGGAAGGGACCAGCACACCCCTTCTCCTACCTCTGCGACCCTCTGTGAGAGGTACACCTTTGCTACAATGTTGGCGACACTCAATCCAGAGACCGGAGCCTGCAGTCTCATCATAAAGCTGTCCCTGGAAGGGAGGAAGACTAGGGAGAAAGACGCCCCCACAGATGGGGGCTTTCCGGGAGGACGTGGACGAGATGGCGATCTGCTCAGGTTTGGGAAATGGGGTGCTTCTCTGATCAGAGGGACGTAACTGACGCCAGGGTCTGCTGGTCACATGAGAAGGCCTGAGGTGATGTGACCCAGGGGGGAAATGCACCTTATAGACTGTGTCTGGAAGACGATTAATGAGTGTCTAGTCAACCCGGACATCACTGCTGTACACTGACATTCTTATAGACACACGAGAAGTGCGAGACCACTTCTGTACTACAAGCACATATCTTTATTTTCCACAGTGACCAGGTAGCATTTTTCATACAAAATAAGAAATCTAAGACACTTTATTATCTAAAACTCAAGACTCTCCACCATCTTGGGGGAGAGGCGGGAGAAAAGCATGAGAAGTAACTCCAGGGCTGTGACATCTCAGGCCAGAGCAGTGACAATGTCTGCGAGAGGGAAGCTGTGGGTCTCCTCCAGGGACAGGTAGTAGGCACGCAACCCTCACCCATTAGCACCGTCCCACAGGCTCCTGGAGAAACACCCGGCCCCACCATCAGCTCTTCACTGAGGAGAGAAAGTACCGGATTTCTTGGTCACTGTGACATTCTGGCTCTTTATCCCAAGGACTGGCACGCACTAATAGGGAATAGTGTGCCAAGACAAATGGTATTAATCAGGCTACTGTGTTCTAATCCCTGACTTCCTTCCTTTTTACCCAAATAAAGGAGCAGAACAAGGTCGATCATTATCATCTTAAAGCTATGGCATTTCTGTTACAAACACAGAAACACCACAAAACTTGTAGAGTATCACTCAGAAAGACAGCACGGTGGGAAGACACATTCAGACCAGCTCTTACACCCTCAAGATACTCCACTGCCTGGAGTTAGGAGGAGGAGCCCTGGTGGCGCAACGGTTAAGGACTTGGCTGCCATCCAAAAGGTCGACAGTGAGAATCCACCAGCCGCTCCTCGGAGACCTTATGGGGCAGTTCTACTGTGTCCTACAGGGTCACTCTGAGTCGGAATTGACTCAACAGCAAAGGGCTACAGTTATGATAGGCCATGAAGGGCTTCCATGTAAATCCAACGTAGACATCTGGCTCAGAAAACCAGCCTCTGTTTCCCTATGAGGAGATCAGGGTCTCTGTGTCTGTGGCCTTACGCACCACTTGCTCTATGCTGCCCTGGTAGGCAAGCACAGAGGTAAGCAAGTCAGGAGCCGGACTGTGGGCACAGGCCCTTCTTAGGCTCCTTATTCTCCAGGCGAAAAGCTCCCCTGGAAGCAAGAACCCATGGGTTCAGCACCACTTGGAGGCTAAGAGACTGCATCCCTGAAGGCAGGCAGAGACTGATCAATCCCACAAAGCTTGTCTTCTACTGTGGGACATGTACTGTGACTATTTCTTCCTAAAGAAGTAGGAAGGCTCAACTCAGAGAACATGAACATCCCTGTGGCTCTCCTGGCAGGTAAGAAAGCAGACCCTTCTCACCAAGCACATGCCAAGATCAGAGATACCCACGGAAACAGGCATTTCTGAGCCAAAAGCCTCAGTGTCAGGGAACAGACAGGAATCCACCTCATGCTTTCTTCTCTAGGCCCTGTGTGCCTCATACCTTATGGGCTTCTTCGGAAAGATGAACCCTGGACAAGTTACTTACGCTCTCTAAGCCTCTATTTCCTCATGGGTAGAATGGGGACCAGTGGTATTCGCCTCGTACGGGCGCTGTGAGACAATACGTGTAAAGCACTGAGCTTGGTACATAGAGCACACGAAGGGAGCACAAGATGTAGCTGCTGATGCTTCTCCACAGACAGAAGCAGAGGGGTGACGGTCCAGGCGGGAAACAGGAAACAAACACAGCCCATGTGCACAGAGATTTCTAAAAGCCATCTCCAAGGCCAACGCAGGTCCCAGAGAAAAGATGTACAATGGCATCATGGATTGAATTATGTCCCCCCAAAAATGTGTGTTATCAGTTTGGCTGGGTGATGATTCCCAGTATTGTGTGGTTGTCCTCCATTTTGTGATTGTAATTTTATGCTAAAGATGAGTAGAGTGGGACTGTAACACCCTCACTAAGATCACATCCCTGATCCAATGTAAAGGGAGTTTCCCTGGAGTGTGGCCTGTACCACTTTTTATCTTACAGGAGATAAAAGGAAAGAGAAGCCAGCAGAGAGTTGGGGACCTCAGGCCACCAAAACAGCAGTGCTGGGAGCAGAGTGTGGCCTTTGGATCTGGGTTTCCTAAGCAGAAAAGCTCCTCGACCAGGGGAAGATTAATGACAAGCATCTTCTTCCAGAGCCGACAGAGACAGAAAGCCTTTCCCTGGAGCTGATGCTCTGAATTTGGACTTCTAGCCTACCAGACTGTGAAAAAATAGATCTCTTTGTTAAAGCCATCCACTTGTGGTATTTCTGTTACAGCAGCACTAGATGACCAAGACGAACGGGCTCCGAGGAGGCAGAGGATACATCAAAGACACTGCATAATTTGGAGGCATTAAAATAAATGGTGCCTTCACATACTATGGAGCCCTGGTGGCGCAGTGGTTAAGAGCCTGGCTGCTAACCAAAACGTCAGCAGTTTGAATCCACCAGCTGCTCCCTGGAAACGCTATGGGTAGTTCTACTCTGTCCTGTAGGGTCACCATGAGTCGGAATCGACTCGAAGGCAACGGGTACAGGTCTCACACACTATGCATCCAGAGGGCCATGAACAGCGTCACACTGTGTACAGTCCTCCTGCTCACCCGACACGGGAGCAGCACCTCATCTACAGGTGTAGCACCTCCCATAATAGTTAGTTCCCACGTCAAATAAAATACTGCCAAAAACCTGCCGATTCTTCATCTTTTGGGGTAAATTTAAACTTAAATTTAGGATTCCATCGTTTTTTATACTTAAAGCAAGCCACTAAAATACACTGGCATGAAGAGGGCGTGCCGGCTTTATTACAGATGGCATCCCACATCTTCTGAGATTGAAAACTAGGATGGCTTTCTCTCCTGGGCTCCTGACTGCTCCTTAGCTTTGAGCTCTTCTAGTTTCTTCTCATAGACACTGAGGAAGTGACCGTCTGGCTCAATTCCGGCTTTCTTCAGATTCTCCATGATCTTTTCCAATCTGAGCACGGATGAAGCCCCCTCAATCTTTCTTGTGCTCAAGTACAGAGTGAACTCTTGGAAATCCAGAAGCTTACAGGTGTCCACAGCACAGAGATTCCTGATAGCATTAGTCCTGTCCAAACGAGGAAAAAACACCAGTCCTGACAACTTCTCGAGGTCCTGGAGGCTCACCTGGAATTCAGTGAGCGGGGGTTGGAAGCCAATGGCCTCGTTGGGCACCACAAAGGCCCCTAGTGCCAGGGGTTCAGGAGACACTGGACTTTTGCGTGCCAGGATCACTTTATAAAGGTGTGAAGGCACTGCCACGCTGTCCTGCCCGATCACCTAAAAACAAAGCAGCTGTCTTAGTGAAGCTCACTGTGCCAGCAGTTCCTGAAAATGCACTGATAAACAGCCCCAATCCGTCCCAGTGAGTTAAATTCAACTGCCAAGGTCATTACCAATCAAGATACAGACTCAGGGAAGACGGGCATCTGATAGGTAGATTCTGATTACATTCTTTAAAATCAAGTCACCCCAAAGAGCAGGGGCCACATTCTCTGCTGTGTTTGTGAGCCAAGGGACAAAGGAATGCCATGAGTGGGTCCCGGGCTTTTTAACGAACAAGGAGAAAGGCCATTTCCCCTTCATCACAGTCAGAACTTCCGGTGCTCTAGCCCCCAAAGGTCAGAACTGCCAACCTGGGCACTCCCAGCTCTAGAAATAAAAACACGGCCCTAGTTTATCAAACTCACTAGGAGCTAAACAAATCGCCTCCAGAGAAGCAGCCAGACGCATCACATCAGCATTACCATCTCTGGTATCACCTAAACCGTGGCTCATTTTTAAAATTAAATGAAGTAAATGTAAACGTTTGCTCAGAGTTTTGCACACTCTCAAGCCTGCTATCAAACACAGAACTTCTGGATGTGTCATCAAACCAAACACTTTGAAAAGGTATCCACACGGTGAAGAAGCCAGAGCCAGGGTCAGCCCAGAAAACATAACCCAGTTGCCTGTGTAGGTTGGCTATAATAATGAAATAATACTATTATGAAATCTTTTCAAATTTCCTTCCAATTGGCTTAAAAGCCGTATCTGTTTTCTGAAAAAGAAAAACTGAACGTCCATTTCCTCAAGGATCCCCAATAAAACGACGTAATCCAACTAAAACATGCTCGTGGCATCACTGCCCCTCCCAGCCCTTCCTCAGTAAGAGCAGCACTCGCTGCTGAGCAGACAGCTCTGCCAGCTGCAGGGCTCCCTGCTGGAGCCCAGAGAAGGCAGAGGGATGAGGGCCACAAGGGAGGGCTCTTCTCTCTATTTCCCACGTGCCTAGCTACATGGCACACGGCAAGACCTCAGGAATGCCACAGCCATCTGCTGTCTGTCACGCATGGAGGCCCCACTGCCCAAGACTAACTGCAGGGCTGCAGCAAAGACCCATCCACAGGAATGACTTCTGTTCCTTTGTAACTGTCTTTGTGACTGAGAACGGTTGGTCAGGGTGAAGTTTATGAAACTATACACTCTACAGACACAAAATCACTTCCTTTCTCTTTAACAAGTCATTTACGCAGCTGGGAAAATAAACATACTCTTTCAAGCAAAATATATACTGATAGTTAAACCTATGGAGGTCTGCAGCTAGGCCACAGACGATCAACAGATGTCAATTCAACAATGGAACTGAGAGGTCCCCATCCTGGCACTGCTCAAAACACAGAAGGGAACAAGTGTTAAAGCAGATGCAGCTTGGTATCTGCTCTCAAGGAGCTTTCCCTCTAGTCAGGCACAAACGACAGCACTAAGGGGGTGCAGGGAAGCCGGGACCAGAACCCAGGGCACAGCTGCAGATGAGCCAGTTCCCAGGAAGGAGATGCTGAAATGGGCTTCCAGAGTTCCAGGCGCTGGCTGGGGATCCAACAGTATACGCAGATTCTTGGTGCCACCTGGTGGACAACCCCACCACTGCAGCACATTCCAAGACTCCAGCTGTAAGAAGCCTTCCAGACCATTTGTGATTCTGTTCTCTCCTCATGGACTCTCTGTCTACAAACCAACGGCAATTTTCAAAACTAACTAATTGGTCATGCCCATCTGCTGCCAACCAGACCTTCTAATCAGGTTCACTGAATTCCAGCCAAAAGCAAAGAAGCTTGACATGTAAAGCTCCACAGCTTTACTCATGGAAATGTACCACTCCCATCAGGTTTTCAGGAACTCTAGCAACAGCCAGAAGGTCCCACTGGTACTTCTGGAAACCCTGTGGATGCAGAAATTCCTACGAAGAACATCCGTGACCTTCTCTCAATATTTCAAAAGAAAGGGTAGAAAAGTATCCCTAGAAAGAAAGATGAAAACAAAAGCTACACCACCCACTACCCTGCTGCTCTCAGGATGGAAACATCTTTGACCTAAAACAAGGACCAGTCCTATTTAGGAATTCAGCCCCATTTAGGAATTCAGAAAACCCCATGTTTCTTCCCTGAATTTAAGACTTAAAAAAAAAACAAAAAAAAAAAAAACCCTAAAATATTGGGGGGCTATCTCCTTTGGGGACAACTCAACCTGCGTAAGCTTTTCCCACTTTTGAGAAAATTGGGAGACTTTCAGAAAAATGTTTCCAGAAACAGCAAGGGCACTGAAGCTGAGTGATTCAGGGGCTCGGCAGCCCAGAGACCTGGTGGGGTCCTGGCTTTGCCACTGTGCTACAAAGTCACATCCACCTGTATCTTGCTTCCTCATTTATAAACCAGGAAATAATCAAAGCCATGCTGTCTACCTCACAGAGCTATTATGAAGATACAATGGCATCCCAGTTCAGAAAATATTGCAAGATCTCCAACAGCTACGTAGAAAGCTCTGTGTGTAGTAGACGTCGTTCCTCAGAAGACAGGGATAACTGTTTGTGGTACAAAGGACGGTTTCTGCAGAGGGCCAGTGGGGACCAGTTACAGGAAGACAGTGATTCCAGAGAAGTCAGGCTGGGCACAACTGACACCCCAACAAAGGACATGAGGGCGTAGCGTGAATCAGACCTCGGTATCAGTCAGTCAGCAACGAGCCTTTTCACGTGATTTAGGTATAATAACACTTTACAAAGGAAGCCCTCACTGCTGTTAAATTACCAAAAAGCACTTAACTCTCTTGTCAAGTCTGTAACAAAAGCTGGAAATCAACTGGAAGGGGCTAGAAAACACAACATATACACCACGGTCGTAAGTGGCGCTCACTCTAGACCTGAAGTCAGTTTTCTTATGTGCCGGCTGGGCTCACTTCCTTCCCCTGCTCCCTGATCCCGCAGCACTGGCCTTCACACGGACTCAGTGCCCGAAGAGACTGGCACAAACAACACCCAGGCGAAGCCTGTCCGCTTATTGCTGTTGTTAGGTGCCGTCAAGTCAGTTCCGACTCACAGCGACTCTCTGTACAACAGAACGAAACACTGCCTGGTCCTGCGCCATCCTCACAATTGTTGCCATGTTTCAGCCCACTGCTGCAGCCACTGTGTCAATCTACCTCATCATGGGTCCGTTTATAGCATCATATATATAACAACCGTGCCTTAAATAAAACATTAAGCAGGATCCTAAGAAAAATATAAGTAAGTACCTGCTAGAAGCAGACAGATACAAGACATTTGGTTATATTCCCCTGGTAAAACAAAAAAAGAAATTCCTAAAATAAGACTGGTGGAACACACTAAGAAAGCAGGCCCTTAAAAAGTCACAGCAATCCAGTGAGGAAACCATGGTGGCTTAAGAAATGGGGAATCAGGGCAGAAAGAGCAGGGAGGTGTGGGAGAGCCAACAGGACGTGGCTGGCCCTGTGTTATCTGCAGCAGAGGCGCAAACCTGCAAGCCACTACCTCCGACCCTGCATACCTGCCCCGGGCCAAGGTGGGAGCCCGCCAGCCACGTCCCACAGGGGCAGACACCATCTTCCCAGACTACTGATCCTGCTTGAAGATTCAGAGTGGGGGCAAGGACGTGCTTCACAAGTAAAATCATTTCAGATACTATTTTTCAATTAAAACAAGTAGATGTGGAAATAAAAGTTTGCCTGAAGATAAAACAGAGAAGCTGAAAAGAAATTACTCCCTTATCTCTTCAGGTAATGCCTCAAGATGCCTGGGGCACGTTTTCTATATACCAGCCTCTCCCCCCCACCCCCTCCCACCCCCCCCCCCACCCCCGCCAGGAGCCGAAAGCAGTTTGGCAAGTGCTGCTGCAGAAGGAACACAGGCGGTTACAACTTCTACCATCCCCACCACCAGCACGTCTAAGCTCTGAAGCCCGCTTTCTTTTCAGGTCTGTCCTGACGTCTAGGCCAGAATCTTCAGGTATGTGTCACCTGCCCGGAATCAATCTCTTCCTGAAACTGGCACATAAGAGCGAGCACACGGCTGACCTCAGCTGTGATACAGGGGTGATTCTGATTGGAGCTGTCGGCTGACTCACTTCTGATAAAATCACTGCTACCCATCTGCCCTCAGGCTCACACAACCACTCTCATCTTAGGATGCTGTGATCCTTTCCTACATATTCCAAAAGACATTTCTGCCTGGCTATAAGGAATCTTTCTCCTGGCCCATTTTCTGTTCTGACTTCTGCATGCTAGCTAATATCACTTGGAACTGCTCTCCATCCTCAGCATCTCTTATTACCGCTGGCCTCAGCTTTTGTATATGAAGCTCGGCAATCCCTTTACTGGAGACTCTGAGAGCTTCAGAGAACAGTCTATGAATGACTGACAATTTTCATACACGTCAGACAGACCCGTGTTTGGATCTCCCCTTTGACAGTTACTAGCTATGTGACTTGGACTTGACCTCTCAAAGCCTCTATTTCCTTGTCTATTTAAGACAATAACCACTGCTTCTTTGTAAGGGTTGCTGTGAGGACTGAACGAGATACCATAGGTAAAGCTACTCCTACAGCACCTGGTTTATAGGGCCCTGAATAAACGCCAGTGCTCTTCTTCACTTCCTCCTGCGTATAAACACGCACAGACTTCACCGCCTGGTAAAAACCAAATAAATGCCTGTTTTCACTGGGTGCTTTCTCCCAAAGGAAGATTCAAAGTGCGCTTGTAAACAAGCAGTGAATATTAAATGGCTGAATCTGAGAGAACCAAACCCTTCCCAAGCATTCTGAATTGCCTACATAATTCTAAGTCATTCCCTTGGCAACAGGAGCTTACCATCTAAATCATCTGCTCCTTGAGAGGAGCAGACTAGTCTGCAGGACTGGGCAAGGCTGTGTCCCCTTTCTCAGCATCATTAAAGGATATCATATTACCCACATTTGTTTTACTATGGATTACCTACTTTTAAATGGCCCAGCTTGCTAGAGAATAGCCTGATCTATTAGCTAGGTATTCAAGGTTTCTGCCACCTAGCCCTAACCGTTCTTTGCTTTTCGTCTCCTTCCCTGTATGAACGAATGCACTCAACTGTCTCAACTGTCTGAGGAACTCTGTGTTTCTCAGCACATAGCCTATCTTTTCCTCTCTCTTCCCCTTGCCTAGCTTTGCCTCTTACGTCTGTTTTCCTCCACCAAGTTCTCCCCAGTTTATGTATGTATAGGTGTACGTGCATGCAAACATATACGATTTTTGGCCCAATGAAATTACTTAAAGTGACAAACTCTGAGATAATCTTTCCAGTTTAATTTACTAAAGGACCAAATTTTGTTTTCATGCTAATAGATACACTAAAGATTTTTAAGCTTAAAATTCTACCTGAAATCAAGCTTGATCTGAAGAATAATGCAACTCTAACAAAAGCTGTATTATCATGGAGAAATTATTAGTGACAAATGAAATATATAAAAGCAGATGTCACTCTGATATGCTTCTATGCTTCTAAGAAAGACGAAAAGCTATTATGTCTCCCCAAGGGTATGCGCGCCTTACGCACACGGGCACAACACACACAGTTACGTGCTTCTTCACAAGCAGGGTCTAAATCCCCTTCTTGAAAACACAGGAACACAGAAGAAGGAGAGAAAAGGCCTTCCCAACAGAGACCCACCAAAGGCAAGAGAATCTGCAGACTAAGCTCTTTGGGGATCTCTCTCCACCCACTATAAAAGGCTAAAAACAAATGTGATGAACACATGACGAGCAAAACGCAGACTGAGCACTCAGGAATCACCTCGTCATCCAGATCTTGGTTTCTAAATACCAATTCCCGCTGAAAGGACGGAAGGCTTCCTGGAGAAATGGCCAAGAAAAGTGCAGGATGGGCCTGGAATACTGTGTTATGCCAGAAATCAGAAAGTGCTAAAAAAATAAACAGATAAACTCCACCAGACAGAGTCCAGTACAACTGGATGGTGCCCAGCTACCACCACTGACTGCTCTGACAGGGATCACAATAGAGGGTCCCGGACAAAGCTGGAGAAAAATGGAGAATAAAATTCTAACTCACAAAAAAAGATCAGACCTACTGGCCTGACACAGACTGGAGAAACCCCGAGAGTATGGCCCCCGGACCCTTTTAGCTCAGTAATGAAGTCATTCCTGAGGTTCACCCTTCAGCCAAAGATTAGACAGCCCCATAAAACAAA
Organism: Dugong dugon; assembly: GCA_030035585.1. Taxonomy (NCBI): domain Eukaryota; kingdom Metazoa; phylum Chordata; class Mammalia; order Sirenia; family Dugongidae; genus Dugong; species Dugong dugon. The sequence continues at coordinate 1,655,356 of CM057480.1, forward strand.
ATGAGACTAAAGGGGCACACCAGCCCAGGGACAAGGACTAGAAGGCAGGAGGGGGTATGAAAGCTGGTAATGGGGAACCCAAGGTTGAGAAGGGAGAGTGCTGACATGTCGTGGGGTTGTTAACCAATGTTATAAAACAATATGTGTATTAACTATTTAATGAGAAACTATTTGTTCTGTAAACCTTCATCTAAAGTACAACTAAGAAACAAAAACAAAGATATAAACAGAAAAATGAGATAAAAAATGGTGAAAGACACGTCAAAAAGACACAGGAGCCAGTTTAAAGGGGTTCCCAGTGGCCAAGTCTGGGTCAATTTTTATATCAAAATGAATAACCACAGTAAACTGATTAAAACTCATTGTACAGATAAAGAATCTTTGAGTCTGTATTTATAAGAAGAAGAAAAAGTTCTTCCTTACAGTAGAATGTCAGTAATAAATGTAGAAGGAATAATAGTTAGAAAATCACCATCTGGCAGCTATCACAGTAATAACTAATTGAGGTTAAGAATCATCAGTGGAGGCATGGGAGGGGTGGGGGGAAAATACTAAATAGGCAATAGATAAGTGGTATCTTGGGTGAAGGGTGAGACAGTACACAATACAGGGGAAACTAGCACACCCTGTACAAGGAAAGCTCATGGAAGCCCCACAGACACATCCAAACTCCCTGAGGGACTGAATTGCTGGGCGGAGGGCTCTGGGGACCATGGTCTCAGGGAACATCTAGCTCAATTGGCATGACACAGCTTATAAAGACAATGCTCTACATTCTACCTTGGTGGGTAGTGTCTGGGGTCTTAAAAGCCTGTGAGTGGCCATCTAGGATACTCCACTGGTCTCATCCCTTCGGGAGCAAGGGAGAATGAAGAGAACAGGATACAAGGAAAAGATTAGTCCGAAGGACTAACGGTCCACAGCTACGAAGGCCTCCACCAGACTGAGTCCAGTACAGCTCGATGGTGCCCGGCTACCACCACTGACTGCTCTGACCGGGATCACAACAGAGGGTTCTGGACAGAGCTGGAGAAGGATGTAGAACATAATTCTAACTCACAAAAAAAAAAAGACCAGATTTACTGGCCTAAAGGAGACTGGAGAAACCTCGAGAGTATGGCCCCCAGACACCCTTTTAGCTCAGTGGTGAAGTTACTTCCAAGGTTCACTGTTCAGCCTGGGAGTGGACAGCCGCGTAAAACCAAATGAGACTAATGAGGTCCAGGAGTCCAGTGACAAGGGCCAGAAGGCAGAAGGGGACAAGGAAGCTGGTGATAGGGAACCCAAGGCTGAGTAAGGATATTGTTGATGTGTTGTGAGATTGTTAACCGTTGTCATAGGGCAACATATGTAGTACCTGTTAAATGAGAAACTATTTTGTTCTGTAAACCTTCATCTTATGTGAGAATAACACCACAATTGGAAGAGCGTAGTCAATGTCACTGACTGAACTGTGTTTGTAGAAATTTTTTAAACTATGTATCTTTGGCTATGTGTATTTTCACCAAAAAAAAAAAAAGGTTGAGAATTTAGAGGGTTAATATGTTGTGGGGTTGTTAACCAATGTCATAAAACAACATGTGTACTACTGTTTCATGAGAAACTATTTGTTCTGTAAGCCTTCACCTGAAGTACAATTGAAAAAAAAAAATCGGGTCTTCAGTCTTTGTCTTTTATGAGTTACATTTCTTGGGTGTGTAAGTCATCTATTTTACAGAATGCCCTTCCACTGGGGTTTGCTTGATACTGCCACATGCTAAGATTCAAAGTTATGTGTTTTTGGCAGAAATATCACAGAAACAATACTGTATCCTTGGTGCATCACACCAAGAAGACAGCTATCAGTGAGTCCCACTGTAGGCGATATTAACTTTGATCACATGGTTAAGTGGGGTCTCCCAGGGTCTCCATGGTAAAGCTACTGTTTCTCCCTTTGTGATCGTTAAGTAATTTATGGGGAGATACTTTTAAACCGTGTAAATGCCCTACTCCTCATAAAACATTCACCCACTAGTCTTAGCATCCATTGATGGGTCTTGCTAATTTGTTAGTTGATATTCTATAGTAAAGCAGTTTTCTCTTCCACTCTGTGTATTTATGGATTCTTACTCAATTCAATAGCTTTATAACCTATTTTATTTGATATTCAAATAAATTCAGAAATGGCAAGTAGGAGTTTCCTCCAAGCTGGAGCCTAATGTCTTTTGGACATGCCCCCAACCACTGCTGGAGCATTTCTTACTTTCTGGCTCAAATGTTCCAATGTACTTCGCACCTGCCCTGCACTAGCCCTTTTCTCCAAGAAGCGCTGATTCCTTTTGGTGGGGATGGATTTTTAGAAACCAGGATCTGGGTTCAAGGTATGTTTGTTGCTAATGGAGTATCACTGCTTCTTTCTGTTTCGGCAGAAAGAGCTAGAGAGATATATAACATTTTTTATAAAGTATTGTTTTACACATACTTAACAGAAACATCCACACAAGAAAACTATTTAGTGAAAGGCTCTTAATTAATGGTTAACTTTTCCTTTTAAACTCTGTATAAAATTTTCTTCTACTATACAATAAGCTGTATGGATAAATCAATTTTATGAAAACCAAGTACACAAAAAACTGCAATTTGATACTTAAGGTTTAGAAGTCAAAGCTCTCTTTTCCAGTGATAAGAGTAAAGAGGATTTAACAAAGCTCAAGAGCATTAACATTTGAAAAATAAAAGAATACAGAGCTTTACGCCATTTTTTCTTCTAATACTAAAAGAATATACTAAAATTTAATTAGCAAGTTGATCAGAGGGGAGAAATTAGTCTGCTTAAATACTAACTCCTTTGCCACTTCTTCACCCCCAAGGAACTACCAGAATACTCTGAGCGTGCAGAAGTCCTAGAAAACAGCTATTCTACCATTTTCACCCAACAAATAAAAGTAATTAGATCAATAATTTCATGTGGAAAAAAAGGAGGAGGAGGACTTCACAGAAAGCCATGTGAACACCTTGGATGAACAGGCACAGCTGATCCAGACAGACTGAAAACAAGCAAGTCAAGTGGGACAGAATACAACCTCAACGTTTGGTTTGTTTTCCTAAACTTGTTACAGGTTATCCAATTTTATCACGGATTCTCTTAACTAATCATCTAACCTAACCAGCATTTATTAAGTATCTATTCCCAGAACTGAGCTAGCGCTTCCTTTCAAATACATCTCCCTCTGTGACTTTACCAGGGAGTTCTTCCATCCCTCTTCCTCCTCACTCCACTTTGTTCCCTACCCTATGCAGACCTCACAGTGTATCACTCCAACCACCCTCTTGGCAGAATCTTCTCTACCTACCTGCCCTTCAAGCATACTTCTCTGCAAACAACTAACTAATCTGGAAGGCTGGCTAAGAATTCCCCAGGACCGTCGGATGACTGAAGCTCTCATATTACTCTTATGTCTTCAGGGTCTTGTTCCTTGAGCTTATAAAAGTGCTCAGCTATCTTGTGACAAAACACGAATTCATCTTTTTAAAAAGCCAAGCTTCTTCAAGAAAAGCTTTTCCTCCTCTTTGCTAAACTCACCGCAATCTGCTGTTCTCCTGCACTGTTCCCTCGTCCTCAACCAAAAAAGTTAACTAATTCATGGCGACTCTCTCCCATATCCCTCTATTCATCTTCACTCCAGCTGCCTGATTTCAGCCCTCGTCTCTTCTCAAACGGACTGCTGCGGTCATGCCCTAATTCCTCTCCTTGCCTGTAATCTCACCTTCAAACTTTCCTCGTCTACTTCTCTCATGCACTGCTGCCAGAGTACTCTTCCTAAAACCCACAACAGAAGAATACTCTTTCTGAAACCCACAACATATCACACTTCTCTCGTGTATAAAACAAATCTATGACTTCTCGGTGCCTAAAAATGAAAATCCAACCCTTCATCACAGAGCAAAGATCTCTGTTATCTGGTTCCTGTCGTACCTACTGTTGTACAACCCTCATCCTCTTGAGCCACCCATACTATTGGGCCCCACAAGCTCCAGTCTCTGTAACGACACACAAATCCCAGAACTGTGCTGTTGATTACAAACATCCTGTGCTCATGCTGCTCCATCTTCCGGATTCCCATGCTCCCTCCTGCCTCAGTTTACTTACTCATCTGTCAAGATCTAGCTCAAAAATTTCTTCTGTTAAGCTTTCTGACCTGAACAAGTAGTTATTCGGTCCTTTTGTGCCACCATTTCATACATGTGTTTATCTCTATTACAACGCAGCACACTTCCATGTAATTGTTAACATGTCTGTCTTCCTTTCTAAACTGTGAGCTCCTTGAAGTGAATGGTTGCTTTTTATCCATCACTGTATCCCTTGCGGAGCCCTGGTGGTACAGTGGTTAAGAGCTTGGCTGCTAACCAAGACATGGGTCATTCAAATTCACCAGCTGCTCGTTAGAAACTCTATGGGGCAGTTTTACTCTGTCCTATAGGGTCGCTATGAGTCAGAATCGACTTGATGGCAATGGGTTTTTAACAGGTATATCCCTTGTGCCTATCACCTGAAATACGTGCTCAATAAATACTGTCAAATGAAAATAAAAAAGTAAAATACAGAATAAGAGACAATAATTTTATGCAAATAACATAAGCCTTATGTTAAAACATGTCCCTACCTGATAACTAACTGTTCTCTTCCCATCACTTCCAGTCTGAGGTAAGGTCAAAGGTCCAGATACTATCCAAATATCTTCAAACCTTCCTGTCAGTTCTCGACAGTACATTTCTATTCTGAGGGGAAAAAATGGATGACATTTTCACAGACATTAACGCAGAAAAGCAGCAAACTATATCGAGTTCCTAAAAAAGACGTTAAGATTACTTGAGAAATTAAGTAAGAAAACATGGCACAAAACCTAAGTATATACACGATCATTTTCCCCAAGTTGATTTACTGCCCCACTATTTCGAAAGCCGCACACGCCAACTACCTACGTTTTCTGAGTGCATTCAATGCACGCGTCAGAACTGTAATTCCGTTTTCTGCATTCTCTTTAAAGTTTTTAAGCCACAGTTTTCAAATACACTTTTTATAAGAATTATGTCATTCCAACAAGGTGATGTACTTTTTTATTTAACCACGCTTACTGTGGGACAATTGAGTTTATCCTAACACATTTTTATATAATGCAACACTGTATGAATTCCTTAAATCTCCAGGGCCAGATTATTAATATTTTAATGACTCTCAATCACATATAAAATTAACATTTTTAACAGGGTTGTACCAATTTACTCCGTAAGCTCCAAAATACAATATAGAAGTTTCCCAACAACCTTTACAACATTGGTATTTATCATTTAAACACCGTTTTCACTAATTTACCAGATAAAAATGACAAGTGACTAGTTTTAATATGCACTTTCTTATACTGTGGTTGGAAGAGATTTATAAATGACAGATGCATGTCATCATTCCTCCATTTCCCTATCTCGAAAACAGAATCAACAGCATTACTTCTTATAGCATACCTGCCTAACTGCAAGGTAAAGATCTCCTCCCACCTCCCTCCCAATTTATCTCTCAGGAAAGGAAAATGTTAAATGCTTCCACAGGTATGAAATCAGCAAAATCCAAAATATGGAAGGAAACTCTCCCAGGCACATATCCCAGCTCTTCAATAATCTGTAAGGGAAAAAAAAAATAAGGGAGAAGATGGGAGAACCTACAGATTAAAAGGGACTGAAGAGACACAGCAATCAAATCTATGTGTGCACTTAGTTTGAATCCTGATTGAAACCAAACACCAACCAAAAAAAAAAGACAATCAGGGAAACTTGAACACTGATAACTGATAATAAGGAATTACTATCAAATTTAGGCCCAATAACAATACTACGGTTATTTTTTTTTTAAATCCTTCCCTTCTAAAAATATATACCGAAGTATTTATGGATGAAATTATGTATACGTGATCTGCTTAAAATAATCGGAGGAGGGAGCAAAGGTAGCGTAGGTAGATGGAACAAATGGCCATGACTGATAATTGCTCTGGTCTTTTTTTAGTGTGAGGTGCTCTCTTAATTATTTTAAACCACAAAGTATTACTGGGGGAAACCTAACAGCTTGAAATAACCTCAATCAGCACAAGTTTTGTGAAGAGATCATCTGACAGAACTGGTTAAATGTCAGAAAAATATAGAAACCCAATGACTTTATAGTTAAGTTCTATCAAAAACTGGTTAGTGATTATGTTTAATTATACCAAAACTTAAAAACAAATCTTAGAGACTCTGAGATACAAGTAGAAAAAATTATCCTGTCCACTGGACACACTCAAAAACCTGTTACAGCCTCAGTTATTAACAGGAATGATATTTTGAGTAGTTTCTTCCAGAACCTGCCTTTTGACTAGTGGCAAACAAGACCAAAATGGCTGGCTATGTTTTCAAGTCCGTACTCCCATCGAAGTCTATACTCTAGAAATAAAGCAAAGAAAACTGGTCCAGAGTACTTATGTTCACAAGTGATACCTTTTCAGTAAGAAAGACAGAAACAGTGATAGGCACACTAGTACATTCTCCCGCCACATCATTCATTCATCCACAGAACCACATTTTAAAAACTCTCACCCCTTACCTGTTCCAGTATCCGGAATTATTATCAAAATTCTGAGGCACAATATTGGAAAGGTAAAAGGTTTCCGCCATGGCTTTCTGTGAAGAGAAACAAAAATAGTTACTTCCACTAAAATTCCTTCACCTTTGAGAAATCTTTTACAAAGCAGACACACAGAACTAGCTCTTATTATTCATACACGAGCTCCAGGTAACTGCAGCAACTACTTGTCTGGACATAAGAAAGCCACAGCTAATCCACGATATAAAGCTCTATCATTATTCAAAATAAGGATGATAACAAAATACAGTTTGGTGTGCTGGTTTTCTTTATAACGTCTAGCATCCAAATCTATAATACAGACTATAAAAACTAGAAGTTTCAAATATAAAACTAAAGGGTAAATCCTGTTTTAAGCATAAAAATTCCGCAAACAGTTTCTGAATGAAGTTCAACTTTCAGGAATTTTAAGTAGTACAGTGCAAACGTATTAGTTCAAAAGTGGCAGAGAAAAATTCCTTGTACTCCTGAACTTCTGGCCACTATGCATCCATCTGGGAACCCTGGTGGCACAGTGATTAAAGCGTTCAGCTGTCAACCAAAAGGACAGTGGTTCGAACCCATCCGCCACTCCACAGGAGAAAGATGTGGCAGTCTGCTTCCGTAAAGATTTTCAGCCTTGGAAACTCTTACGGGGCAGTTCTACTCTGTCATACTGGGTTGCTATGAGTCGGAATCGACTTGACGGCAATGGGTTTGGGGTTTTTTTGGTATGCATCCACCTTACACTTCTGACCCATAAACACAAGGCTCCATTTCATCGTATTTCCTTACACTGATCCATTCTAACTGCCAAAGGCATCAAATATCTTCCCTTCAAGCAGTGACTCTCAGCCTTGGGTGCACACTGGAATAACCCAAGGAACTTTAAAAATACTGATGGCTGGGTCTCACCCCCAAAGTTTCTGACTTAATTGGCTTGGATTGCAGGTCTGGGCATCAGGATTCTTTAACACTTCTCCAGGTGATTATAATGAGTACCCAAGGTTAAGAATATCTTCATGACAATAATCACCAACAGTTCACATAATAAATAATACACGCTACTTTTCTGATTCACACCCCATGAAAAAGGACAGCCTTATACCAGATTCTACTCCTCTGAACACAGCTCACCAGACAAAACGGAGGCGCCTGGCCCAAAGGGAGCCCACCCATAGAGTGGAATGAACTAGAAAACAAAACCCACGGCCGTCAAGTCGATTCCAAATCATAGCGACCCTAGAGGACAGAGAAGAACTGCCCCATAGGGTTCTCAAAGCTGTAATCTTTACAGAGTAAACTGCCACATCATTCTCCCACAGAGCAGCTGGCAGGTTCAAACCACCAACCTCTGGGTTAGCAGTTGAGTGCTTAGCCACTGCACCACCAGGGCTATGAACTACAGACTGAGGAATCAGAACTATGAGAGGCAAAAACTGGTATAAGTTCATTGTAAATAATATAGCTTCAGAGCCTAGGATGGCCAGTGTCATGTTGGATCATGTGCACGATGGGGAAACCAATCAGCAGAAAGATAATTAAAAACAAAGAGCTGGAGAAATACAGACTATGCACTCCAGTAATAATAAACACCCCAAGTGCTCAGATTAGGGTTTCTAAACACCATTCCCACTAAAAAGAACCAAAATTCCTTGAAGATATGGTGGACTCTGGAGACAGGGAAGGTGTAAGGTAAGCCTGAAAATTTTGTTGGGCAAGGAAGCAAGTAAGCGTTCAAAGACTGATACGGACACGTCAAAAGGACACAGGAGCTGGCTTAAAGGGGTGTGCACTGGCAAACACTGGGGTACCTTAAGAATAAAAATATTAACAGTAATGGGTTATAACACATTGAATTAAAAAAAAAAAAATCCATGAGCCCAAGGTCATTTAAAAAAAAAAAAAAAAGGAGTGAGGACTAGAGAATACACAATGTCAGCTAAATAGATACAGAAAGAATGGCAGAATTAGGAAAATTCAGTATTTTTTTAATTACCAACATTAATAACAAGACAAGAATCATTAATGGATGCTAAAAACAGAGTTTGTAGATTACGGTATATTTACTGTAAATCTGATTTTCAGATTGTTATTTTTTCCTAAGGGAGAAACGTAGCTTTCTATTAGACAGATCTAACGAACACCTTACTCAAGTGATCAAACATGACATTGGTGACAATGGAAGAACGGACAGACGGGCCTCCTGACAGAAAGCAGTGAGAAGAACACAACATTACCTACCCAGTGTTCTTGCTAAAAATTATTAATCTGCCTCTAAAAATAATGAGGAAACAAACAAATCCAAATTGTGGGATAGTCTATAAAGTGACTGGCCTGAGCACTTCAATAACAATGTCATGAACAACGTCATTTCTTCTCTTCTCTGGCAGGGAAATTATTTGAAGGAAGATAAAGAGACATGACAACTAAATGTACCATGTGATTCACGGTTGGATTCTAGATCAAAAGTAGCTGTAAGGGTCATAATTGGGACAATTTGGGAAATCTGAATATGAACTGTATACTGGATAAGATTATTATATGAATGTACAAAAATGCATTTGTATATATTTCTTGGATGCCATGACACTCGTCATGCACACAAATACCCTCATTCTTTGAAGATACACGCTCCTGAGCAACCTAGTTAGGAATGAAGTGTTACTATGTCTGCAACTTACTGCCAAGAGTTTTTTTAAAGTAAATGTATCACAATGTGTTTGCTGTACTATCTTTTCCACAGGTCTAGAATTTTTCAAAATAAAAGTGAGCAAGCAGCTTCAGCAACCAGTGGCTCCTCAGTTCTCTTTTATACGACATCTAGTTTCCCTTGTTTAGCCTGTTTAAAAATGTTTCAGCATCTGACTGAAAAAAAAAAAAAAAAAATTAAAGTCAGGAAGGAGGACAGGAAATGAGTATGGAAAGTCTCCAGTTTGAAGGTCTGGCTCCTAGGTGTTTAACCCCCAAGTCCTCTGGTACACCTATCACCACCCACACCCCCACTCCTCCCCTCAAAAATGCCTACAGTTGAGAATTTGTTATCTCCTGCTGGAGCCATGTGTCCTCGCGACCACCCACTTCCAAGATAATCCTCATTGAGGGCACTGAAGACTGGAGGGATGCTGGGGTCAGGCTTGAATTTACAATGTTTTCTGTCTGCATCACCTGAAGAAAAACACATAAAATGGGTAAGTTATCAGCGGACAAATACCCTGATAAATTCTCTAAGCAAGGCAAGCTGGCTGCTGCTGGCTGGTATCTCTGCTAGCAGCTAGTACTTAGGGATAGTATGCATGTCTCAAATTCCTAGGATATTTCAGATACTCCATCTGAATTTAGAAAAGGAGTAGCCTGGGAAAGAATGCTTTTCACACAATGTAGCCATCTCATATAATTTTTATCCTGACCTTTCGAGCTAACAATAAAAATCCCCTGGATAGTGTTTAAGTAAAAGCAACGACCAATCAAACAGATGAGCTGTAAAAAAAAGCTGGGCTATAAAGTCTTCCCTTCCATAAAGATCCCCATGTACTGTATTTAGTACAAGTGTACTGTGAAGTATTTATATGTACTGAAACAATGGATATATATAGACTCAAAACAATTTGTTCTGGTAGGCACAGCCGGGGGATGGGAGGGGGGGAGGTGTCTGATATCTCACTTACTGCCTCTTCAGCCAACGACAAAACAAACATTTAAGTTATGAGCTCAACCCAGAAATTCCTGAAACAATATTTGAGTATACACAGAAGAAATCTCAATTTTTACTTATTTTCTAATAATACCTCCAGAATGGTTTGTCACAAATGACCTCAGCAAATTATTACATTTTCTACTGCCATTAGGACAGGCCTAGTTACAGAACAAAAATTATGAGGACAAATGGAATATACTCAGACTGCTCCCCAAAGAAGTGTGAAATGGAGACCAATGAAGTTATTGATTCCAATGTCATTTAATTCAGCCCAGAAAAGTTTAAAGTCATGGGATCCCAAGGTTCCGAGTAAAGCAACTAATACTGTTGTTGTCAGCTACCATGGAGTATTCTAACTCATGGCGACCCCACATGTAGAGAGCAGAACTGTTCCATAAGGATTTTCAAGGATGTGACCTATCAGAAGCAAACTGTCAGGACTGTCTTCTGAAGGTGCCTCTGGGTGGGTTCCAACCGCCAGCCTTTCAGCTAGTAGTCTAACTCTTAATTGTACCACCCAGGAACGTCTAAGTATCTAATAGCTAGCTTTTCATAACAACTTCATAAAGAGTAAAAATAACTGGTAGTGCAGAATTATCAACATACTGGAGTCACTTCCTTCTATTCCTAGTACTCACTGCCCTTGAAAAGCTATTTGTGAGAACTTCCAAAGGCCTAGGATGAAAATGCTTTCCTTGAGAAACGACGTGAATCTGCTTCTGTCAGGGTCTGGAGGCATTTCCAGTGGAGGATATTAACCTAAGTTCAGGGTTTAAGGTTTCCTCATCTACCCAGGCTAAGTGGATTTGGGTTATGAGCCTGCATGATAGTCTGTGGCCTCGACTACTCTAAAACAGGCTTTTTATTTTCCTTTTTGACCCTTCTCTGCTCAGTGCCAAGGCAACCTCTGTGTAGTTCCTTATGGTAGGCAGCAGGTTAAGTTCTGGTTCACCCTTCCCAAGGGTGTAACTCTTTCTGTTTTAGCTTAATGTGGGGAGGGTTTCCTATGAGACAACCTTCCTTGGGTGAGCCCAAGTAGAGCAAAGAAGAAATAATCTGTGGACCATGTATCAAATTAAAAGCCAAATTACAAAATGGTAATAAAACTTACAACTATGCCAAAAGGTAATACTCCTGAGCTCCTACAAATCAATTCAAAAAATAATATCCCCACTGAAAATCGGATAAAGAGTAATTCACAAAATGTTAACCCTCACTGGTAATCAATAAATGCAAATATACCCAACTACTAAATTGGTAAAGCTCAATAATGCTCACTGTGCGTGGGTGAGGCTTGGGGGAGATAGGAAAAACAGTGACGTAGGAGTGTAAATCAGAATAATCTACCTAGGAACCACAGAAACCACTCCGACATTATGACAAGATCTGGTCATCTTAACTACAGGATCTACCGACACATAAGCACACATGAACAGGTGTACGCACCTGCCTACCTCTCCAGCTTCATCTGGCATCACTTTCTCCCTTGCTCACCAAGCTCCAGCCACTCTGGCCTTCTTTTAGTTCCTCAAAGGAACAAAACTCTTCTCCACATTGTGGCCTACAAAATTTAGAGCAAGGAAGATTGTTGTTAATATTCCCAAGCTTCTTTACATCTCGGCACATGCAGAAAATGCTGATGTTTGTATGGCTCACTGGGTAGATGGCCCTGCCTTTCTTTTCTGCCTAGAATGCTCGTCACCATATCCCATGGCCCACCCACCCCTCTGCAAGCACCCTTTGGGCCACTTTCTTAGAGAAGCCTCACTATATCACTGAAATCAGGTTCTCCTGTTATAATCTCTCATCACATTCTTTAGTTCATTATACTTATCCCAATTCCCAACTGCTATTCCTTCAGAGGAACAATTACCAATTATAATTACACATTCATGATTATTTGATAAGTCAACCCCCCCACCCATCTGAAAGTGCCATGAGGAATAAAGACTATATCTACTGTGTTGTTGCTGGGTCCCGTTGAGTCAATTCAGATGCATAGCGACCCTACGGGACAGAGTAGAATTGCCCCCACTGGGTTTCCTAGGCGGTAATCTTTACGGAAGCAAATCGCCAGGTCTTTCTCCTGTGGAGCTGCTGGATGGGTTCGAACCACCAACCTGTTAGCATCTGAGTGCTTAGTCGTTTTGCCACTAGGTTTCCTTATATCTACTTTAGTCACTGACATATCCTCAAGGCTTAGGACAGTGGCAGCCACATAGTAGGCACTTAATATCTGTTGAGGTAACAAGCAAATGACGCTTGCTGCAGCAATATTTGGCACCTCCCAAACGGTGTGCCAAGAAATGGATCCTCTCAGCCTCTCAGACAGCTGGGAAGGATCCAGGGACCCCTGGCTATCAGGCAGGGCCCATCTACCCAGTGAGCCATACAAATATCACTGTTTTCTACATGTGCCACGATGTGAAAAAAGCTGACATATTATCAACAATCTTCCTTGCTCTAAATTTTTGAAACATCTTTGCCTTTACTTCAAAGGTGTTTTGAAGTTTCACTGATGTTTTAGAAACATCAACGCCTTTACCTCTACTTTTTTTCCAACCACTTACCCATTATCTTGCTTTTGGATATATGTTCAAGAACCCATCTAGGCACCCGCTTTGCCTGATCATAAGACAAGGCATGATTAGTGTAACACTTAGGCTCTGTTCCAGTTAAAGGAAATCCAAACTGTTCCAAGATAGACTTTCCTGCAGATCCTGAAAATGAAAAGAGGGAAACAAACAAAACAAAATTAGTGACTCTTACTAGGAATGAAAGATTACAAGGAAAGGGAGAGGGCCAAGATTTACAAGACTGGCTCAAAAGTCTGATCAACCAGGAGGTGTCAGTTTTGCAATTACTTATAAGGCAAAGAAAACAGACAGTAAGCAAAGTATTACTTTTGCCTACAATCAGTTGTGTAGTTCCATTAAGATAAACTTCAGATAAGTCATTAACTTTTACATAAGGACCTGATCTTACTGGTCCTTCACATCAACTTTCCAAATGCCTCTGCCTCCCACCAACCATGTATGCAAAAGCAGTAACCAAAGGGAAACTCAGGTCAGCACTCTCAATCCTCACGGCTCTGACTGAACGGGAAGAGCTACCTTAACAGTGTGAGGTCAAAAGCACGGCCTTGAAGCTGTAGTTTTTTCAAAGGCCATCATTCCCTGACACTCCTCCTTAGATGTTCTGCTAGTGAAGCACTGATAAGTGTGCTGTGGCAAGACGTGGTAAAGCTGGTAGCGTTTTTCCTAGGGGGAGAACCTAGTCCAGACTTAACAGGAATCAGTTTCTAGATAATCCCCTCTTGCTGCCTTTTCCTATCTTCAACCCATCGGCACAGCTCTCTTGCTAAATGAGAAATACATTGTAGTATCTAAAGGAGCAAGTTAAATTGACATGTCAGGGAAAGTCTAAGAAATGAGCATGTGCTCCCTTTGTCAAATATAAGGAACCCTTGGTAACTTGAGGAGCCCTGGTGGCACAGTGGTTTAAGCGTTTGGCTGCTAACCAAAGGTCGGCCGGCAGTTCAAATCCACCAGCTACTCCTTGGAAACCCTATGGAGCAGATCTACTCTGTCCTACAGGGTTGCTATGAGTCACAATCGACTCAACAGCAAAGGGTTTTTTTTTGGTAACATGAGGATTTACATACTTTGAAGAAGGTCTAGCTGGTAGTCTTCATTTAAACAACGACAAAATGAGAACAGTGAAGTAGTCTGCTAACACTGTGTTAATTTATTCATTCATCCCTTTTTTTTTTTTTTTTTAAGAAGAAACTGATAAATCTGTGGCTTTTTAGTAATCTAAAGTAGGAAACTGTATATTTGGAATATTTTTATTGTACTTTAGATGGTTTACAAAGCAAATTAGTTTCTCAGTAAACAACTAATACAAATATCGTTTTGTGACATAGGTTGCCAACCCCATGACACATCAACACTCTCCCCTTCTCGACCTTGTTTTCCCCATTACCAGCTCTCCTGTCCCCTCCTGCCTTCTCGTCCTTGCCCCTGGGCTGGTGTGCCCATTTAGTCTTATTTTGTTTTATGAGGCTGTCTAATCTTTGGCTGAAGGGTGAACCTCAGGAGTGACTTCAGTACTGAGCCATAAGGGTGTCCAGGGACCATACTCTAGGAGTTTCTGTAGTCTCTGTCAAACCAGTAAATCTGGTGTTTTCTGAGTTAGAATCTTGTTCTTCATTTTCCTCCAGCCCTGTCCAGGACCCTCTGTCGTGATCCCAGCCTGAGCGGTCGGCGGTGGTAGCCGGGCACCATCTAGCTGTACTGGACTTGGTCTGGTGGAGGCCATGGTAGATGTGGTCCATGAGTCCTTTGGACTAATCTTTCCCTTGTGTCCTTGGTTTTGGTTCACCCATATTTACTAAATACCAGTTATGTCCCAGATACTGCGCTAGGTAGATGATGGAGAACGAAACAAACTCCCAACTCTCGCGGCGCTTACACAGGCATTAAAACAAACCAAACCCAAAAACCCAAACCCACTGCCTGGTGTCCATGCCGACTCACAGGGACCCTGTAGGACAGAGAAGAACCGCCCCACTGGGTTTACAAGACTCTAAACTTCAGAGAAGAAGACTGCCACATCTTTCTCCCGCTGGGTGGGTTCGAACCACCGACCTTTTGGTTAGCAGCCTAGCGCTTTAACCACTGCGCCACCAGGGCTCCTTCAAACAAACATATCCTGATCAATACTCTGGGGAGCAGAGCGCTCTGTGGAGAAAAGGACAATGACCCCGGAAGAAAGTTGGTGAAGGTAGCGCATCCATGATCCCACTCCACGCGCGAGGTGGGAAGCCCGGCGCGAAGGGAAAGCAGACCGCGGCCTTACCGTCCGGCTCCCTCACCGCCGACACCGCCTCCGCGCCGTGACTCCGAAGGAACTGCAGGACCGCGAAGCCAGCTCCCGCGGCGCCCACTACGGCCCCAGCCGCAAAGCCACTCAAGAAACGCCGGGACCCTCTGAGGCGGGAAGCAAACCTCTTAGCAGCCATCTTGTCCGGGACACCGGCCTTACCACGCGCATGCGCACACCGGGTCTGACGCCGAAAAGCCAATCACAACCGCGGCACCAAGACACGCATGCGCAACCTGGAGTAGCTGGCGCGGGTGGGCCGCCTGAAGTTCCCAGGAGACGCTGGAGGCCCCGAGCGCATGCGCATGCCCTCTTCTCTGGGGCCCTCGCGCGCCGCCTGCTGACAAACCTGGAGGGGCACGCCCCCTCTCCCCTTCCCGACTTGGCAGCTCATGGATGGGAGCATCGCGTCTTCAGGGTTTAAAGCCAAAACCAAACCGCTTGCGGTGGTTTTCGACTGGTAGAGACCCGATAGGACACAGCACTGCCGCATAGGGTTTCCGAGGCTGTAATCTTTACTGCATACGAGTACCCATGGCTTGGGTCAGGCACACCTTAGTCCTCAAAGCGGTATCTTTGCTTTTTAACGCTTTAAGGGGGTCTTTTGCAGATTTGCCCAGTGCAATGCGTCTTCTGATTTGACTCCTGCTTCCATGCGCGTTGGTTGTGGATCCAAGTAGCAAGCAGCAAGTCACCAGCTGCTCCTTGGAAACCCTACGGGGCAGCTCTGCTCTGGCCTATAGGGTTGCCATGAGTTGGAATGGACTCCACACAGCAACAGGGTTTTTTAATCTTTACTGAAGTGACTGCCACATCTTTCTCTCGAGGAGCAGCGGATGGGTTTGAACCACTGACCTTTTGGTTAGTAACGGAGCGCTTAACCACTGGCCCACCAGGACTCCTTAAAAACCCATTGCCATTGATTCCGACTCACAGAGACCCTGCAAGACAGAATAGAACTGCCCCATAGGCTCTCCAAGGCTGTAATCTTTACGGGAGCCGAGTGCTGTGTGCATATACATTCCTGAGAAGAAAATACCTTTCTTCCCATTTTATAGGAGAGGTAGCCACTTGCCCATGGTTATGCTCCCCAGAGCCGAGATTCCAACTCAGGTCTGAGGTCTTCATGACACCTGGTTTCCAAGCTTCTAAAAATAGCTTTGTACCTCCTAAGGAGTTTCTTGGCAAGACAGTACTCCACAGTGGCCTAGGACCCTGAGTGGGATGACGGGTTAGGATCCCCAGTCCACTGCTCTCCAGCTTGCACTGCTGCTTCTCTTCTCTAGGCTTCTGTTACCTCTCTTTTAAATGGTAATATGACTACGACTCAGATCATAGGATTAAAGGAGACGGCATGGGCAAAGCTCAGGGAAGTGCCTGGGGCATGTGGTTAAGTGCTGTCGAAATGTTAGCAATTTTAATCTTTTTTTAAATATTGTGCTTTAAGTGAAAGTTTTCAGAGCAAATTAGTTTCTCATTAATTAATACACCTACTGTTTTGTGACATTGCTTGCCAACCCCTCAACATGTAAACACTCTCCCCTTCTCGACCTTGGGTTCCCCATTTCCATTCACCCAGCTTTCCTGTCCCCTCCTGCCTTCTCATCCTTGCCCCTGGGCTGGTGTGCCCATTTAGTCTCACATAGATGGTGGAACTACGTGTATCATCGTTTGTTTTGTAGGCCTGTCTAATTTTTGGCTGAAAGGTGAACCTCAGGAGACTTCAGCATTGAGTTAAAGGGTGTCCCGGGGCCATAGTTTCAGGATTTCTCCAGTCTCAGACCAGTAACTCTGGTCTTTTTTTGTGAGTTATAATTTTGTTCTACATTTTTCTCCAGCTCTGTTCAGGACCCTCTATCGTGATCCCTGTCAGCGTAACTGGCAGTGGTAGCCGGGCACCATCTAGCTGTACTTGACTTGGTCTGGTGGAGGCTGTGGTAGTTGCGGCCCATTAG
Organism: Dugong dugon; assembly: GCA_030035585.1. Taxonomy (NCBI): domain Eukaryota; kingdom Metazoa; phylum Chordata; class Mammalia; order Sirenia; family Dugongidae; genus Dugong; species Dugong dugon. The sequence goes on from CM057480.1 coordinate 1,672,517, forward strand.
TCCTTTGGACTAATCTTTCCCTTGTGTCTTTGGTTTTCTTCATTCTCCCTTGCTCCAGACAGGCTGGGAAAATGTTAGCAATTTTTACTGAGTTATCTCCACTCTCTCTCTCAAATATAAAATCCTGATTGCTGAATGTCTGCTGATGGAGCAAGGACATATATACATACACTTCTTACACTCCCACTCACAAATAAGCAGATCTTTATTCTGCAGCACAAATCTCCAGCACTCCACGTGGACTTAGGTCTTTGAAGAACCGTCAAGTTTCGCATTTCTTCGATAACTGGTGGGAATCCCTTTCATCTACCTGAATGATAATTCACTCAGCAGAGCGTTATCTCTGCCAGCCAACCAAACCTAGACATCGTCTGGACAGCCTTTTGCCTCATGTCCCCCTCCCCCGCAGGAACGCCTCTTGTGGAGTCATTTTATACAGTCCCCTGGGCCTCGGACCTTGAGGTTGGCTGACCTATGTCAACCACGGTCCTTTCTAGAGATTTCACATCTGGAACTCTCCCCAGGTAGCAAAGCTTGGACACAAGAAGCTCTGGCCCTATCTACAGCCTTGCTTCCTGCTCATCAGAAGAGCCGAGGCACCTGGTCTCGCACTGAGCAAGAGCAAACCAGCACTGCAATACATGTATGAGAAGTCCTGCAATAGTTGGGACCCTGGCTTCTGGGCTCCTGAAGCCCACAGGCATCCTGCCCTTCCCAAGGCGTGGCTGGCCACTTCCTCCAGCGTCCTTCCAATAAAGTCTCCTTTCGTTTAACAGTTTCTGTCCCTTGTAGTCAGGAGCCTAACAAATGTAGAAATTGTTGAATCGGTGTATGTTCCGCCATGCATATTCTCAACACCACCACCAAGAGCCCTGACAAACACAACCCTGCAACACCGATGTGCTCCAAGGCTACCCTGGCAGCTTCCCCCAGAATCTTCTAAATGCGCACATTCGTTTATCAAAGCCCTTCTAAGTCCCAGGCACTGTGCTAAACACAACAGATAAATGGTAGATGACTCTTTCTCACCCAGAACCTCTACCTGGAAAGAATGAACTGCACGCTGAGCCCAAGGAACCAGAATTGGAAGAGCCACCGGACTTGCTGTAGGTTAACTCCCTCTGGGCCTATCTGCCCACCTGTAAAATGAAGGGATTGGACCAGTAGTTTTTAAACTGTGTTCAGGAGAACCCTCGGGTTCCACTGTGGTGCTTGAGACTTAAGGAAGGAGACGGGAGGGCAACGTGAGTGGCCCAAGCCCTCTTCTGCTTGCTCACTTGGGCACATATGCTTTTAGAAACCAGCTTCTCTATCAAATCTCTCGGTGACCTTAAAGCAAAACTATCCCCTGAAGTCACCTTTGAGCTAAAAAGCAGTTTAGCTCAAAAAGTAAAGAATGTCACCCTTGCGCTCTTTTTAAAAATTATCTGTATGAGACCAAATGGACAACAGTCACCCCAAAGCATGGTTGGGGAGCAGTGGGAGTGAAACAACTGGAACGAAGTACTGAGAATGTGGACACAACGTGAAAAATGTAACCAGTGTCACTGAACATTATGTGTAGAAACTGTTGAACGGGTGCACGTTTTGCTGGTGTATTTTCACCAAAAATACAATATTAAAAAAAAAAACAAAAAACCCCCTTGGTGAAAGGATTCTTTGCTAAAGGAAAAGTTTGACCAGATAACCCTAAGGTCTAACCTTCCAGCTTTTCTAGCTCCAAGCTCCTCTTTCAAAAACGTCAGCGTTCTGCCCCCTTCTCATCCTCTGCACTGTCCCTGGGGCATTCGCTAACGAAAAGCGAACTTTCTCAATCTGAGAGAGCAAAGAGGGGCAAAGATGGACAACGGGTCTCTAAACGAAAGGCCCCTTCCTTCATCCAGCGTAGTTCCTCAGGGAGTCAGAACCATGTCGCTTTAATCCTTACAGTCAGGCGTGAATAAGAAGGCATCCAACCCCACTGGAAGGAGGATTCAAAGTTGGTGTTTCTCTACGTCGGAGACCGAAAAAACAGTCATGGACAAAAAAAATCTTTTACATTACTGCAGAAAGCAGTGAGGTGACTTCTGGGGCTTTTTCTTGTTTTCTTTGCCAGGTAGTAGAAACCATCAGGAGCCCTGGTAGTGCGATGGTTAAGCGTTCGGCTGCTAACCAAAAGCTTGGTGGTTCAAACCCACCTAGTGGCTCTGAGGGAGAAAGACCTGGTGATCTGCTTCCGTAAAGATTACAGCCCAGAAAACCTTACGGGGGCAGTTCTACTCTGTCACATGGGTGTGCTATGAGCTGGAATTACTATTTCATTGGTGGTGAACCATGTTTTCATTTAGTGAGGTAATTCAGAAGCTCCAAAACATGAGCACTTCTTTGCTGTTTCAGGTCTGCAGGAGGGCCCCTTAACTGTATTTTCTGACAACTCAGCAAGTGACCCTGATACTCAACAAAGTTTGGGAACACCAGAGCTGATACTCTGCAGTACTCCTGAATACAACTTATTTTCTAGGTTTCTCTGCTCCACTTACAAAATATTGCTGAGGGTTGCCTGCAAGGTATGGGACCAGGGAGAGAGGAGGCAAACTGGAGATTCAGAACATGCCCGCTGTCTTGCAGGAACTTACCCAAAAGTCCCAGGAGAACAGCCTATAGTGTCCTGAACTAGGCCTGGGCTTCTGAAAAGCAGAAATGGAGACTCGTGCTTAGCTCCAGCCCCACAGGACTAGGGTAGACCAGGCATTCAGCCATTAACAGCCGCATGGGTACTGAACAGAAACTCACAGCAATGTCCGAGACAGCCCTATAAGGGGGGAAAACGCCATTTTATTTATTTCTAATAAATAAAATGAGAGGAAACCTTGATCCCTTGCCATATGATTAAAAGCGACAACAGCATTGTTTTATTATTATCATTATTTTATTTTCATATACAAAAAGATAAAACTTGAAATAGTTCTAGATTTTTCCTCCTATTCTGTTGGGGTGTGGCTGCTTCTTCACACAGGGGGAAAAAGACTACATTCACATCGGTTTATTTGAGGACCCAGCGCAAGAGTTTAAGCAGCAAAACCCCAACTTAGCAGATCTAATTTCAAACTTGACACTCGTTTCTAAAATCACCACAGAAAAAAGGAAGAAAGATCCACTGCAAATGTGTGAACTATGATACAAATGTTGTTTCCAAAATGTCTTCATTTTGCAACTGTAATTACACAGATGTCTGCTTTAGGCCATTAGAGGGGTGTGTGTGTGTGTGTGTGTGTGTGTGTGTGTGTGTGTGTGTGTGTGTGTGTGTGTGTGTGTGTGTGTGTGTGTGTGTGTGTGTGTGTGTGTGTGTGTGTGTGTGTGTGTGTGTGTGTGTGTGTGTGTGTGTGTGTGTAGTATGTGTATAGTATATATGTGTGTGTAATATATATATATGTGTGTGTGTGTGTGTGTATATATATATAAATCAGCACACTTTTCAAATCCAGACAGGGTAACAGCAACAAGCTTAACTCTGTATATATATATTTTTAAAAACAGGACACTTTAGTATAACTTTTGTTAATTCAGTAGTACAAGCTATTTCTGTTCTAACAAAATTTTTTATTTTATAGCTACAAGAGTGAAAGTGTCCTACTACATTTACATCTCAGACGTCCTGGTTTACAAACAGTACTTACTGAATTTGAGCCGGGAACTACAATCTTTAGTTTTTAGCACTTGAAAGAGCTTCCTCACTTCTACAGCCTTAAATCATATAACTAGTCACATTTCCAGAGTCTGCAATTACTTATCTTTTTTAAAACCGCGAGAAACAGGTGAATCCAAACTTTTAATTACAATTTTTATATACAAGTTAGATAACACAGCGCAATCAGACTTAGCTATCCATCCTAAACCCAACACACACATTCTCCACTAAGTTAGACAAGTTTTAAGGTTCTCCTTTCTTTCCTTACAAATAATGTACAAATTTAGAAGTAGCTGATAAAACCGATATATAAGATGGCAAATGAGAGGTGACATTTTCCATTGGTTCGAAACTGTTCCTACAAATTTTGTACTCTGCTGTGTTCTTTAACTGTATGTCTGTTACATGCAGAAAGCTCTTTTTACAAGAACTGACATCACCAACTCGATGTTAAGTTAAATTTACAGTACTGGATAAAGTTATTCAGATTCAAGGACAAACGTGGAAATGTATTAATGGGTAAAAATTTGGCCTTTGATGCTACCGTTAAGATCGAGTCAAATTCGTAAGCAGATTCTTTCGTACAGTTGAAAAATGGCAATCGTGTGGATTTGTGGCATGGAACTGAAATCTAGAAGTATGTTTCTAATCTGCGGTAACCCTTACCCTCAATTCTCAAGTACCACTAGGTTTTCTTTGCACTTTTACAGAATTCCAGGAAAAAAAAAAAAAGCCGCTGGCATTTTAACAATTGTTCCCCCACCCCCCCAACCCCCACCCCCAGGCAGCCTCTGGCAATGACGTGGACACTGTTTTCAAGTTAAAACCCAGATGCTGCCTCATCTTTCCTATTCTCATCTCTGTCATTGTTGGTAAAATTCAGACTAGCGTGTTTTTCCCTTATGGACTCTGAGGGAAATCCCTCGGGCTAAAGCACGTGCAGGGACTGAACGGGGCAGGGACCCCACCCTCACACTGACCTTGTGTTCCCAGGTCAGCGGGCGCAGGCCAGCCCACACAGGCCGCCCACACTACCCCGCGGCAGAGTTACCACCTTCTTCTTGGTCTGCCATCTATGCCCCAGAGACAAAAATTCAGACGTGGTGACCGCTGGTTAATTAAACTTTTTCAACTGGTAAAAAAGGCTCTTTAAAAAATATATATATTTATTGAAAATACACCAAAATGACAAACAGCCATATCCTGCGAGGCCGAATTTCACAGCAAAATATGCTACAGACATCTTCCCAAAATGCACTGTGGTGGACAGTGGGTATTTTTTTTTTAATTCTACCATTTAAAGGAATGTTCTACGTTGGAGCTTTAGCGACTGGAAATGGGTTACAAAGAGCTCATCTTTGGAACTAATTTTCACTCAAGACCAGCCAAATGATCACTATGCCTATTCAGACATGGGAATACTGAAAACGGCAGCAATCAAAGACCAGTACAGGAAGCATCGTTCAGATGACACATGAGACCCTTCCCACCACAGTGCCGCAACGAGCTTGCCAGAAGCCCCTTTTTCAGTCTTTGGAAAGAGTTTTACTTTACAACAAGTAAGTGCCCACACTTGGCAGAGTTCCTGTGTGTGTACGTTACAAGCCTGCAGTATCGAGAGGACCCAGATGGCAACACCGTTCAACATGAGGTCTGAGGTAACTGGTTTTTAACATATCTGGGTCACACAACTACATCCAGAAATTAGAGCTGGGAGAAAGGAAAAAGGTAGGGCTTGGGGGAAGAAAAGACAAGTAGAAAAAAGCTTACAGCAGTTGCTTTTGGAGACAGGGGGACAAAAACAAAGGCACAACAGAATTACATTCCAAGACACATGGCTGGAGAGAAGAGAAACGTTCTTTCGGGGGGGACTAGGGAAAGGAACGAGGAGTTAGCTCCTGGCGTGCTGCTGGATTTGCTGAAGCTAAATTTATTCCAAGTATAAAAGGGGTAAAGCGTACAACTTCACTCTAAGCCAGAATGAACCAAAGCACAGCTGGTTTAAAACGACGCCCATACAATTTCTCTCAACAAAATTCTCTCAGTGCACCTCTGGACACAGCAACTTGAAGCCAGCAGGCAGGGTCTGGGGGACGGGCCTTCAGCTGGGCCATAGAACTGCCAACTACAGACATAAGGAATTAGCTTCGTTATTCACATCCCCGAGAGCTCATCGAAAAGTCCCACCCACATAACCATCCACTTTCTACCCAAAAATAAAAAAGCTAGAAGAAAGGCTGCCTCCCATATTATGGCAGCGATGCTGAACGTTGTAGGAAGTACAGGAAAACCTCTGTAGACGTTCAAAGGTTCTGTTACTGGGCTCCTGAGCTTCCTCGATGGGTTCCTGGCTCCCCTCCCAGGTTAAAGCAGTGAACCAACCCAACCACTCTCCTTCCCCAAAGGGCTCTGGCCAGAGGAAACAAAACGCGTCTGGCAGCTCTCAATTTAATTTGATCACGAAGTCCACAAGTCACCCTCCCCACCTTCCTGAATAACTACCCGAGTGGATAATTCTGTCCCCAAAACTGGATAATTTGGTCCTAGAAGGTAATTCAGTTTGGCAGATTACATTACTCAAACCACCAAATCCCCATCTCGAAGTTTTTGTAACCTAAATCTTATGCTAGCCCCATCCCACCCCCAATCTGTAACCCCACCCAATTTCCATTCCCCGAAACACCCTCACACACACATCCAGCCCACAGGCCACTATGACCTACGGCAGGAGCTTCCAAACGGTTTTTTAACCTCAGAACCCTTTATTTAAAACAAATCTCGGGAGGAAGCGCAAATGTAAAACACATTTGGGGCTCCTCTTGCCTCTCCCAGCCCCTCTTCCCCCAATCCAAGGAGCCGAGCTACAGCATCACTGCCCTGCGCAGCTAAGTGGGGTTTGGGCCAAGCAAGGCCCAAGAGTCAGCTCCAATCTGCCAGTGTATCACGAGACTCTGTCTCAGCCCCAAGAAGAAGCTCCACGGTGTACACTTATCTTGGAAGGTAAACCTCATTAGCTCTGACTACAAAACCATTCTTACCCAAACTCACTAAACTTTATAAAAATAATCTGTGGTATAAAACAATCTCCGCGCTATGTAGAGGAAATCTGTCAGGTGATATAACTAGATATATACGTAGAGCTATAGATCACTTAAAGTAAAATTTCAAGTGTCGCATCTCTATTATATAACCTATCATTTTATTTACAATGCTACCTAACAACATTCGGATGCAAACGTGATTGGGAGTCAGGGAAGGGGCCCATGCCCAACCAACAGAAGAAATCCCAGGACTCAAGAAGAACTCACACATCTGCAAAAAAATAAAACCCATCCTCACCTGCCTGAAAAGCATCAGCTAATGGGTCATATTTTTCCTAACTGTAAGCTCCGAAGCATAAACTTTGCAAATGAATGTAATGCTTCTCCGTAGATGTCCAGAAGAGCCCACGTCTGTGTCACCCACTGCATGCACACGTCTGTGTATACATTTCTTCAGAGCCTGTGGTTGGCTTGCAGTGGTTCTCAGAATTGCCCAAGCCCTGGACAATCCAAAGAAACACCTAGATAGCAAACGGCACACCAGCGTTTAGAGAACGAATATGTGTTTTCGTTCATGAGAAAAAACCACGTCTGTGATCTCTACAAGCTGCCGTAGGAGCAAATAAAGTATCGCTGGTTTTGGCACTACAGGGATACGTAAGAGCACCACAATCACAAACTCTTGCTTCATTCATGCCTGGAAGATATTGTCATAAAAATTTAACAGCTTGGTAGAAATTTAAACAGTAGTAAGTACTTTTAATTCAAAATCTCATCCAAATCAAAGTTTACCATAAACCCAAAACAAGTACAAAATAAGAACATTAAAAATCTCACTGGATAATTTGGGCTTTTATTTGTTGATAGTTTATGGGTCTCCTGAATACACTCATCTCTTAAAAAATGTGATGGAGTCAACTGAATTTAACTTCAAAGGGGGCATTTCAAACTCCAATTTCTTTCACCTACAAAACCAAATCATCATCTCAAAAAAACGTTTCCAAGCCTCCTAAAGGTCTGGGATACATTCATAGGTAGATTGCTGGTTACAAATCAACTACTAAGAATCTCACATAAAGAACTATGCTTATAACCCTGAATTCATTTAAACATTTTCAAATCTAGATTGAGAAGTATATACAGTTCATCAACTGAATTACTGGACCCATTTCTTTACCTGAAACGTTCACACTGATCGAAGCTTAAACTCGTCATCCCTCGCTTGAACACATTAGCTGCTGTTTTACTAGCTCAGACTTTGCAAACCACCTCTGACCAAGAAGAAGTCACATCACAGAAACGAGAAGAAGAAAAAACCACCGGCATCTCTTCCCTTCTTGGCTGCTCATCATGTATGGTGGGGAAGGAAAGGAGATTCACCGTGCTTCTTGGAAAGGTGTCGTCTGGTACCCCTGAAACGCGAACCGGGCCATCTCTCCAAAGGTGGACCATCAAGAAAAACCTGCCCAACAGGATGAAGTAACAGAGACTCAAGACCAAACTAAGTCAAGTCATGGAAACCTTCTTTCCAATTTAGATATTTCTCAGGGATAAAGTCTGACTGTTCGGCTTCTAGCACCAACTCTAAAAACGTGCACACGTATGCTCACCATGTAATTTAAAACCATCAAATCCTTGTGTAACCAATAGGTGCTGGGAACCTCACACTGCAAATTTAAAGAGACAAAATCCTGTTTGCAAGAAGGCCATCCAGTACCCCCACTCTGGATGGAGCAGCTGCTTGCCTGTCCTTGTGGCTCAGAGCAGGGGGCCACATGACGGACCTTCTGAGCCACACACAGCCCGTGGCGGATGTTCAATGCACAGCTGGGCTCACCACCAAGGAAAATCCCCCCACAAGGCCCATGGCAGACGTTCAATGCACAGCTGGGCTCACCACCAAGGAAAACCCCCACACGCAGCCTGTGGTGGATGTTCAATGCACAGCTGGGCTTGCCACCAAGGAAAATCCCCACACACAGCCTGAGCACCTGGCGCAGAGTAGCAGGGCAACAGGGAGCAAGAAAATGGCCAGCTGAAGAGAAAACGCGACAGAGCAGAACCACAGGTCGCACGCTTCACGGTACTTTCTAAAGCGCTGAGCAATGTCAAGAGGGCTTGTCTGGCACACTGGGGCAATGGAAGAACTGTCTTGATTTGGCCTGAAGATGAGAAGCCCTTCCCTTTGCTGGTACTGTGTGAGCGGGAAGCTCTAGCCTCCTGTAGATGTCCAAGGCTGGACAATGTCCCTGTCCTGCAAAATTGCTCCCAAATCCGGCAAAATATTCAGTCAGAAGCAGCTGGCTCACATGGCAAAGCCCTCCCCAGACAGGACTGGTTGTCTCTGGGCACCCACCCAGAGCCAACAGGACAGGAGGACCATGCTGGATGGTAAAGAGCGGTAAAGAGCTAACGATGTTCGCCTCTCTCCCTCCCAGCCAGCTCTTCCCTTCTCCAGGCAGACCCATCTGTACCCCTCATCCCCCGAGTACTCACTCCAAGGAGGACTCCCGCGAGAGACGAAAGGTCCCAGCAGACGACCCAGCTCACACCAGCCCACGACGCTCTGATGACCATGCTCGCGGCCCTCCCTGGCCTCCTGTCACTGAGAGCCCTCAGACACTCTGACACAGTGGCCTTTGTCCCATCAGCTTCCTCCTTTTCCTTCTGGTTCCTACGTTTTCCCCACTAGGGATGGCCTCCTACAGTGACAATGGGTGTTTTCAAACAGAACAAAGAAACGAGAGCTTCCCAGCCTCCCTCTCCCCCAGGTCGCACCCCCACAGCCAGGAGCCATGGCCACTCTCTCCCTCACTAAGCTCCCTCCCGCCCTGGATGGACGACCCCTACCGTGGGAAAATGATGCCAGGCCCCACTTTTGCCAGTCTTCCACAAGGCCTGGGGCAAAACAATAAAAAAAAGGCAGGAATTATCTGAGCTTCCTGGAAGTGGGTGTCGCATGAGATCTCTGTGGACAGGAGCACAGGCAGGGCCCTGGAATCCCATAAATACAGACCAGGGCTCTACATGGCTCATGCCCCGAACAGTTTATGGAGACAAACAGACACTTTATCTGGGAGGAAAGGCCCACCTGTGTCCCCAGAGCCACGCCCTGGAAGGAGATCACCCGCCTTCTAGCCATCAGCAGCAGCTGCACTGCCCGATGGGTACACTGTACGCCAGAGCATGAGGGAAAAGGCAGCTTGGAGCCCAAAGAACGGGTGCAGGCCCCCTGGACTCTGCTCACTCCCCAGCTACCTCCAACAGCCACCATCTTGTGACACCTCATTCTGGTGCCAAGGCCCTAAAGAGGTGCTACAGCAGTTGGGCACAGGTGGGCCAAGAGCGAGGCCACCAGGAAAAGAGGCACGGGGGCCAACAGGAAGGGCCACCCCGTCTGCGCCGCGTCCTGACCAGCAGGGCCCACATGGGGCCACAGCTCAACCTGCCCACAGCGAGGCCAAAGCTCCTTCTCACAAGAATCAAGTCAGGACACAAAAGGAAAAATCACCCAGAGGAAATCTGTAACCAAACCAGCGTTTAGCCTTCGGCACTAGGAAGGAGGGCTGATCTGACCTTTCCGGCAGTCGATTAGCTATGTTTGTTAGTGGTTCATCTGTTTCTTCTGAGGGGGAAAAGGCGAGAAGTCTGGCACTGCCTGAGGAGAAAGCTAAAGAAATTAGATATGGCACTTTTCAATAAATATCTTAAAGCTTCTTAAAGAAATACGTGGAAAGAAAAGCAACTGCTGTAAAGCCTGTTTTGCCATTAAAATTATTCCGAGGGAAGAAAAATACCACGGCACAAAATCAAACAGCTAAAAGAAAAGAAGACAACGCAGCTTACCAAAAAAACAAACAGAAAACCTGGCCCTGTAACCACCTTGGCCAACCCTTGTTTTACCCATGAAGCAGAAACTGAGCTCTGAAAGGGAGCAAAGGCACCTCCCACAGGTCCTGTGTCCACACCAGGTGGCGGGTCCCGGCCGCACAGGTGGTATGCTGAGAGGGGAGCAGACAGCTCAATGGGGTGCGCAGTGCCCTCTCAGATTGAGAACAGAAGATCTCCAAGACTGGCGGAGCGTAGAACACGCCACTCCCGGATATGCGGCTTTAGTATAGACGGCCCGAGTCACAGTGTGGATTCCACCCCAAGTCCTCTCTGGCAAACGTTGCTGCTAGTCTGCTTAAGAAATGAAATCTCAGGTAAAATTACCTCACACGGGTTTAAGGGCCACTGTTTTACCAGGTTACAGTGAGGTTACCTGTCCTGTTGCACACTGACCGAGTTGTGGGAAACACCCGAACCTCCAAATAACCCAAGGGGAGGTGGCCCTCTTTAGCCAAGCTGACCTCTCCCCTCACCCACCAACTCGCCAACCCTCAAGATCAACAGATGCACTGTTTTCAAATAAAATGGTCTAAAGAAACCAGAAGGAAAAGCCTTCACAAACAAGAGTGACAAATGCCCTGACTCAGCCCAGACGGCCAACCTACAGTGGATGACAATTATTTACAAGAGGGCGTTATCAAACAAAAGTGATAGCACTCCCTAGAAGACACTTAAAAGTTTTTTTGTCTTTTTTTCTATTTCTTTGAAACTCTCCTGTCATAAAAGCCAACTTACATTAAAATATACTTACTACGAGACAACACAACTAACAAAATATATAATAAAACTTACACAAGTAGAAAATTCTGAGGTATTTCTGGTTTGAGGTGGTCTGTGGTCGTGAAGTTTTAATTCTCTTACTTTTCAAAATTTAAACCTCGGAAGCCACATAGCAAAGCGTGTGTGTACGTGTGGATGTGTGTGTGTGCACGTGTGTGTGTTGTTTTTTTTAAAAAATTTGCATGTTTCATAAATTAAAAAAAAAATTCAAATGTTGAAACAGCAGCATTAGGAACATTCACTGACTAGAGCAAGGTTATGGCATAATAGAAAAACGGTTTTCAGAATATGCACCACTTTAACGGGTCTGGAGAAAGCCATGCCCATGAGCCACATAAAGGGGACAACAGTGTCTCCTCCGTGAGGGGCAGGGCCAGCACTGCGGGACTCTCCGGGTCTCCAGAGAAGCAGGCCTTGGAGGGGCCCCGCCTGGGAAGTCCTCTTGCCCCGGCTGTGCAGGGCGCCTCGTTGTGGGCATTTCCCTGAACCGCTCCAGGAAGAAGCAAACTACTTCAGCTTTGCTTCCCTTAAGACATTTACAGCATCATGTCTTGTAAAGAATGCACTCGTTGAATTGTGGTGATTTCTACCCTCACCTAACCTTAAAATTAGGGCAGAAAAAAAAAAGTTTTTCCTATACCCAAGCCCAAGTTAGTGGGAAAAATCTGGCCAGGGCCAGCAGGTGGGTCCAAACCACACCAGCTTTCAGACTTTCTCCAAACCCCGCTCTTGCTGTCAACGCTTGGCCTCTACAAGCTCCTTGCCCTCAGTTCTGGGTTACCTGAGAAGTAGCCTCCACAGCCAAGGATGCTGCTCCAAACGTGCCGACTCCAGTGTAGCTCTGCTCCAAACCCCACCCCCAGCACCATCTGCCCCGAAGGCACCAGTCCAAACCATCATCCTCCTCATCCCAGTCTTTCCTCGGTCGGGATAACACCCATCAGACCCGTGAAAGACACATCTGCTGTTTCTTCAGCTCACGGTCTAAAAAGGGAGAAAACCAAAGGAAAGGCAGGGGGCAGGGAGGGGAGGGGACGAGGGCAGGGGGAGAGGAAGCACCTCTTCCGAAGAAGATGTGTTCTTATATAACAGTCTCCAGAGATTCCTCCAGGTAGGGTTTGCAGCATTAAGTTTCCTAAGACAGGAGATGGGTTTCTTTGAGTCACAGGTTCTGAGACGACAAACAAAGAGGGTGTGGGAAAAATGAACCCCAAAGGACAGGAGGTGACTGAGGTTCTTCAGCACGGCGCTGGTTCTGTATTCACAGCTCAGCACCTCAACGCCTGCTGACATGTCCGCTGTTTGCAATACAGTAGAGCAGTGTGCTGGTAAAAACTGATCCAATCCCAAAAATAATATTAATAATAATAATTATAATAATTATAATAACAATAAAAATTCAAGGTAAAATAGCAGCTGCATCTTATGTGTTTGTTGGTTTTATGGGATCTCCAAAACAAAACACAACTTTTTTCTTCTTTCCTTTCTTCTTCAGCTCCACTGAGTCTGGAGGGAGGCGATGTCTCAGGCTTAGATGCTCGACTCTTTAGGGGGCAGGTCCACGTTGGTGACGGAGGTCACCAGGGAGACAAGACAGTCCGAGGTAGTGCCGTTGACTGACCTCCGGATCAGGGACACCCGTTCCTCCACGCAGCCGGCGGACAGGCGGGCCTCGGCATCATGGTCCCAACATTCCTCAATGGTCACACAGAGCTGGGCCAGGCCCTGCAGTCAGGCCGGTGGGAGAACAAAGACACCCTCAGTGAGGACAAGCTTGGGAGACGGCAAACTTGCTTATGTCCCCCAGGATCAGGCTCAGCGATGGTCCCAAACCCTGACCAAGCAGTATGTCAGGGCTGAGGGAACCGCGGGGTCCAGATGCCTCTCCGGCAGTCACCACCCTGGGCCCACCAGCCACCCTCTGCAGCCCCAACCAAAGGTTCACTGAGCCTCAACATAGAAAGGAAAACAAACCGTGGACCCCTCCTGGGCAGACACGGCAGACTGCCTTGGAGCAGTGGTGTCCAAAAAAAGTCATGCAAAGCCCAAACCACGTAATGGCCCAGAGGGCAGCAGTCCTGGTGACCGTGGGGACCGGGAGGAGGACATGACCCTCCCTGACATTTCACAGCCCCCGGGAGTCCAACAGCATGACATTCTAGGCTGGAACAGACTGCATGGTCCTGGGAAAGCATCTGGGTGGGCAAATGCCCGGGTCCAAGAGGGGCTCCAGCCTGCTCAGAGCCAAGTCACACCCACCTCTCTGGACCTTGGGTTGTTCATCAGGACTACATGGCCCAGTATCCCCGATCTGGAAAGTATGGGCATGAGATACGCACTCTGGCTCTCTCCAGGCCTCGGTTTACCCCACTGCAGCCCTCGCTTTCAGGTAGCAGCATGGCTGCTGAACTTGGCCTTACCGTTTGACCTCTTAGGGTGGAGCACTAGCCCACAGCGGCCCCATGCTGTCCTTTTTCTGATCTAGCCCTGGGGTGGGCAGGGAAAGGAACCCTACGGAGCTGAAAGCAAATACCCTTCCAAGGCAGAAATGAGTCACACAGCTGGGGTCTCTTTTACAGCACCCCCAGAGTGGAGGGCCCAATGACACACGGCTCACCCAGACAGGGTCTCTTATACGGCATCCCCTGACTGGAGGGCCCAATGCCACACGGCTCACCCAGACAGGGTCTCTTGTACGGCATCCCCAGATTGGAGGGCCCAACGCCACATGGCTCACCCAGATGGGGTCTCTTGTACAGCACCCCTAGACTGGAGGGCCCAACGCCACATGGCTCGCCCATACAGGGTCTCTTGTATAGCACCCCTAGCCTGGAGGGCCCAACGCCACATGGCTCACCTAGATGGAGTCTCTTGTACAGCACCCCTAGCCTGGAGGGCCCAACACCACATGGCTCGCCCAGATGGGGTCTCTTGTACAGCACCCCCAGATAGGAGGTTCAGCACCACACGGCTCACCCAGACAGAGCACAGTGAATACATCATCAGTGACCCTACGTTAAGCACATACCTGACAGTGTCCTGCCGAGAGTTTCATAATGACAACTCATTAAATCTATTACGGTACTCCCTGACCAAACAGAGGGCTCAGAGAAATAAAGCAACTTGCCCCAAGTCATCCAGCTACTGAGGAGCAGAGCCAGGACTCAGACCCAGGTGTGTCAGGCCCAGATGTATTTATCCCAGGCGGCACAGGTGAGCCTCACAGGTGGACAACCCGAGCCCTGGTGGAGCTGATGATCAGACTCCATCACTCTCGGGGCACACCCAGAGCCGTCCCTGCAGAGGATGGACCCTCCCCAGACACTGCCCTTAGTGGAAGGTTGCCATGCTGCCTATTCCTGCCCCACATGGAGGGGCCCCCTCTCTGGTTCCTGCAGAGGCACCCGCCACCCAGGCCCTGGGCCTCACCGGGTGCTTCAGCCAGTGATCCTTAATGGCGGGACGCATCTTCTTGTGCACGACTACCTCCTGCAGCTCCTCCAGTGACGGGTGCTGGCCGATCTCTTCTTCAAAGGGCAGCATGTACTCATCCACGGGCCCTGGGATGAGACGGGCCCTCAGGGTCACCTGGCGGCCCCTGTGCCCCAGCCCCCACCCAGGACGCTTGGGCTCCTGTCCTGCTCACCATCCGCAGCCTTGCAGCGAGATACGAGCTCCCACAGCACCAGCCCCATGGCGTACATGTCAATGCGCAGGAAGGCGTCTCTCTGGAAGTTGATGGCTCCCTCTAGCACCTCGGGGGCCATGTACCGTCGCGTGCCCACCTACAAGGACAGGGCAGGGTCTACAATCACAAATGCACACAGTCGGGGCACCAGGCAAGGGGTGAGTCAGTGGAGTCAGCCCAAGACACCAACGATGGCAATCCTTGATCATCCATGATCACGGGAGGGCCAAGGAGCTCAGGGGGCACAATGGTTAAGTACTTGGCTGCTAACCAAAAGGTCGGTGGTTCGAACCCACCCAGCGGCTCTAAGGGAGAAAGACCTGGCAGACTGCTTCCATAAAGATTACAGCCAAGAAAACCCTATGGAGCAGTAACACGTGGAGTCGCTATGAGTCAGAATCAACCCACCTAACAATAACAAGAGGATCACGACCCAGTAATAATTTTAAAATACCACACACTGGAGATAGCAGTAATCTAAAATGGAACCGCTATCCAATTACTGCATCAATACCACCGGGAGCTATCCAGACTTTTACTGAGATGAAGTCCAAAACACAAAAGGGAGAGGGGAGGGTACTTAAAAACATCAACAGCGATTGTTTTCCGATGATTTGCTTACATTTAATTTTGAGTAACTTTTTCTTGGTTGTTAATTTGGATTCTTTGTACATTTTCTTTCTGTTTTCTCTTGCTTAATAATTAAAACTGAAACAAAGAGGGAGAGAGAGACAGCTACAAGGACAAGTGGCAGAGTGAGCGGGCAATCTGCTGTGTCTCAGCTGACTAGCTGAGGAAGCTACGCACACTGCAGGCCTTGGTGCCCCTGGTAAAACCAAGACACTGTTCTCTGAGAAACTCTGAGCTCAATGATCCTGCCCCTAGGTGTCCCCCAGCCAAGCACAAGAGCATGGAGGTCCATCCCTCTGCCAGCCCCCCATATCCCTGAGGCTCGTTACCTGCCCATGGGTGTCCCCTGGAGGTTTCCCTGGCTCAAACCGGACGGCCAAGCCGAAGTCAGCCAGCACGGCGGTGAGGTCACTCTTCAGTAAGACGTTCTTGCTTTTAAAGTCCCTGTGGGGACAGGTGGGCGAGTTCAGCTGCACATCACAGGACCCCTGCCCTGCTCCCGGCTTCTCACCCTGACTCCCAGATACCAGAGTCTGTGCCCTACAGCTCCCAGAGACCCTAGACCAGGCCATCCCACCCGATCTGAGAGCAGGGTCCACACGGGGGTGAGGCAGGCAGCTCCAGAAACCCACACCAGCCGCCAGAGTCCCCAGCTGCGCTTCCGACGGCACAGCAAGGAGCTGGGAAGGCCCCTTCCCAGTCCCAGCAATATCCAAGGGCAGCCTCTGCAGTCCCAGAAACATTGGGGCAAGCACACTGGAGTTTTCTGGGGAAAATTTTACAGTACCTGGGATGTGAGTGAGAACAGAGATTTAAATTTAACTTGCCGTTTCTGGGCAGGCCCTGAGAAGCCCAAGCCCGCCACGAAGGCAGGGGTGGAACAGGGTGCTGGCACATGCGCTCGGCTGCACCGCTCACTAACAGAGCCGCGTCTGGTCCTCGGGTTCCCCAGGGCCTGTCTCAGCCTGACTGTGAGGATTAAGCTGAGGGATACATGCAAACACTTAGGGCCACACCTGCCACGCTTAGCACACACTGCTGCTAGGCTGAACCCCATGGAAGGGCTGGCATTTGGCTGTTTCTGACCTATGAAAACAGCCACTTCATACAGCCAAGCTTCTGCGCTGTTGTTAGCGTTACCATCTGGGGCCCTTCGGCTCTGAACTCTGGAATCTGAAGTTCATTCCTCTCCCTCACAACCACAACATCAAACTATACTATGTAATCTGGGGTGAGCCACTCGACTTCTCTGCATTTCCTTACTCTGTATGCAGGTGCTGAGAAAAGCAGTACCTATCTCAGGATGGTAACGAGGACTAAACTAGCCAGCATTGGTCAAGTGTTTGGAGCAGCGTCTGCCATTCAGTACACACCATGACAGTAAGTGGATCCCTGGTAGCGCAGTGGTTAACAGCTTGGCTGCTCACCAAAAGGTCAGCAGTTTGAATCCACCAGCCACTCCTTAGAAACCCTGTGGGGCGGTTCTACTCCATCCTATAGGGTCGCTATGAGTCGGACTCAACTCAACGGCAACAGGTTGGGTGTTTTTGGTTTTTTTTTTTAAATGATGTTAAGTTGAGACAGTGGTTCTCAAAGTGTGATCCAAGGACCTGGGGGGAAGGTTTCCCTCCCAAGGCTGTTTCAGGGGATCTGCAAGGCCAAAATGATTTTCATAATAGGATGCTATCTGTCTTTTCTAAGCTCATTTTCTCAGGAGTATCCAGACAATTATGCAGAGGCTATACAACGTACGATGTCATCGCTCTGACGATTAACGGAACATGTGTGTTCTAACACAGCAACTGTCAATAAAGTCCACATACACAAAAGTTCTGTTTGAGAGAGCAAAGGGATCTTAACGAAAAGTTTGGGAACGGCTGAGCCAACTCTCAACCAAGGACCAGGGCCAGGAGGTCCTCACAGGACCACTAGAGGGCACCCAGCCCCAGGACACAGGTGGAAGGCAGGAGAAAGCCCACGTTCCGTGTCCGCTCGCCCTGACACACCGCAACCAGGCTAAGCATTTAAGCTAAGACCCCCAGAGCCCGGCCCTCCAACTCTCTTGCAGCTCCAGGGCAAGGGCAGGGAGAGCACCTGCTGAGCTGGGTACCTGTGGGCGATAGACGGCTTGTGGCCCTCTCCACGGCACCAGGGCACGTCCTCATGCAGGTATGAGAGGCCGCGTGACATGGTTTCTGCCACGTGACACAGTTCGTTCCACGTGATGATGTTCCCCTTGAGGTAATCCGTGAGGGAGCCCTAGGAAACAGTGCAAAGCACGGGCAGACTCAGCTACAGAGCAGGACACAGGCAGCCCAGGGGGGACCAGCTCAGAGACCAGCGGCTGGGCACCTCTCCTGGGAGGCTGTAGCTGACACAGAAGGCAGATGAGGCCACAAGGGGATGGAGGTCAGAGGGCAAGAGTCAGGGTGCAGCAGTCACCTGATCATGAAGGTCACCACGGGTCACCACTCTTAAAAGAGCTTATCCCAGGGTTACTGATTCCTGTCATAAACAGCCAAGTCCACGCCCATGGCAAGGGTCGCCTCATCATGGACACTACCACAGGGTCAGAGATCACCTCATCATGGACACTACCACAGGGTCAGAGGTCACCTCATCATGGACACTACCGCGGGGTCAGAGATCACCTCATCATGGACACTACCACGGGGTCAGAGGTCACAACATGGATGCTGCCATGGGGTCAAAGGTCACCTTACCGTGGACACTGCCATGGAGGTCGGAGGTCACCATAATGTGGACACTGCCACAGGGTCAGAGGGCACCTTATCATGGACATTGCCACACAGTCAGAGATCACCTTATCATGGACAATGCCACAGGGTCAGAGGTCACCTCATCAAGGACACTGCCATGGGGTCAGGGGTCACCTCATCACGGACAACACCACAGGGTCAGAGGTCACCTCATCAAGGACACTGCCATGGGGTCAGGGGTCACCTCATCATGGACACTGCCAGGGTCAGAGGTCACCTCATCATGGACACTGCTACAGGGTAAGAGGTCACCTCATCATGGACACTGTCATGGGGTCAGAGGTCACCCCATCATGAACACTGCCAGGGTCAGAGATCACCTTCCTGAGGAAGGCCCCCATGAGGACTAGGTCAGCTCACCTTCCCACGGGGCGTGGCTCACCGGATGTGGCTCACCTTGTCGTGAAAGGCCGTGATGAGCCAGAGCTCCACCTCGAGGTTGGAGCCGCGCTTCTCAGCGGCAATGAACTGCAGCAGGTTCTCGTGCTTCATGCCTGGCGTGCTGAAGATCTCCCGCTCACTCTGCCAGGACTGCTTGTCCTGCGGCGGGATGCAACTCAGCCCCACTGCAGCCACGTCACCCTGCAGCAGAAAAGCCACTCCCACCCCACACCCCAGCCCCTGGCCTCGCAGCCTAAGGACGGGTAACGGGGCAAGCAGAAGACCCGGACTGAGCGGGCCCTGGAGCATCAGGCCAATACGATCCCAAGATCACACAGGGCCAGCCCCTCAATTTACAACCTGGGCCACTGAGGCCCAGAGAGAGGAGGCAGAGGCCCGATGTCACCCAACAAACGAGAGGCAAAGCGAGCCTGCTAAGTGTCCTGGACAATCACTTGGGGTGGCCTGGTATCCAGGTCCTCCGAGCAGAACCTGACATCAAAAGGAAAAACAAACCCGAAAACCTGAGCGTATCAATGTTTTGAAAACAAAGTTTTGCAAAACCTACTCTAGGCTCCAGGAAATTCACTTTCTGTGTGAAACCTGTGTATCAGCCGAGAGTAGTTTGAGTAACCCCCTCAACGGTTGGTGGGGTGGCCCACTTTACCCTCACCCCACCATGTACAGGAGGCCTGGACTGTCCTGGAGTGGGGAAGGCTCCGGAGCTCAGGTCACAGTGGGGTTGGGGGTCCGGGAGCCCCTCAAGCACCCACCTGGAGCGGGAAAATCTTGACAGCCACAAAGTCATTCATGAGCTGTGCCTTCCAGACACAGCCGAAGCGCCCCCGTGCCTTGATCTCCAGCAGCTGCAGTGGCTTCAGGCCCACCAGAGGGGATGGGGGAGGAGGCCCAGGGTCCTGGGAGAGACCAAGGGCCTCCTAGGGTCTGGCCTAGCCTCCCACCTCCAGCCTGCCCCACCCCAGGGCAGCCCCATCTCACCTCGTGGATATCCACGTGGCCGTAGGGGGGCTTGCGATGGCGGTACATCCAGAAGGCCAGCAGGACGATGAGGGAGAGGCCCCCGATGGGCAGCAGCGAGTAGGCCAGCACCGTGAGCAGGGTGGGGGCTGTCGGGGGTGGCTCGTACGTGACTGGGGACACAGGGAGCCCCGCGTCACACAGCCCGCCCACCCCCACACCTCCAGGGCCAAACCAGGGGCCCCTATGACCACTCCCCACCCGACTCGGAGCCGAGAGCTCCTGGGCCAAGAAGAGGCCCCGATCAGGCCCCCCCTCCGCTGGCCCCTCACCTTCTGGGCCCCCAGGCTCCGGCAAATGGGTGAAACGCTCGTTACAGAAGTCCCCCTCGCAGCAGCAGAAGTACACCTGGGGGTTCTCCTCGGTGGCCACGCACTCCTGCCTGGGGGCACACATTTCCACACCACCCTCAGCAACGGATGCAGGACTGGGGCTGTCCAGCCAAACCGCCACCCCCAGACGGAGAGCTTCCTGGGGAGCATCAGGGCCAGTGAGAAGCCACTTCCCCTGAGGTGAGCCAGGCAGGAGAGGGACACGGCTCCTCAGGGCTGGGGTAGGGCGGACACGCTGCCGGCTGTCCCAGGTGTCTAGAGCGCCTTCCTCCGCCTCCCCTCCCACCCCGACTGCCAGGCTGGGTTTCCAGACATCCCAAGGCCCCCGAAACAGCACACCTGTCGTAACAGTTGAAGTCGTCCAGCCAGCAGCCCTTCTTGACAAGCTCGATTGTACCAGAGCTGTTACGCCAGGACGCATAACAGTGCAGCCGCTTGTCCTGCTCACCCTCACAGCGCTCCAGACCGCTCTGGTTGGTGCGCTCCAGCTCCCAGTTGGCGTTGTAGTAGATGCACTCCCGCGTCTCGGCCTCCCCACGCCCGGAGCCTGTGCCCCGGAGACAAGACAGTCGCCTAAGCCCCCGGGGCCACTGTCACCCCAGGCCAGCCTGAGAGAGGCTGGGTGGTGGGTGTGTGTCACTAAGCCTCTGCACCACCCATCCATTCCACACCTCTTGGCTTACTGTGTCCCAGCCCCATCTCATCTTCCCACTGTGACTGCCTCCAGGCCCAAGCAAGAGGAAGGAAGTGATAAGCCTGACTCCACAGAAGCACGGACACACAGCCAGCCAGACTGACCGCCACGTGAATGGAAAGGGGAGTCAAGGATCCCTGGGTGGGGCTGTGGGCTGCTTCCCCGCAGCAGCAGGAACTAACAGAGGGATCCTCAAAACTCAGTGCACAACAGAATCACTGTGTATGTGCATGGGGAGGTGGATGTCTGTTAAAAATACATATTCCTGGGTCCAGTCCAGACATACCCAATGGGACAACAGCCAGCATTTTTAACCATTCCACCTATCTCAGATGAGTCTACTGCAGACCCCAGAGAACATGTGTGGAAAGGCTACCTTCCTGCTGCTCCTACCTCTAGCTGACCCAGGCTCCCCACAGCCCTCAGGGAGACACTGCTGGTGTGTTCCCCACAGCCCTCAGGGAGACACTGCTGGTGTGTTCCCCACAGCCCCCCAGGGAGACACTGCTGGTGTGCTCCCCACAGCCCCCCAGGGAGACACTGCTGGTGTGTTCCCCACAGCACCCAGAGAGACACTGCTGGTGTGCTCCCCACAGCCCCCCAAAGAGACACTGCTGGTGTGTTCCCCACAGCCCCCCAGAGAGACACTACTGGTGTGTTCCCCACAGCACCCAGAGAGACACTCCTGGTGTGTTCCCCACAGCCCCCCAGAGAGACACTCCGGGTGTGCTCTCCACAGCCCCCCAGAGAGACACTCCTGGTGTGCTCCCCACAGCCCCCCAGAGAGACACTGCTGGTGTGCTCCCCACAGCACCCCAGAGAGACACTCCTGGTGTGCTCCCCACAGCCCCCCAGAGAGACACTGCTGGTGTGCTCCCCACAGCACCCCAGGGAGACACTCCTGGTGTGTTCCCCACAGCACCCCAGGGAGACACTGCTGGTGTGTTCCCCACAGCCCCCCAGGGAGACACTCCTGGTGTGCTCTCCACAGCACCCCAGGGAGACACTGCTGGTGTGTTCCCCACAGCACCCCAGGGAGACACTGCTGGTGTGTTCCCCACAGCCCCCCAGGGAGACACTGCTGGTGTGTTCCCCACAGCACCCCAGGGAGACACTGCTGGTGTGTTCCCCACAGCCCCCCAGGGAGACACTCCTGGTGTGCTCCCCACAGCACCCCAGGGAGACACTCCTGGTGTGTTCCCCACAGCCCCCCAGGGAGACACTGCTGGTGTGTTCCCCACAGCCCCCCAGAGAGACACTGCTGGGGTGCTCCCCACAGCCCCCAGAGAGACACTCCTGGTGTGTTCCCCACAGCCCCCAGAGAGACACTCCTGGTGTGTTCCCCACAGCCCCCCAGAGAGACACTCCGGGTGTGCTCCCCACAGCCCCCCAGAGAGACACTCCTGGTGTGCTCCCCACAGCCCCCCAGAGAGACACTGCTGGTGTGCTCCCCACAGCCCCCCAGAGAGACACTCCTGGTGTGCTCCCCACAGCCCCCCAGAGAGACACTGCTGGTGTGCTCCCCACAGCCCCCCAGAGAGACACTGCAGGTGTGCTCCCCACAGCCCCCCAGAGAGACACTCCTGGTGTGCTCCCCACAGCACCCCAGGGAGACACTCCTGGTGTGTTCCCCACAGGCCCCCAGGGAGACACTCCTGGTGTGTTCCCCACAGCCCCGCAAGAAGCCCAGCCTGGACAGGAAGCAAGGACCCTCCAGTGCCCCTCCCAAACCCTGGCACTCAGCTGGGCTGGAGAACACTGAAAAGACCGGAGTCAGGCCCACGTGCACGGGTAAGGCTCCCCAGCCTCACCCAAGGGCAACGGTTAACCCAGTGGAAGGAAGTGTGGCTGGTGGCTGAGCTACAACAAAAGACCGCCTCCCAGCTGGGCTTGGGCCCTGGTGACCCTCGAGGGCACCCCCACCCTCTGGCAGAATACTTCATCCTCCAACTGCCCTTCAAACCTTTGTCTTCTACAAACATGAACTCAAACATTCACTAAATCCACCTTCCTCACCATCCCCTCCAAAGCAGCCTCCAGTCCTAGTCCCCAAATCTGCCCCCCAAATCCCTAAGGCCTGTGCACAGAAGGAGACCACAGGTGAGGTGTCTGGGCCTGCAGCCTCTGCCAAGCCACTCTACCGGGGTCTCCATTTGGGGGTGCCCTGGTAGCACCTCCTTCTCGGGGGCACCTACAAGGAAGGAGGCTACAGGGAGCAGTGGCATTACAGCCTTGCTGCCAAGCCCCACAGACCCCCCCAGGAGGAAGCCGGCACCCCACTTCTACCCATCCTCTCCATGCTCCGCAGGCCTGCCATGGGCCAGTGATCTGGCACCACCATAAGCACTGCCACCCAGGAAGGATGAAAGGGGGGTCAGAATCACCCCCATGGAAGGACAGCCAGCCAGTCTGGGGCAGCCAAGAGCCCCGCTTCATCATCAGGCTGACAGCCTAGCTGGGGCAGCCAGGGAGGGGGACCCCACCTCGATCCTGGGGGAGGCAAAGTGTCCTGAGTCCCAACCCAGTCTCCTCCCAACCCATCTGTGGCCACCTGATAGTACACCCCAGAGAAGGTCAGGTGGAAGGGGTCCTCACCCCAAGAGCAGGCCATTCCCCGGTCAGGCGTCACCCTCTGCCGCTCCCTGTGGAGGCAGAGGCTCCTTCCAGAGGCACCCGGCCAGAGGGAAGCAGGAGAGGCCAAATGCCCGTGCCCGGCCATGCTCTGGCCTACAGGATGCTGCAGGGCTCGGACTCTGTGTAAGAAAGAGGGGCCTCACGAGCAACCAGGCAGCTGGGACCCAGCCTGGTCCAGAGGAAGGGCCTCAGGCCCACAAAGGGACACGCACGGGGGTGGCACGCTGGCTCCCCCAGGCAGGCCTTCGTCGCGCACAGGGCTTCAGGCCTAAGGGGGAACTGAGGAGATGGGGTGGGGGAGAAGGGCAAAGGCTGAGCAGGGCAGCAGGGGCCAGAAGCCTATGATGTCTGCAGGCCCCTGCCCACCTACAACAGCATGTGATGGCAGGGCTACGCAGAACTCCCAGCCCAGGGGGCACAAGGCCTCCTCTCCCCAACAGGGAAACCACATGGGGCACCAGTAATTTCTAGTGGTGGGTCCCTGTGAGAGTTGTGTGCCCAGACCCCCATGCTGGGCCACAGACAGGGGGACTGGGCACTCCCTGACTCCCCCTTCCTCACTGCAGCCACACCACGCTGCCACGTCCTTGAACTTGCTCAGCCTCTGGGCTACCACATGGTACTGCCTCTGGTTCCAAAAGGGTCCCCCAACTTTCTCCTTCAGATTTCCGTTCTTCCCTCTCCCTTCAAACCAGGCCGCCTCTGTACTTCCACAGGCCCTTGTGCTTCACCATCACGTAACTTACCACCCTGTTGTGTTTAATGGAATATTTCAGCCATTCAAGCAGCATAAGAATAATGCAACCCAAAATAACCTCCAAGAGAAAATAACAGTATCAATATGACAAACACTCTAGTAGGAAATAAAACACTACAGATGTGCTTGATAACCACTTCCCCCACGAGACTGGAAACTCAATGAGGGCAGGGGTCTTGGTGGTCTTGTTTACGGCTGTATTTACAGTGCTAGAACCAGTCTCAGGCACGTGATGGGTAGTCAACAATGGACGGATGGGTGCATGGGTGGGTGGGCAGATGGATGGATGGATGGATGGGTGGGTGGATGGATGGGTGGATGATGGAATGATGGATGGGTGGGTGGATGGATGGATGGGTGGCTCGTGGATAGATAGATGGGTGGGTGGGAGGGTGGGTGGATGGATGGATGGGTGGGTGGTGGATGTGTGGATGGATGGACGGGTGGGTGGGTCGGAGGATGGAGGGATGGATGGGTGGGTGGATGGGTAGTGGATGGATGGGTGGATGGATGGATGGATGGGTGGGTGGGTGGCTGGATGCGTGGGTGGGTGGGTGGATGGGTGGGTGGCTGGATGGATGCATGAATGGATGGATGGATGGGTGGGTGGGTGGGTGGGTGGATGGGTGGATGGGTGGGTGGGTGGGTGGGTGGGTGGATGGGTGGATGGGTGGATGGACGGATGGATGAGTGGGTGGGTGGGTGGATGGATGGATGCATGGATGGATGGGTGGGTGGGTGGATGGATGGGTGGATGATGGAACGATGGATGGGCGGGTGGATGGATGGATGGGTGGCTGGTGGATAGATGGATGGGTGGGTGGGAGAGTGGAGAGATGGATGGGTGGGTGGATGGGTAGTGGATGGGTGAATGAATGGATGGGTGGATGGATGGATGGGTACGTGGGTGGATGGATGGGTGGGTGGAGGGTGGATGGTGGATGGATGGATGGATGGGTGAATGGGTGGGTGGATGGATGGGTGGATGCATGCATGGATGGATGGATGGATGGATGATGGAAGGATGAATGGGTGGGTGGGTGGATGGGTGGATGGATGGATGGGTGGGTGGTGGATGTGTGGATGGATGGACGGGTGGGTGGGTCGGAGGGTGGAGGGATGGATGGGTGGGTGGATGGGTAGTGGATGGATGGGTGGATGGATGGATGGGTGGGTGGGTGGGTGGGTGGATGCGTGGGTGGGTGGGTGGGTGGATGGATGGATGGATGGGTGGGTGGTGGATGTGTGGATGGATGGACGGGTGGGTGGGTCGGAGGGTGGAGGGATGGATGGGTGGGTGGATGGGTAGTGGATGGATGGGTGGATGGCTGGATGGGGGGGTGGGTGGGTGGGTGGATGCGTAGGTGGGTAGATGGATGATGGAAGAAAAGATGGATGGGGGAGTGGATGGATGGACAAGCATACGTATTTCCTGGCTAGAACAGGATATTAAGGGAAGGGACAACAGGAGGGGTAGTCTCGGCCTGCAGACCAAGCCCTAGGGTCTCAGGAGAATTCCCATCTCCATTCACTTAACAAGACCCCTCTGCACAAGGCAGGCCAACAAGCATTGACAGTGGCCTAAGGCTGGCCACTGACCAGACAGAGACCCCTCTGGCTACTGCCACGGGTAGGACCCAGGTGGAGAGGGCCAGGAATTCCAAATCTCAAGGCTCCAGGTGGGACCCAAGGGTTCAGGATGTCACCCAACCTCCAGCTGACCAGATCCTCCTACAGACGACCAAGCAGAGGGCAGCCTAGAGCCAGCCAGACTCAGTTCAAATCCTGGCTCTGACAGTTCCTAGCTGTAGGAACCTGGAACTGGTTACCTAAGGGCCCCGTGCCTCTGGCTCCCAGCCTGTACCTACCTCCTGGACTGATCCAAGAACTAAATGAGTTAACCGCATTTTAAAAGTGGCTAGAACAGTATCTAGCACATTGGCTGTTATATTAAGAGAAATATCCCTTCCTGCTGCCTATGACAGTCCCTCACAACACAAGCCCCCCATGCCCCCAGTCCACTGTGTTGGAAGTATGCACATTCATGCCTGGAAGACCTTCGAACTCAGAGCCCGAGGGGGCCTGGGCAGGTGGTGATGCTGGTGTCCCTCCCACACCACACCCAGGCCGGGCTGCCAGCTGGAGACCCAGGGGCCTCCCCCTCCCTCCCTGGCACTCAGCTTCTTCACACACTCAGCTATTTATAGCCTCTGGTGGGGCTCCAAACACAAGGCCACCTCCGGCTTTTTAACAGAGCAGGGCTCCCGCCCACACCCAGGGTCCCGTGTACGGGGAGGCTCCTCTGACCCGCGGCCCGCTGAGCCATGGGCAGGAGAGGAAGCCGTGCTCAGAAATGGGGTGCCTGTGACCCGCTTCCTCACACCAGCTGCGTCATAGCTCTGCGGGGAACGTGCCTACCCCCAGGACACCTGGGAGGGGTTCACTGTACCCCTTGGGCCACAACCAATCCAATCGCTGGCCTCCAAAGGAACCGGTTTGAAAGTGACAGTGTAGACAACAGGCAGTCACTATGCTCCAAGGAGCCTACACCTCGGGGAAAGAAGTCCTGCTCTCCCCTCCCCGTGCTCCTGGCCCCTCAATCCAGGCAGGGCAGAGAAACCCACTGCGAGAAATCACAGATTCAGCTCTAAGCCGCCTTCGCAGGCAGCTGACCTAAGAGAACAAGCACAGCTCCGGAGGCTCATTTCCCGAGACAGCTCAGTCGGTGGGCGGTAGATGCACCCCACTATGCACTGGGGAGAATAGGGCATCCCCACCAGGCCTCAGAGTGCAGCAGGCATAGAGCAGAAGGGAGAGAGACCAAGCGAGGACAGCAGGGCCTTGACCAGGAGGGCTCAGAGCTGGCACGGTCACGCCTCCCCTGGGGCTTTCCAAGCTCGTCAGGACAGTGCCCATGTGGGCACCGCAAACAGCGAGAACCGGAGGCCACTCACCACACCTCAGCCACCTCGTGCCGGGGCGCACCCTCAGAGGTCTCCATGCCCACAAAGAGGTCAGAAGAGGGCGACTCAGGTGGGCCAGTGGCCTCCCTCCAGTGTCCAGCCTCCAGGTCTGCCCAGAGAGGAGAGACAGCCTCCCCGGCCCCTCCCTGGGAGCCCCCAATCTCCATGTCTCTGGGGGGAGGTGCAAGCAGGGCACCAGGAGTCTCCTGCCTTGGGTTCCCCCAGCCCTGCCCGGAGGCCAAGAAACGACCCAAAGGCTAGGGATTCCAGTGCCATGTCCACATTCACGACTCTGCCCCCCACCGGCACACAGCAGCCCCCTTCACCGCCTTCACCAGGGCCAGAGGAAGAATGGCTGGGGTGTGGGGACTGAAAGAACACAAAGGTGCTCACTGGAGCCAAGGCGGTGAGGGGGAAGGGTAGAGGGTGAGAAGGAAAGGCACACAGTCACACAGGGTGAAGCAGCAATACAATGGGTCAGAAAATAATCCAAAATGCATCTGCATTTTGTCTTTGAACTTCTTTTACATGAGAAAATGACTCAGGTATCCGTTTTTGGCAGCCAAACACCATCTCTAATACCTGTGCTTTTCTTCCACTCATGTCTCTGTGAACCATCCTGATTGATACACGTTTTCTTCCACAAACACACAGCATGCGCTATATCCCAGGCACTATTCTAAGCATTTTAACAAATAATTTATTTAATCCTCCTGACAGCACTATGAGGGTCCTCAGTTTATAGAAGAGAAAACTGAGACAGAAAGAGGACAAGTAACTTACCCAAGTTATTTATTAAGTGTCAAAATCAGTTTCGAACCCAGGCAGCCTGGCTCCGGTGCTCTGAAACACATTTATTCTCAATGTTTTGTAACAGTCTGTTGTATGTCCTTACCATAACTTAAGGACCCATCCTCCTGTTGGACTTTATGTTTAACGTTTGCTGATGTAAGCAATACCACTGAATCCTTTCACATGTCTCTGTGCTTACGTATGGGCATTTCTCCAGGTTATACATCCAAAGGCAGAAATGCTGGATCACAGCATGTGAGCATCTTCAACTCACTAGATCCTGTCAAACTGTTCTTCTAAGTGGTCGTACCAATTTAGGCTCCCAACAGACTACATACAACCCACTGAGCCACACCTTCACCTGGCCCGACTTTTGCCCACCTGGTACCTCATCATGGTTTTAATCAGCATTTCTCTGACCACCCCTGAGACTGATCATTTTTTCATTTTGTCTCTGCTTCTGAAAACTGTTCACATCATTTCCCGCTGTTCTTCTGGGTTGCTTTTTCTTTGAGTTGTAGAAAGTCTGTATATGTTCTTGATACTAAAACTTCTCTTGCTATAGTAACCCTCTTCATTTGGAATGCTTTTTGCCAGAAAGTCGATTTTATCTGATGCTAACATAGCTACATGACATGTCTTCTGGTTAATATTTTCCCAAATTATCTTTTTTCATCTTCAACTTTAAATCTTTGTCTCTAATGTCTTTGAGTTGTGCTTCCGCCCCTCCAACTCGATCTAATGTCTTTGCACCAGAGTTGACTCTGATCACATTTATGACTGCTGATACGTTTTTTTACTTCTACCACCTTCTGGATTATCTTCTTTAATTACCCTCTTCTAACTTGGAAGTTATACACTCTATTTCTGCTGTTTTATAAGCTAGACTTTAAATTTTAACATGTATACTTATACTAAAAGTCCAAAGTTAATCAACATCTTTACCATCCTTCATAGGAACTTAACTTTTAAATACAATGACCCCCTTCCAACTTACATTTAATCCACTTAATATAGTATTTGTATTCAGTATTCAACATGTTATTGTAGTTCTTCTTACCCCCCTCTAAGACGGATATTACTTGTTTTATACAGTCAATTTTTTAATTTGTCCATAAGTTCATTAGCTTGTCTGCTCACTCATCCCGCCTACATCTCAGCCCTTTCCTCTGGGTCGGCTGTCCTCCTTCCTGAAGGACATCCTCCTTCAGTAAGGATCTATTGGTAGAGAAGCCTTTGCTTTTCCAAAAATGTTATTTTTGCCCTTCTTCCTAAATGACAGTTTAGAAGAACATAAAAATCACAAGTTATTTTCTCTCAGCATTTAAACAACATTGTTCCATGGTTTTCTGGCTTCCGCTATTACTGAAAATTTTTCTATTAGTTTAACTTGGTGGATGCTTTGTCTTTTTCCTCTGGCTGCTTTCTTAGACCTCTGCAGTTTCACTACAATGTACGTGTCTAAGAATATATTTAAATTTATTTATACTGCTTGGGATTCACTACGCTTTTAGAATCTGATAGTTCATGTCTTTTACCAATTCTGAAAAATTCTCAGCTATCATCAATTTGAATATCGCATTTCCCTATCCTATGATTCTGAAATTCCTGTTTCAAATAAGCTAGACCTTCCCATTCTATCCAGTCCCATAACTTCTGTTTTACATACTTTACAATTCTGTATCTAAGCACCATGATAATTTCTTACAGTCTCACCTCCAATTCACTAACTCTCTCTTTAGCTGTGTCTAATCTGCTGTTTAGCTCTTCTACTTAATTTATAAATTTATTTTTTCATTTCTAGAAGTTGTTTTAAAAAAAAAAACTAAAAACCCTCCTGGTCAATTTTGATACTTCTGTTGTTTGTCATGCTTCCAAATTCCTAGCTTATAATTCCATAATTTAACTTCTTCCACGTCTATTTCTGCTGTTGTTATTTCTGATGACTTTCACTCATGGTATCTTGTTTCTTCGTGTGTTCTGGAAGTGTGGGTATTGAGCTTACGTTCAGTGGAGTTTTATTTGTGAGAATCCTATGAGGTCGAGTTTGAGGAAGCAAACTATACGTTTGCTTCTACCAACTCCCTAGAGCATCACTAACCTGGAACTTTAACTTCTCAACTAAGAGTTTCCCGGAGAATGAAAATAATATAAACTTCAACTCCAACTCATGTGGGTACAGACCTATGGTTATAAATTCTCAGAGGAGACTCCCTTCACCCCAACAACAGCCTAAACCAAGACTATCTCATTATTTATTCCCTTTGTCAGCAGGAGGATGTTTTTTCTAATCCATACTTTGACTGATGACATAATCCTGTGGAAGTCCTATCATGTGAGGGCCTGTTTCAATTATCTTGTCTCCTGCCCCCTAAACTGATACTAAAACCCAACTCTAAATTATGGAGATAGGCAAAGTCCCCTCCCCTACTCCCACATAGGCATCCATAGCGTTAGTTAGTGGAGGCTTACAGCTCTAGTCTCCAGCACCCTCTGGCTTTTCCCTTACCTTCTTACATTCAGCTATGCATGCATATTTAAGAATGAAGATTGTTATACTTTATTCATCATTCTATGTGTTTTGTATCAGAGGCTTTTCAGCTGTCTTATTCACCATAATTGCCAGAAACAGAACTCCAGGGCCCTTTCCAAGGGTGACAGGAGCTCCATCTGCCTTCAGAAACCCAGCCTAGGAACCAGAAATTAGGCCAGGTCACCTCAAGTCACTTCTAGCTTGAACTCTGTAAACAAGTCCTTGGCATCACCCTCTCCACAGAACAAGGTGTGGGCTCAGGGCCATTCTCTGGAATATCTGCCTTTCTCTAGGCTCTGTCATTCCCGAAGAAGACTAGAGAGAGAGCTTCCAGGTCAGGTCAACAACTGCACAGAAACGTTTAGTTTACTGTTGCTCCTACCTGAATCCCACTAAAACCATGGGGGGGAAAAATATGTTTTTTAAGGCATAAAACCATAAGGACAAAGAGAACGGGAAAGAAGACCACAGAACTAAAATCTGAAAGTTAGAAACCAGATACCTAAGTTACCACTTATGCTAAGCTGGCTGTGGAAAAAGCCAAGAAGCGACATGATTTGTACCACAGAATCCTCCAAAATGCCGGAATTGTGGTACTAGATATCTCGGCAAGAACAGGGTGAAGATGAGCTCAGAGACGAGGAGGTTGGTTGCTGAGGAGCAGTCAGAGCCCCAGATCCCTGCACCACTAACCAGGGCTAGAGGCTGCCCCTACCCCAACCCAGCAGAGACTGAAAAGCTATTTTCTAAAGACAATAAATTAGGGGGTGTCTCTGGACAGAGAAGAACAGGAAAGTTTGAGGGCATGGGTACCTCAATGAATCAGGAGGAATACAGAACAATACACCGAATCAGGAGGAATACAGAATAATACACCAAACACAGAAACTCCCAGCTGTCTTTCCTCTATATGGCTTCAGAATGTTGGTGGCCAGGCCTACAACCCCCACACAGAAAACAAAAGATACTTCTCTGGGGGGTGTGACTAGCTCCAAAAAGAGCCCAGGTGGATCACCCTATAGTGAAGCCCAGTCGATCAGTCCCACTCACAGGCTCAGAGCTTTCAATCAGTATTCAGATCCATCCTTAAATACGAACAGGCCAAGGAAAGTCACTTGCCTAAAAAACAGAGACAAAAACAGGTAGGAAGAAAAGAACAGAGCCTATGCAGAGAGAAGAAAATTCAAAAAGTGAATCAAGACCCTCAGAGAAAAAAGGCAATGTACCCATGAAAAAGGAACAGGATATCAGTCTTAAAAGACCAGAGAATAAAAGAGTCCTCAGAAATAAAAAATATGATGGCAGAAATGAAAATTAACACAAAAGTTATAAGATAAAATTGAAGAAATCTCCCCGAAAAGTAAACATACAAACATATGGAAAATAGGAGAGAAAAGACAAGGAATTTGAAGGCCCAGTCTAAGAAGTCCAACACCTAAATGAAAGGACTTCTAGGAAAGGAAAACAGAAAAAATCAAAAATCAGGTATGGTACAGTGAATTACTTAATAGGGCCCTTCTAGCCATAGTCTCTGTAACTCCCACCAAATGACTGGATAGGGCTACGCAAATGAGGTGTTTGCCCACCAAGGGGACTGGACAGCTTGCTAATAATGCCAATAAGGTGTATGGCACCCTTGTAAGGGGTGGGACCATGCAAATACAGTGTATGGAACCCTAATAAGGGGACCGGTCAGCATTGCCGTTGGCTAGGCTTAAAAGAGAGCCAATACCAGAGCAGAGGAGGGAACTAACTAGCACCAAGAAAGAAGAGCTTGGAGTGGAGTGCATCCTTTGGATGCAGGACCCCTGCGCTGAGAACCTCCTAGACCCAAGAGACAGACAGAGAAAGAGAGCGGTAACACCGGAGATGGCACAAGACAGCAAGAAGCAGCAGCAGAGAAATGGAGACAACAGAACCAGGAGACTGGCAGGACGTGGCACGGTGAGCTTCCTGGCCCAAGGATCAAGAAGGCTGAGTGCCTTCGGGCAGGAGGCTTGCTGGTGGAGTAGGGTGCCACTGGGCACCTGTCAGAGCTAGGCTCAACAACCCATGGAGTTAGAGAGCTGAGTGCCTTCAAGCCAAGGCTTACTGGCAGAGTGGGGTGCCTCTGGGCAGAGCTAAAGATCTTTGGAACCCTTGCCCAAGCAGGGCAGAGGCCAAGTCAAGAGGCTGAGGGCCAGAGAGAGGCCTACTTGCAGGCACAGCTGAGAAGAGGCTGTCCTGATCAAAGAACTGTATCCTGAGTCGTCCCTGATCCTGATTTGTAACCTGTTACTTCTCTAATAAGCCCCATAACTGTGAGCATGGTCTATGAGTTCTGTGTGCCCACTGCAACGAAATACTGAACCCAGCAGAGGAGAATACCATAGGAGTGACAGCTGGTGTCAGAACTGGTAAAAAGGCTGGTGAGAGGAAGCGTGTCTGACCTCCGCCTCATCGGAATCAGCCTTGGGCTCTTGATGCTGATGTTGAGCCTCTCCCCCTTATGAAGTCAGAGGAGGTCAGATGCCCCCATCACACCACCATTTTTACACCAGCACAGTGAATGAAAACAGACCCTCCCACCAAAGGCACATCACTGTGAAATTTCAGAACAGTGGGGACAGGAAAAGATCCTGCAAATGTCTAGTAAAAGAGAAAAATTACCTACAAATGAATAGAAATCAGAATGACTTTGAACTCCCAGCAGCCAATACCTGGAAGCTAGAATACAAAAGGGACAGTGCTTCACAATTTGGAGGAAAAAAGATTTTCTATTTAGAAGCCTATACTCAGTTAACTATCAGTGAGACATGAAAGCAGAAGAATGACAAGCAAGATCACAAAAAAATGTATCCTCTATTTACCCTTTCTCAAAAGCTGCTGGAGGATGTGCTCCACCAAAATTAGGGAGTAAACAAAAAAAGGGGAAAGCACAGGATACAAAAACCCAAGGATTCAACAACAGAGATATGAGAAAGGAATCTTCAGGATGATGAGCAAGGGAGACCCAGGGTGACAGCCAGTCCAGGAGGGGAGCCACATTCTGCACATAAACTCTTCAAATCTCTAGCTGACCCCTGGACTACACAGGCACAGAACAGAGTCTAAGCAACCAAATAAGGACAAAAGAACTGAACAGAGATTTCAGCAGCTGCCCACCATAAGGGAAACAGTTTATTAATTCAGCCAATATAACTACCTGCTAAAAGAAAAGAAAAAAAAAAGAAAAAACAAAATCAATGCTTTGGGAAGACACTTAACAGAATCCAGATTCTCTACAACTATCATTCACAAGGAAACACTGGCGGGGTAGTGGTTAAGAGCTACGGCTACTAACCAAAAGGTCAGCAGTTCGAATCCACCAGGCACTCCTTGGAAACGCTATGGGGCAGTTCTACTCTGTCCTATAGGGTCGCTATGAGTCGGAATCAACTTGATGGCAACAGGTCTTTTTTTTTTTTTTCTTATCATTCACCATGTTCAGATACAATCCAAGATCATATGAAAAAGAGGCAAATGTGTCCCATATTAAAGACAAAATCGATGGAGGCCAATCCTGAGATGAAGAGATGCTGGAATGCTGGAAGAGTAAAGATTTTAAAGCAGCTATCAGAAGTGTGCTCAAGGAAGCAAAGGAAAATGTGCTCTAATGAATGAACTGACAGGAAATTTCACCTGAGAAACAGAATCTACAAAAAAAAAGAACCAAATGGATACTCTAAAACGGGAAAATATCGTATATGAAATTAAAAGTTCACAAAGATAGATTGGCAGTAAACCAGCAGAAATATGTGTATCATGCCAACATAAGCTGGAGCAGCTATATTAACATGAAATTTCACACACAGAGACACCAGAATGGATAACTTACTCCCCTGTTGAAGTCTGATCAGTTAGGACTGCTTCCCTATATTGACATTATTTCTCATACCTTTGAAATGTCACTTCAAAAAGTACTAAAATGCTTTGATATTTATTGAGAAGACTGTTTATTTCCCAACTTCTGTGTTGTATCTCCTGTGCCTTATATTAAGCATTCATATATACATGGATATATTTCTGGACTTTCTATTCTATTTCACTGTCTACTTAGCTATCTTTGTACCAAAAAGCTTACCACCTTAATTACTATAGCTTTACAATGAATCCTGAAATCCAGTAGGAGCACCTTGTCCTTTTTCTTCAAGACTGTCTTTTACATTCCTAAACTTTTACTCAGAGAATTAACTAAAGATTAAATGTTAAATGCATTTTCTGCATCTACTGAGGTAATCATATAGTTTTCCTCCTTCACTCTGTTAACATGAGAATTACATAGACTGATTTTTCAACTGTTATATGACCATGCTTTCCTGGAATAAACTCATATAGTCATGATATTTTATTATTTTTGCATATTGCTGGGTTCCACTTGTGAATGTTTTTATTAAGAACTTTTGTATCTTAAGTTCATGAGGATAGTAGTTTATAATTTTCTTTTCCTAAAAAGTTTTTGTCAGGTTTTAGTATCATGGATATGCTGGCCCATAAAACAGGTTGGAAAGTGCTATACTCTCCTAATTTCTCAAAGAGTTTGTGTCAAGAGTGGTATTAATTCCACCTTAAATGTTTAACAGAATTCACCAGTGAAGCCATCTGGGCCTAGATTTTTCTTTGTGGAAAAGTTTTTTTTAATGACAAATCCCATTTCTTTTACAAAAACAGTACTATTCAGATTTCGTCTCAGACATTTTGGGTGTGTTCTACTTTTTAAAGAGTCTGTCCACTTCATTTATGGGGGAGAGGGTGGAAAATTTATTGGTATAATAAATTTACTGGCATAAAGTTTTTCATAATATTCCATTATGCTTTTGATTTCAGTATATAGTGATATTCCTTTTACTCCTGATATTGTCTGTGTTTTCTCTCCATTTATCAATTTCATTTATCTTTTCCAAGAACCAATTTTTCACTTTGTTAACTTACACACGGGTTTCTATTTATTTCTGCTCATCCCTCTGGTTTGTTTTTTTTTTCCTCCTTCCTTCTACCTACTTTGGGTTTAATTTTTGCATATCTTCCTAACTTCTTGAGATGGAAACTTAGATAACTGATTTTAAGCTTTTCGTCTTTTCTTAGTATTTAAAGCTATGCATTTCCTGCTAGTACTGCTTTAGAGGCATCCCAAAAATTTTGGTATGTCATATTTTTGTTATCATGTAGTTACAGATATTTTCTGATTTCCGCTGTGTTTTCTTCTGTATTAATTTCTTAAAATGTCAGGATTTTCTTGTCCCCTCATATTTGATATCTAGCTCAATTTATAAAAAAAAAAAAAGAATATACACTGTATTATTTCAATTATTTGAAATTTGTTGAGACTTGCTTTACAGCCCAGGATATGGTCAATTTTTATCATTGTTCTCTGTGTGTTTGAAAAGAACGTACATTCTTGCAATTACAGTCATGCGTCGCTTAACATCCACAATACATTCTGTGAAATAGGACGTTATGTGATTTGGACGTTGTGCAAACACTGTATCATGGATGAAGGTCCTTCCAGGCATTTGCTTCCAGAATAAGGAGGTTTCATGCGTATTAAAAATTTGCTGGGCAAATAACCCCCCTCTACGATTATTTTATCTGAGGTTTCAACAAATTACTCCGCTGCCTTCGCTTTGGCACCCATAGACTTACCACGCCACTTTTACATGACGCAGTGAAAAACCGTCTGAAACACCCGAACCACCCAGAGACAGCACTAAACTCGATATTGTGGTCTGGTTCTGCTTTTTCTCAAGCATCTCAAACAAGCTTTATGCCTTAGCAGTGATCATCAACGTGCTGAGAGGGATTCGGTTTTGTGTTGGGTCTTCCATTCACATCATTAGCAATTTCTCCTGATATAGGTCCCTCACATTTTCATTAGCCTCGTAGCTTTCAGGGGAGCTGATCCTTTAATAGCTTGGAGACGTTTTTCTTTGTTTTTCAGGATCGTCATGATTGTCGAGTGTGATATGCCTGAATCCACTAGGTCCCATTCTCCATTTGGGATTTCTGAATTCTATTATAACCTTATGGGACCACAGACGAATACACGGTCGGACATGGCCCGAATGGACGTTACGTGGTGCGTGACTGTATTATTATTCTACCTGTGCCATTAAAAGAGCTGTACTTAAGAAGTTCCCTGAAGGCAGAGAGGGTTAGAAGCTGGTTGAGTGGACGCGGGGAATCGGGTGGGAAGAGGAGAGTGCTGTCACAGTATGGGGAGACCAGTTACAGTCACATAACAATGTACAAACTTTGTAGGGGAAAAAATAAGTTCCCTGAATACAGCCAAACACTCTGAGGGACAGAGTAGCGGGGGCGAGGTCTGGGGACCATGCTTTCAGGGGACATCTAGGTCAATTGGCTTAACAAAGCTTATTAAGAAAATGTTCTGCATCCTACTTCGGTGAGTGGTGTCTGGGGTCTTAAAAGCTTGCAAGTGGCCATCCAAGGTACATCAATTGGTCGCAACCCACCTGGAGTAAAGGAGAATGAAGAACACCAAAGACACAAGGAAAGTAGTAGCCCAAGAGACAGAAAGGGCCACATAAACCAGAGACTTCATCAGCCTGAGACCAGAAGAACTAGATGGTGCCTGGCTACCACCAATGACCGCCCTGACAGGGAACACAAGGGAGAGTCCCTGATGGAGCAGGAGAAAGGGAGGGTACAGAACTCAAATTCTAGTAAAAAGACCAGGCTTAATGGTCTGAGACTGGAGGAACCCCAGAAAGCATGGCCCCCAGACTCTCTGTCAACCCCAAACTAAAACCATTCCCAGGGCCAACTCCTCAGACAAAGATTAAACTGGACTATGGGACATGAAATGATACTCATGAGGAGCGTGCTTCTTAGCTCAAGTGGATACATGAGACCAAGTGGGCAGCTTCTGTCCAGAAGTGAGACAAGAAGACAGAGAGGGTCAGGAGCTGGTTGAGTGGATGCAGTGAATCAGGGGTGAAAAGGAGTGTGCTGTCACAGTATAGGGAGAGCAATTAGGGTCACATAACAATGTGTGTGTAAAGTTTTGTATGAGAGACTGACTTGAATTGTGAACTTTCACTTAAACTACAATTTAAAAAAAAAAAGAATTGTACTATGCGTATTTTATATGTGCCATGTTTACTCCATTTACATTTAATAGCTCATACATTTAAGATTTAAAGTTTTTATTAAATGATGTCTATTTCTTCTGCTTTTCTCTCTCCTCTATTGCCTTACTTTTAATTTGCAGACTTTCCATTATTCCATTTGTCCCCTTTATTTGCTTGAAACTCACAATCTTTCTAACCTTTAGTGGTTACCCTAAAGATAACAGCATGACTTCTTGACTTAATAAAATTTAACATCAACTGGTAGTTTCAGCCTCTTCCTGGACACTGTAAGAACCTTTATAACGATTTAACTCCGTCTTCACTCCACTCCCACATATAACATTGTTGTCATATGTTTTATTTCTGTACGTGTTTCAAATTCAATAAGACACAATAAATGCCTGAATATGTACCATTTTCAATGCTTTTCATTACTTCCTGCATCTTTGACCTCAAATCTGGATCACTTTCCTTATGCCTGAAGAACACCTAATTTACCTGACACCTTCATTCTTAAAGATTAGTTTCACTTGATATAAAACTTTAGGTTGAAAATTATTTCTTTCAGAACTTAAAGGCATCATTTTATTGTTTGCTGGCTTCCACTGTCTTGTTGAGAAGTTAGTTGTCAGTAGAACTGTTGCTCCTTGGATGGTAATGCCTTTTTTCTCTGACTGCTTTTAAGATTCTCTGCCTTTGGTTCACAAGTTTGACTGTGATGGGAATAGGTGTGGATTTTTTATTCATTATCTTAGCTGGTTCACAGGGTTTCTTGAATCTGTGTCTTGATGTCTTTCATTAGCTTGAGAAGGTACTCTGCTATTATCTCTTTTGCCTCATTCTCTTATTTCTGGGGCTCTGATTATATAGATCTTAGACCTTCTTCCCTCATTCTCAATGTGTCTTTCTTTCTCCTGTTATCTTATCTTCCATCCTTTTGTTTCTCCATGCTTTGGTCTGTAGATTTTCTTCTGATCTATTTTCCAGATCACTAATTCTCTCTTCAGCTGTACCTAACCTCCTGATATAATCATTCATTGCCTTTTTAATGTCTGTTACTGTACAGGTCAGTTCTGTAACAGATTTTTCATTTGGTTGCTTACAGTTTCCAGTTCTCTGCTGAAATTCTTGTCTTTCATTTCCTTGACCGTAGTGAACACTGCTATTTTTAGATACATGTATGGTAGCTCCAATCTGGAGGTCATGCAGATCTGCTTCAACTGTGATGTTTTTGTTGCCTTGTTTTTTTTTTTAAATCATCACCCAGTCATTATATTTGCAAAATTGTTGTTGAAATATTTGTGGCCTAGAATGTTGTTCTATTTCCCCAGAAAGGATTTACATGTAGTTCTGGCAGGCAACTAAGGGCACTACTAACCCCAGAACATCTCAATCCAACTTTAGGGTCTGTCTACTTTTGGATCCCCCTCAACCCTCGAGTACAGTTCTTTGGGGTTGAACCCAAAAGGAACAGTTTGCTGTATCAACCCACTACTTAGAACTCCAATTCCTGTCTTTCCAGCCCCATGAGGCTATCAAATACAACGCTGAGCCTCTCACCTGCCCCTATGAAATGACTGAAAACAGACTCAAAGATTAGAATCACCACCCTGAGCCTCCGTCCCCACTTACATCCTGGCTTGGTAGGTCCTTCACTACCTGAGCTGTTCACCGTCTTCAACAAGAAATTTTTTTTTTTCTCTTCAGCTTTTCTAGTTGCTTTCAAAAGGAGGGTTTGTGCTGATTACCGGAAGATGAAGTCTCCATATCTACTTTTTACTCAACGTTTTGACATATTTTTGGGACTCTAACAAATGGGGTTGCTATAAGTTGGAATCAACTTGATGGCAATGGGTACCATGACCAAAGGCAGAGGCACATCCACACATACATGAAGACTGAGACCACCAGGGCAGGTAAGTTTGCCCATGGAATGTGTAAAGCAATAAGAACACAGACCCCAGGGCAGATCCTGAAAAAAGTAACTTCCAACTCCAAAACATAAAAGCAAACCAAGTCCACTGCCGTCAAGTGGATTCTGACTCACAGTGACCCTGTAGAACAGACTAGAACTGCCCCATAGGGTTTCCAAGGAACAGCTGGTGGATCCGAACTGCTGACCTTTTGGTTAGCAGCCAAGCTCCGAACCACTGTGCCACCAGGGCCTCAAAACATAACTGAGCAGCAAAACAGTTCACCTTCAACCAGCTTTCCTGATTCAGACGCTGCACATCACCTGCACAATCTGGGAACGCTGACTGGGATGTGATTCGCACTAGAAATAGCTCCACAGATCCAGGGACTGGAAAGGAGTATGAAAGAGCCGGTAAATTTCAGATTCTTGATCTGGATGCTGATTACATGGGCATACTCTGTTTGTAAAAACTTATCAAGCTGTCACTTATGACAATTGTATTGTATGTACTTTGCATTTACACTTCAATCACGTGTCTGAAAAAGAGCAATACCATTTTAGGTAGGAAAAAAGTGACCCTCTATTTCTAAAAGTACTCACCTAAAATGTCTGGAAAGATACACACCAACCCGAGAAGGCTAACCTCTGGTCAGGTACTCAGGTGGGGGTCAGGCAGGGTAAAGGAGACCCTGGTTTGTCTGTAACACCTAAACGTTTACAGCTGAATGCGCATGCGTTGTTATTTCTGAAACTAGAAATAAATACAATGTAAAACGGGAAAGCAGTTGTAGTCAAAATGACATCTGACTCCCCCAACGACACCCTAGGGTGGGCTAGCCTAGGAGATCCCTGAGTCAGGGGAGGTTTGAGTACAGTTTTTCAGGACAGGGAAGACTCCCCTCCGTGGCTCTCCTGCGTGGCCTGCAGGACCCACCTGAAGGTAGAGGGTCCTCAGGAAATGCCAGCCAAGTGGGAAGGAAGACCAGGACTTACCTCTCTAAACCCTACTGCTCCTCTATCTCCTAAGCCCCAAAGCAGATGAATTCTAATCCCTTAAGTCCTCAGTGCAGAAGGAAGCCGGACCCCCTCATGAGGGTTCACCTCCAACCCCCACCGCTGCCCAGGCCAGCAGCTCCAAGGCAACCCCTGGGTCTGCCGGACCTCTGAGGCACCCCTCGCCCCATCTAAGCACCTGAAGGGAACGTCAACACTTGGCTGAGAAGGAAATTCCTAAGAAGTACATAAAGTAAGGGTCTCCCAACTCCTGGCTGCCAGCCCAGGGCTCTGAGAACTCACGTATGCCTTCTGCATCAAGGGACAGATAATGATCACACTGTGTGTGTGTGGAGCGGGGGAGGGTGCTGTCAATGACACTGGACGTTAAAAGGCATCATCCTACACCTGAAAACACTGTGCACCACTGCAAAAGCCAGAAGAAAAAAAATCCTGGCATTAACGCTGAAGAGGGCCAGCTTCCAAGTCAGCCTCCTGTTTTAATTGGTTCAGCTCTGGGAGGCAAACAGGGGACCCTCCCTCTCCACGGACAGACAGACAACAGCTGGTCTGGTCACATCCTGCGAAATGCTCAGCCCCAAACCCAGGGAGGCAAACTTCTCCATCCTCCAGCCAAGGGCTTAGGTTTCCAACCAGCCTTCCCTTTCCTTCCCTGGGACTAATTTTAGCCTTCTTACTTGTGAGAGGGGAACTGAAATAGTCGGCAGAAGAACGTTCGCAAACAAGAGCTGGAGCTCGCCTGGCCAAACACCTCAGCTCCAGCCCAGACACAGAGGAGACGTAGCCCTGCCGCCCCGCCGGCCAGGCCCCTCCAGAGACTGTCCCCCGGGGAGGAGGATCACACATCTGCCCAGAAGAGCAGGCTTCCTTTCCAACATCCACTTCCAGAGATCACGTGTCCATGAATGAAAATCCAAAGCTGGGGCTGCCAGCCCCCAACAGGGCCTGTATACAGCGAGACTGGAATAACCGGAGCAGTGCATGGGGCTGTCCGAACATGGGAAGCCATTCCTGGTCCTGGCCCAGGAGGAAGCACAGCTGTCCCCGAAACAACGCCAGCCTGCATTATCCGTTGATTTCCAGTACCCACCAGTGTCTCAGAGACACCGCTGACAAACGTAAAAACAAAGACGCAAAGAAGGTAGCAGCATCTCCTTCGCTCCCCCACCCGAGCCAACACGGTATGCTTCAACCTGGGCATTGAGTGGTGGCACCATCAGGACCACAAGGAACAGGGACCCTTTGGGGCTGGGACAGGCCTGCGGGTCTGGTGGAAAACAAGAGACCAGAAAAGAGGCGAAAAACAAGGGGATGGGTGTCTGTTTCAGAACAAAGACTTGGTGATAGAACGTGAGAGAAGGGAAAGAAGATGAATTCTGAAGAGGTAACTAAGTCCCCTGTTTAGGAAAAATGCTTCACGAACCACCCTGAAAAGACCCCAAGAGCGACCACAATAAGAAGCCTCTACCCAGCAAGCAACCCTTTAAAATAACACACCCGTGAAGTGGAACACTTGGAAACTGAGGCTTTTAGGGGGGCTTCCTCCCAAAGCACAAGCCCAACCTGCAATCAGTTCCCAGCGCAGCAAGCTGTGTCCTGCTGAGCTCAACATGAGGGAGGCGGAACCTCCCAGAAAGCCCTCCCTAGCAGAGCTTGGAAACCCTGGTGGCCTAGTGGTTAAGAGCTACAGCTGCTAACCAAAAGGTCGGCAGTTCAAATCCACCAGCTGCTCCTTGGAAACCCTATGGTGCAGTTCTACT
This sequence comes from Dugong dugon, assembly GCA_030035585.1. Taxonomy (NCBI): domain Eukaryota; kingdom Metazoa; phylum Chordata; class Mammalia; order Sirenia; family Dugongidae; genus Dugong; species Dugong dugon. Next base: position 1,714,916 of record CM057480.1, read on the forward strand.
CTGACCTATAAGGCTGCTACGGGTTGGAATCGACTCAACGGCAACTGTTAGCAGAGCCTGGAGTAGGCCGGGGGCTGCCAGCCTGCCAAGCTGAAGCCCAACAAACAGACCTCTGCAGAGATCAAACGCTTCCATCAGGGCCTCCTGTGCCAGCCGGCCACGTGCTGCCAGTAGTTCTGCCCACCACACCTCCCCAGGTCCAGAGGAGGAAGCCTGGCCCTGCCCTCCATACCTTTGGGGAGAGGCTGCCCAGCTGTCCTGGTGTCCCCGGCCTCGGAGCTCCAGGCCCACTGCCGCTGCAGGTCCTCGGAGCCCCAGGCCCACCGTCGCTGCGGCTGCTCAGAGCTCCAGGCCCACCGCCCCTGCGGCTCCTTGGAGCGCCGCCCAGCAGGCCGGTTGCGGGGAGAAGGCATGCCAGTGCCTGTAATGCCAGCGCTCCTCCTGGTAGACACAGGCAGCCTCAGCTCAAGCGGCTCGCAGGTAGGCAGAGAGGGGGTGCTGGGAAGGTGGAGAGGCCCCAGCAACAGGCACTTCCAGACATTCTGCGCGTGTGGGAGGGAGACGCCAGAGAGCAAGTCTCAAGGCAGCGGTGGGAGGCGGGTGGGCGGGTGGCGACAGGCAGGCTGCCGGGCCACCCACAACTGCCGCCTCCCTGAAACCCGAACCACTTCTGGGAAAACTCAAGGACGCCAGGATTCTCCTTCTGTAGCGAGCGGTCCTCCGGAACCAAACTCTCACACACCAAGCAGGTTTAGCGAAGCAGGACTCTCCTAAACTTTGAGGAAAATCCCACCGCCCACCATTAATCTGACGGGTGGGGGCGGGCAGGGGGTGTTCCTGTTAGACATTAGCCCCACCTGACACAACTGTCCAGCCCTTTAAAAGCGAGAGAATGTTCCAGATCAATGGTTCTCAGTCTAAATCAGACGGTTTTTGTCCCCATCCCCAGGCACATTTGGCAATGTTGGCAGATACTTTTCATTGTCACACTTGGAGAGATGCTACTGGGATTAGTGGGCAGACGCTAGGGATGCTATGACATATCCTCCAGTTCACAGAACAGCTCCCTCCACACACACACCCGTGGGTGTGCCCACGTGTGTGTGAGGGTGCACACGTGTGCACACACAGATTACCTGGGCTAAAATGTCAACGGTGCCAAAGTCAAGAACCCTGTTGTAGAGTGAGGTCCACCCACCAGAACCCTATCTCAGGGCCATCTACCCAGTGCCACCCTCAAAAGTATTATCTAGACCCCCCTTACCACCTCCCTAGATCCCAGTCTGCAGTGACAAGCTGGCATCTGTGAGTGGATCTAAACTGCTGATCTGAGACCCCTGGTCCCCATGCCCTGAACTCCTGAGCAGGGGGCTAAGGGCACAGGCACTCAGATGTGGAAGACCTCAGGGGGCAGTTTCCTGGAGGAGGAAGAGACCAGGGCTGGAATCTGAACACTGGGCAGGATCGCCAAGACAGAAGTAAGAGAGAGAATACGTCCAAGGGCCAAAAACAGGGTGAGTAACGGGGAACAAGCCCAGTGTACTGCCCCAAGACGGCAAGGTGCCCTTAGAACTGGTGCAGTGGGTATGTGTGACGCAGCCAGGGCGTCAAGCAGTCCAACCCAGGGGGCAACAGGTCCCCAGTACCAGCGCAAAACGGTGAGTGTGCACATGATACACACACTGCGCGTGCGCACACAATACACATGCGCACACCACGCGCACAATACACACGCACACACACAATGCACACGCTCACAGAACACACACGTGCATGCAATACACATGCGCACACACACAACGCACATTGTCACAGAATGCACATGTGCGCACAACACGCGCACACACACAACGCACACATTGTCACAGAATCCACACGCGCGCACAATACACACGCGCACACACACAACGCACACATTGTCACAGAATCCACACGCGCGCACAATACACACGCACACACACACAACGCACACGCGCTCACAGAACGCACACGCGTGCACAATACACACGCACACACGACACACACGCGTGCACAGAACGCACACGCACACAGAACGCACACGTGCTCACAGAACGCACATGCGTGCACAATACACACGCACACATACTCACAGAACGCACATGTGCACACAACACACACGCACTGCACACGCGCTCACAGAACGCACATGTGCACACAATACACACACTGCACACACTGCACACGCGCGCACACAATGCACACGCTCTCATAGAATGTACACGTGTGCACAGAATGCACACACGCGCACAATACACACTGCACACGCGCTCACAGAATGCACATGTGCACACAATACACACACACTGCACGCACGCACACAGAACGTACATGTGCACACAATACAGACACACTGCACGCGCACACACAATGCACACGCGCTCACAGAATGCACACACGCGCACAATATACACACTGCACGCGTGCACACAGAACGCACATGGGCACACAATACACACACACTGCACGCGTGCACACAGAATGCACATTTGCACACAATACACACTGCACGCGCGCACACAATGCACATGCGCTCACAGAATGCACACGCGCACACAATACACACACACTGCACATGTGCTCACAGAATGCACATGTGCACACACTGCACGCGCACACAGAACGCACGTGAGCACACAATAGACACACTGCATGCGCACACAATGCACACGCGCTCACAGAACACACACGTGCATGCAATACACACGCGCACACACACAACGCACACATTGTCACAGAATGCACATGCGCGCACAACACACACGCACACACAACGCACACGCGCTCACAGAACACACACATGCACAATACACACGCACACGACACACGCGTGCACAGAACGCACACGCACACACAACGCACATGCGCTCACAGAACGCACATGCGCGCACAATACACACACACTGCACATGCGCTCACAGAATGCACACGTGCACACAATACACACACACTGCACATGCGCTCACAGAATGCACACGCGCACACAATACACACACACTGCACATGCGCTCACAGAATGCACACGCGCACACAATACACACACACTGCACGCGCACACAGAACGCACATGAGCACACAATAGACACTGCATGCGCACAATGCACACGCGCTCACAGAACGCACATGCGCGCACAATACACACGCACACACAACGCACACATGCTCACAGAACGCACATGTGCACACAACACACACGCACTGCACACGCGCTCACAGAACGCACATGTGCACACAATACACACACTGCATGCACGCACACAATGCACACGCGCACACACAATGCACACGCTCTCACAGAATGTACACGCGCGCACAGAATGCACACTCGCGCACAATACACACACTGCACACGCGCTCACAGAATGCACATGTGCACACAATACACACACACCGCACGCGCACACACAGAACGCACATGTGCACACAATACACACACACTGCACGCGCGCACACAGAATGCACATGTGCACACAATACAGACACACTGCACGTGCACACACAATGCACACGTGCTCACAGAATGCACACGTGCACACAATACATACACACTGCACACGCGCTCACAGAATGCACATGTGCACACAATACACACACTGCACGCGTGCACACAGAACGCACATGTGCACACAATACACACACACTGCACGCGTGCACACAGAATGCACATGTGCACACAATACACACTGCACGCGCGCACACAATGCACATGCGCTCACAGAATGCACACGCGCACACAATACACACACACTGCACATGCGCTCACAGAATGCACATGTGCACACAATACACACACTGCACGCGCACACAGAACGCACGTAGCACACAATAGACACACTGCATGCGCACACAATGCACACGCGCTCACAGAATGCACACGCGCGCACAATACACACACACTGCACACACGCTCACAGAACACACGCGCGCACACAATGCACGTGCTCACAACGCACTGGCAAGTACACACTGCACACGCTTGTTTGTGTTTTCCCGGGGAAAGGGTCCGCAGCTTTCATCATATTCTCAGAGGGTCCCATAACACAAAGGAGAACAGACTGCAGGATGGGGGCTCTCCACTGGGCCCCTGTAAAGGCGGTTTCGTAGGCAAAGTGCTAGGGTCCAGGGGCTTATTTGGGGACTCTGTAGAACACCACAGAGGCCCACCCAAGCTGCAGGAGGCCATGGGGTTCTGGGTCTTACATTTCTGAGGTTCACATATGCTCACCCAGTGTAGGGCCTGGGTGGGTAGGCACAGGTCTCACATCATCTGCCTTGGAGAGGGCAGAAGATACCCCTCCCTGAGGAGGAGCACTGACAGGTCCTGTGGTCCCTGTCCTTAGCAGCTACCACTAGCCTGAGGCTAAGGACTGAGGGTCACTGCGCTCACACCCTCCTCCCCTGAGGAAATGGATAAGAAACGTCTTCGGGTCAGAGAATGGCAGCCTAGGAGGCCTGCACTTCCCGATGGGACAGGTCGCCCTCCCTGGCCAACACCTACTGACACTCCACTCAGAACACTGCTCCAGCCCACACACCCTGGGCCCCCAGTCTGAACCCCAAGTGCAGAGACAGACATCAGGAGCTCTTGGGGAATACACAGAATGCTGGGGGCATCCAGGGCAATTCAAGGGCCAAATGACATGTCTCCCAAGGGCAGTGGGCCAGGCACAGACCAAGAAGGACCTGCACAACTAAACGAACACCAATCCTATGCCCAGCACCAGGCGTCACCGTCCCAGCATACATTCTGCCTTTCCTTCTAGGCTTGCACTGTCCGGCATGATAGCCCCAAACAAGCGTGACTATCCAGCCCTGGAAACGTGGAGAATCTGCAACGAGGTGTTCTCCAAGTGTAAAACATACACACTTGATTTTGAAGACAAAAAAAAAAAAGAACATAAAATGTCTCAGTAAGTTTTAATACTGAACGTGTGTTGAAGTGATTATTTTATATATGTTAGGTTAAGCATTTAACTAAGGTGTGCCTGACCCAAGCCGTGGTATTTTCAATCACCTCATATGCATGCGAAAGCTGGACAATGAACAAGGAAGACCGAAAAAGAACTGATGCCTCTGAATTACAGTGTTGGTGAAGAATACTGAATATACCATGGACTGCCAGAAGAACGAACAAATCTGTCTTGGAAAAAGTACAGCCAGAATGCTCCTTAGAAGTGAGGATGGCGAGATTTTGTCTCACATACTTTGGACATGTTATCAGGAAGGACCAGTCCCTGGAGAAGGACATCATGCTTGGTATAGAGCGTAGGGTCAAAGTAAAAGAGGAAGACCCTCAACGAGGTGGACTGACACACTGGCTGCAACGATGGGCTCAAGCACAGCAATGATTGTGAGGATGGCGCAGGACCAGACAGTGTTGGTTCTGTTGTACATAGGGTCGACCGTACCTAACAACAACAACGTTTAAATATTTTTCAAGTATTCTTGATATATTTTAAGAACTTAAAATACATTATTGAAGTTAATTTCACCGGTTTCTCTTCCTTTTTATTAAGACTAGAAAGTCTCAAGTTATAATGTGGCTCACATATATTCCTGTTGGACAGCATTGTTCCAGATCTTCCTTCTCCTGGGGCATTGTGTGCAGCAGGGCTGGGGGTAATTCCAAATGGCAGGCCAGGAGCTTGAAGGAAGGTTATCCCTGAAGCCAAGGGAACAAGAGGGCCATCGCTGTCCTCATCTGAGCCAGAGGCAGCTCTTCCCACCATTCCTTAAGGTCAGAGCAGTAGCCACCAGAGGACTGGCTTGAATAACAAGAAACACCCAGCAGCTTCCACCTTTCCCCCAGCGCAGGAGTCTTGATGTTCCGACCCAGTCTGCTGGGAGGGGAGAGCAGCACTGCCCACAGGCAGGAAACGAGTGCTCCCAAGGGCCCAATCCCATTCCCTGCCCTGCCCAATGAGGGCGGGAGCCGGTGAGGCTGGGCTGAGGCAAATGCGGGAAGGAGTCCCCAGCTCCCACGTCCGAAGCTGTTCTGTCCTGGGAGGGGGCCCTCCTGGAGGCCTGGGCCTGGAAATGCCTGCAGAGCCCAGTTACGTCCAGAGATCAGGTGCCCAGGGGGATCTAGAGACAGGTGGGCTTCTACTGCCCTAGTCAGTCAGATGCCCGCCTCCTCCCCTCCGCAGGCCCTTTCACTTCAGAGTCCTCGCTCTGAGATAAAGCATCTTAAACTCAACTGCCATCGAGAGGTCTCTCGGCAATTCCATCAGCCACACAGAACAGGAAGCGGGACAGAGAGAGAAACAAGTTCAGTAAGACCACCGCTTTGCCTCCACCACACCGGACATGGCTCCAGAGACCCCCGAGGCCCCCTCCCACCGGGGGTCCAGGTACAGACGGGGGGGGGGGGGGGCTGTCCTCTGGTCCTTGCACTGAGGCTGCGCAGCTTCCAGCCCCCCACACACAACTCTCTCTCGGTATAGACAGGTGAGCATTTCAACTTCGCAGAGGAGGCGAGAGAGTGGGGGTGGGGATGGGCTGGAGGACCCCCCCCCCCGCCCCACGCGCAGCAGCACGGGGATCCCAGCCCCGCCCCCCCCGGCCCGGCCCCGCCCCTCGCGGGTTTCCCAGCCTCTGCGCTGTTGCCACCGTGGGCTGCTAGGGACCCGCGCTGCATGTGTAATGGGGGCAGGGAACAAAGACGCGCGGGACCTGGCGCCCCGGCTGCCCCGGACTTCTCTCCGGAGCCTCAATGCTCGGTTCCCCACGCGTCCCAGGGCTGCTGTCCCGAGTCACCCGAACCAAACCCCGGAGCGGGTCCCGGTGCGCCCGTCCGAGTTGGGCGCGCCCCAGCACCGCTGGGGGAGAGGAATGCGTGCTTCGGTCTGGGGAAAAAAGCGCTTTCCTGGCGGAACTCCCCATGTATACACTCGCATCTACGTCGCCCCAACCGCGCGCACAGACCGAACGCCAGTCCCACGACCACCGGCGAGTTGGTGTAGGTCCCCCCCCCGGCCACGTGCCTCCCGGACGCCCGAGCGAACCGGGACCTGTTGGTTTTCCTTCTCGCCCCACCCCCTCCGCCCAGGCGCCCAAAACAAAGCTGTCTCGTGCGGCGGCCGCACCCCGCATCCCAAGACCGGCCGCAGGGAGAGCGCGCGCAGGTGGGCGCCAGCAGGAACTGCCCCCTGCGCTGGCAACGCGACACAGACTCGGGTGGGGTGGGGTGGGGTGGGGTGGGGTGGGGTGGAGTGCGGGAAACTCCTCCCGGCTATGCGAGGCCGCCCCCTTAGCTTCGCCGCCCCTCGTGGCTCTGAAGAGCCCGCAGCCTTTCCCCAGCAGTTGCTGCATCTACGATCCTGCCACCCGCTCGATGACAACTGCCCGCCCCGCTAGGCCGTCTGCCCCCTCTTTGGTTTTCCTCGCACTCACCCTGCGTTCCACGCGCCCGCGTAGCCTGAAACTCAACGCTGGGGCTCCAGGTCCCGGACCCTATCTCGGGGGACACCTCCGGCCGGTGCGCAGCACTCCTCCGACCCAAAGGCGCCGCCGCGATCCCGAGTACCGCAGCCAGCCGCAGAGAAAACATCGTATCCCCAAGATACGCGAGCGGGTACCAGGCGCACCCCCAGCGTCCGAACCGGCGCCGGGAGGTGCGAGCTGAGTGCAGGTGGCGCGGCGACGAGGCCGTGGGCCCACCTTTTGTTGGTAAACACCGCGCGTCCTGGGCCCGGCCCGCGCGCCCCCGTGCCGCGCCCCGTCCTTACCCGCACAGAGCGATCCCCAGAGGAGGGCGAGAGCCGCCCAGGGCGCCGTCATGTTCCGCCGCGCCGCCCCGCGGACGCCCGGAGCCCGCGGGCAGGGCCGCACGGCGCTCCCGGGACGCGCAGGGCCCGGCGGCGGCTGCGGTCTCCTTCCCGCTCCTTCCTTCGCTGTCGTTCCCCGCGCGCTTCCTGCGCCTTCGTCCCGGGCAGCGTGCGGGCTCCAAGGGCCGGCGGCGGGGCCGGGTTCAGGGCCGCTGCGGGCGGCGCAGGCTGCGGCCCGGGGTCTGGGGCGACGTGGGGGCCGGAGGGCGGCGGCGGGGCGCGGGCCTTGGCGCGCCCGGCTCGGGCATAGCGCGGCGGGGCTGGGCCCGGGCCCCGGGCGCAGGGGCCGAGTCCGGAGGGGCCATGAACGGGGGGGAGGGGCGGGGGGAGGGGAGCTGAACCAAGTCCAAAATGGCTCCTGAGCCGCGGCCGCGGAGCCGAGCCAGCGGGGAAACCCGGATGTTTGATACAAAGAGGCGGGCGCGCCGGGCGAGGAGGGGGAGGGGAGCTAGCCCTCCCGCCGCGTGGTCCGCGCCCCCCCGGGGGCGGGGCCCCAAGAAACAACAACACGGAGGCCCCACCCCCGGCCCTTGCCCTTTGGGAGGGCGCGCGCGGAGGTCGGGTCTGGAGAGTAGGCGCGCGGGCGGAGGTGGCAGGGCTGGGCCCCGGGCGGCTTTGCTTCGGGACCCCTGGAGCCACCAGACCCGCGGTTCCTGCTCCGCGCGCTCACCCACTCTCTAAACGCATGCCGCCCTGTGATCCCGGGGTGTGTGGACAGTCCCCAGACTCTTGCCTGGACTCCCTTCGGCGCCTCCCTTTCCCACCTGTAAATTGGAGGTCGCCATGAACCATGACCGAGTCGTATCTTTGTTGATGGGCAAATTGGCAGAACAAGGCTGATTTCTTCGATACAAGTGGTCCCCACGTCTACAATCCCACCCTACACAAAAAAGCTGGGGATTCTGGAGCTTGGCGACGCTCTCCCATCCAAGGAAGGGAGAGCGCTGAGGCCCGCCCGCAGAGCAGCAGCAGGTGGAAAAGGGCCTCTGACAACCTGCTTGCCCGCCCTTGCCCCAATGTCCTCGGCAATCCCCACTCCTTCAGTCGGCACATACAAAACTGCTCCCAACTGCCCCCCAGGTCCCCCCATTTCCCCTTCACACCCCAGGTTCCTCCTTGGGGGTCATGGTCTTCCATCTCAGATTCTGCCCTCCTTACGAGACACCTAAGCTCGAGAGAGTGGAAATAGGGCTCCCAGCTAAAGAGGGAAAATCTGTCACAGTTCTGGGATGAGGCCACGGGATCCTCAGATACAGTAATTGTCCTGCTTCTGCTGACTTGACACAGCTTTCCTTGGAGCTGGGCAGGAATAGTTCAAGAGCAGCTGGAGGGAGGTGGCCAGAAAGTCCAACCCATTTCACCTCTCTGAGCCTCAGTTTCCTCATGGAAAACAAAGAAATTAGAGCCGTCAGTGCTTTGCTTTTTTTAATGACAGAAACTTTATTCAAAAAATAATCTTATGTAAATAAGTCCACCACATAGAACACACACAACATATATTGCCCTGATTGACACTGAAATGGGGGTCCTCCATCCCAGTCTCCAAAGTACCAGGAACACCTCAGGAACCACATTTTGGAGTCACCACCTAGAAAGATTTCTGGTTCTCTAAGGGTCCCTTCCAGTTCTGGGAAATCCCATGTCAAAAATCAGGGCCCTTCTCCTAGACTGTTGTGTAGTGCATGGGGTTTTAGAAGCTTACAAGCGGCCATCCAAGTCACAACAATTGGTCTCTATTCACCTGGAGCTACAGAGGAAGAAGGAGAGTCAAGAATAGGAGGAGGATATGGAATGCATGGCTAGTTGCCTCCATGCACAACTGCCTCCTTTGTCATGAGACCAGAAGAACTGGTTGGTGCCCAGCTACCACTGCTGAACATTTTGATCAAAGATTCCGTAGAAGAATCCTGATCAAAGGGAGAAAATGCAGAACAGAATTTCAAATTCTCATGGACTCTAGACTTTCTGGTGCCATGAAGGGTAGATGAACCCCTGAAGCTATTGCCCTGAGATAATCTTTAAACCTTGAACCTTAAATGAAAAATAATCCCCTAGAGTCTTCTTAAAACCAAACAATAGTTTAACTTACTTAAGGAGTGATCTTGGGGCAAATACCTGTAGAAGGAAGGGGACAGAAGCAGGAGTGGGCAGAGTAAGAAGTCAGGCTATAATGTCAACCCAACCACAGCCTCATGTCAAGTTTTGGAGCTAGACTGTTTCTTCAGAATCATCCTGGGTTGGGCTGTAATGGCCAAGCCTTAATAATGCATCCGTCTCTGGATGTGTGGTACCTTAGATCGAGGAATGTCCCAGTCAAAGTGGCTCTCAGCAGCTGAGAAGGTCCCTGAACGGGCTGACAGCAGAAAACCTACATGTGTCTCAGAAGATGGAGCAACAATTACCTCTTGAAATACTTTTTGATGAAGTGGGATCTGAACAGCACTTAATAATATCTACCACAGAGAACCAATAAGCCAACAGGGGAGATAAAATGGGTTAAAAAAAAAAAATCTAACTCAAAAGAGAGAGAAAATGGGATAAAAAAAAAAATCTAACTCAAAAGAAGAAAGAAGGAACAATGAACAGACAGAACAAATAGAAAACCACCAAGATGTTAGCTTTAAACAAATCATATCAGTAATCACATAATGTAAATGGAATCTAAACACTCCCATTAAAAGGCAATCTTTGGAGTTCAAGAAGGGTAAAATATAAAGGATTTTTAAAAAGCTATACCACGCAAACAGGAATCATATGAATGATGGAGTAGCTATTCTAATACCAGGAAAAGTAATATTCAGAAGGAGTATTACCAGGGATAAAGGAGAGCATTTCATAATGATAAGTGGGTCTGCTTATCAAGAAAACATAACAGTTCTAAATGTGGATGCCCCCAGTAACAGAGCTTAGGAGTACACGAAGCAATAGTGGAAGGAACTGAAAGGAAAAGTAGAGAAATCCACAATGATAGTTGGAGATTTTAACACCCCTCTCTCGGTGATTAATATAATAAGTAGACAGAAAATCAGTTAAGATATAAAAGACCTGAACAACAAGTCCGCGAACTTGAATTTATTGTCATTTATTGAGCACTCTACTTAATAAGAGCATAAAATACATGCTTTTCAAATGCACATGAAACATCCCAGAAGATAAACTATATGCTGGGCTTAAAAGCAAGTTCAATGAATGTTAAAATACTGAAATTATACAGAGATATTCTTAGACCACATAGATTTAAATTAAAAATAAATTATAGCAAAAGGATATTTGGAATATCCACCAATAATTTGGAAATTAACCCATAAATCAAATAAAAAATAACAAGATAAATCAGAAGACATTTTGAACTGAATGATAACAAAAAATACAACATATAACAACTTATGGGATACACCCACTTTGGTGAGTGGTCTCTGGGGTCTTAACAGCTAGCAAGAGGCCACTTAAGATGCATCAATTGGTCCCAACAACCTGGAGCAAAGGAGAATGAAGAACACGAAAGACACAAGGAAAAAATTAGCCCAAGAGACAAAAAAGGCCACATAAACCAGAGACTCCCATCAGCCAGAGACCAGAGGAACTAGATGGTGCCTGGCTACCACCAATGACCACCCTGACAGGGAACACAACAGAGAGTCCCTGACTGAGCAGGAGAAAAGTGGGGTGCAGAACTCAAATTCACATAAAAAGACCAGACATAATGGTCTGACTGAGACTAGAGGAACCCCAGAAGACATGGCCCCCAGACTCTTCGTTAACCCACAACTAAAACCATTCCTGAAGCCAACTCTTCAGACAAAGATTAGACTGGACTATAAGACATAAAATGATACTCTTGAAGAGTGCTTCTTAGTTCAAGTAGATACATGAGACTAAATGGGCAGCTCCTGTCCAAAGGCGCAATGAGAAGGCAGAGAGGGTCAGGAGATGGTTGAATGGGAAATCCGGGGTGGAAAGGCGGAGTGTGCTCTCACATTATAGGGATAGCAGCTGTGGTCACATAACAATGTGTGTATAAATTTTTGTATGAGAAACTAACTTGAGCTGTAAACTTTCACCTAAAACACAATTTTAAAAAATGTATGGGATGCAGTTAAATCAGTGCATACAGGGATATTTATGATGTTAAATGCTTATATCAAAAAAGAAATGTCTTACATGGATGATCTAAGTCTCCACCTTGAAAAGTTAGAAAAGCAGAGCAAATTAAACCAAAAATAAATGGAAGGAAATAATAAACAGTGGAAATCAATGAAATAGAAAAAGGATATGATCAACAAAATCAATAAACCTCTAGCTAGACTGATTAAGAAAAAGAGAAAGAAAACTTCTGGCTCAGAGGATGTCACTGGTGAATTCTATCAAACATTGAAGGAACAAATAATACCAATTCTATACAAACTCTTGCAGGAAATGGAGGAGGGAACATTTCCCAACTCATTTTAGGAGGCCAGTATTGACACCCTCAAACCAAACCAGTTAAAGACATTACAGGAAAACTAAATTACATAGATGCAAACATCCTGAACAAAATACTAGCAAATGGAATCCAGTAATACATTTAAAGGGTGATACCACCTGAACAAATGAGGATTATCCCAGGTAAAAATCTTAACGTTTGAAAATCGATCAATGTAATTCACCATTACAACAAAAAATAAGGGAAAAACTATAATAGATGCATATAAAGTATTTGCCAAAATTCAAGACACACTCATGCACACATGTGTGTGTTCTGCTCTCTCTCTCTCAAAACTAGAAACAGAATGGAAATTCTTAACCTGATAAAGAGCGTACACAACCCCAGAGCTAATACGATGCTTAAGTTACGATAAGGAACAAGGCAGGGATGATTACTCTCTACACTTCCATTTGATATTGTACTGGAGGTTCTAGCCATTGAAATAAGGCAAGAAAAAGAAATAAAATTATAGATTGGAAAGAAAGAAGTAAAACTGTCTGTTTTTTCCCAGATGACATGATACATACAAAATCCTAACCATCCTACTAGTACAAAACACTACTAGAGCTAACAAGTAAATTTAGTAAGGGTCAAGGATACAAGACCAAACAAAAATCAATTTCTACATGCTAGCAACAAACAATTGAAAAATGAAAAATATTTAAGAAACTATTTGTTCTGTAAACCTTCATCTAAGGTACAAAAAAAAAGAATTATCTATGTGAGATCAAATTGACAACAACAACTCAAAAGGTTTGATGGGAAGCCTAGGGGACAGTGAGTTAAAGATAATGGTGATGGAATAATTTGGAAAAGGATAGTGAGAAAAGCAGCACAACTGAAGAATGTAATCAATGTCACTGAACTGTATATGGAGAAATTTTTACAATGGTGTCCCTTTAGCTGTGTATATTTTCACCAAAAAAAAAAAAAAGATCCTCCAAGGTCGAGAAGGGAGTGTGTTGACGTGTCGTGGGGTTGTTAACCAATGTCATAAACCAATATGTGTACTGACTGTTTAATGAGAAACTATCTGTTCTGTAAACCTTCATCTAAAGTACAATAAAAAAAAAATTTTTTTTTAAATTTTACATTAGCATCAAAAAACATTAATTGACAAGGGTGCTAAGTCCATTCAATGAGGATGGTAGAGTCTCTTTAATAAATGATGCTGGGAAAACTGGATTTCCACATACAGAAGAAAGAATCAGGATCCATGCCTCACACTATACACAAAAACAAATTCAAAATGGACGAAGGGCCTAAATGTGAAAACTAAAACCATAAAATGCTTTGAAGAAAACGTAGGGGCGAGGTTGTGGGACCACGTGTTTAGTGATAGATTATCAGATATGATAAAACTCAAGCAGCAAAAGACAAAATAGATAAATGAGACCTCGTAAAAATTAAACACTTTTGTATATTAAAGGATTTTGTCAACAAAGTGAAGAAACAACATACAGATTGGGAGAACATTTTCAGGAACCATGTATCAGTTAAGGGCCTAATATCCAAAATATATATAAAACTTCTACAGCTTTACAACAAAAAGACAAACAACTCAATGAAAAAATGGGCAAAGGACTTGAGCAGACAGTTCACCAAAGAGGATATTCAAATGGCAATAAGCACGTGAAAAGATGCTCAACATCACTAGCCATTAAGGAGATGCAAATCAAAACCACAATGAGATACCACCTCAACACTATTAGAATAAAACCCATTGCCATTGAGTCAATTCCAACTCACAGAAACCCTACAGGACAGAGTAGAACTGCCCCACATGGTTCCCAAGGAACGGCTGGTGGATTCAAACTGCTGACCTTTTTGTTAGCAGCCAAACGCTTAACCACTGTACCACCAGGGCTCCCCCATAAGAATGTCAATGGTAAAAAAACTGAAAACAACAAGTCTTGGCGAGGCTGTGGAGAAACCAGAACCCTCATGTATTGCAGTGATATAAAATGGTGCAGCCATGGTGTGAAACAGTTTGGCAGTTCCTCAAAAAGTTGAACACAGAATTACCATATGACCCAACAATCCCAATCTTAGGTTATAACCAGAAAAAGTGAAGACAGGAACACAAACAGAAATATGTGCACCAATGTTCACTGCAGCACTTTTCACAATAGCCAAAAGGCAGAAACAACGGAAATATCTAGCAACAGATGAACGGATAAGCAAAACATGGTACGTACATACAATGGAATATTATGCAGCCGTAAAGAGACATGAACTTCTGATGCATTCCACAACATGGATAAACCTTGAAAAACATTATGCTGAGGGAAAAGAGTCAGTCTCAAAAGGACACATATTTTATGACTCCACTTACATGAAATAAGCAAATACATAGAAAACAAAGATTATTAATGACTGCCAGGGGTAGGAGGGAGGGGGAAAAGGGGAGTTTCTGTTGGGGGCGCACTGAGTTTATGTTAACAGCAGTGGAATGTTGTGGATGAGGACAGCAACAAAGGTGGTACAACATGAAAAACACAAGCAATGTCATCGAGTTGTATGTGGAAGTTGTGTTGGCAAATTTAAAAAAGGAGAAAAATTAAATATCTAGGAATGGATTGAACAAAATACGTATAACACATGTACACTAAAAACTGTAAAACTTTTGCTGAGGGGAATTAAAAAAAACTAAATACAGAGCTGCTCAGGTTTGTGGAATTCACTCCGTATCAGTACGTACAGACCTCACTCAGTCTTTCTATTGTGTGTATGCACCATACTCTATTTAACCAGTCTATATTAATGGATATTTGTTTTCCCCAATATTTTGCTATTATTAATAATTTCACAATAATCTCGTGCCGACGTTGTTCTGTATGTTGGAGTTGTGCCTTCATGCAGCTTCTGTGCAGGACCGTTAGACCTGTGCATGTGTACTTACATGTTACATGTGACGAAATTCTCCGCGCAGGAGTTGCCCAAGGTGGCACCGTTACCAGCAGTATCTAAGAATGCATGTGGTCCCACAGTCTTAGTAACAGAGTATTTTATCAAACGTCTGGAATTTAATATGATGGGTGAGAAATGGTACCTCAGTGTATATTTTTCTGATTTTTAAAATGTGCTTAGAGTATTTTAAAGTATTTTTTAAGATGTTAAGTTTTTAACTCTTTAAAATGTTAAAAAGCAAGGATGTGACTTTGAGGACTGCGCCCCCGACCGAAGCCTTGTTGTTTTCAATCGCCTCACAGGCATGCGAAAGCTGGACAATGAACGAGGAAAACCAAGAAGAATTGATGCTTTTGAATTATGATGTTGAGGAAGAATACTGTATATGCCATGGACTGTCAGAAAAATGAACAAGTCTGTTTTGGAAGAAGTACAGCCAGAATGCTCCTTAGAAGCGAGGATGGCAAGACTTCATCTCACGTACTTTGGACGTGTTATCAGGAGGGACAATTCCCTGGAGAACATCATGCTTGGTAAAGTAGAGGGTCAGCAAAAAGAGGAAGACCCTGAACAAAATGGACTGACACAGTGGCTGCAACAATAGGCTAAAGCATAACAACAATCATGAGGAAGGCGTGGGACCGGGCAGTTTTTCATCCTGCTGTACATAGGGTCCACCATGTGTTTCTTTGTGACCATTTTTCCACTGGATTTCTGGCCTTTTTCATTTTTTGTGGGGGAAGAAGCCATTTCATTCACAGGAATTCTCTAACTGGAGTGTACTGCTCTAAGCTGTAAATCCAAACATTAAAAATGTTTTTTGACAGACATGTTTCTAAAACATAGTACACATTTGTCTGCCTTTAAAAAGAGAGTATGCAATTTAAAAACCCATTGCCATTGAGTCAATTCCCACTCAAAGCCATCCTATAGGACAGAGTAGAACTGCCCCATAGAGTTTCCAAGGAGCAGCAGGTGAATTGAGCAATTTAAGAAGATCTAAATTCTTTTTTTTTTCCTTTTATTGTGCTTTAGGTGGTTTACAGAGCAAATTCGTTTCTCATTAAATTACCGATACACATATTGTCTTGTAAGATTGGTTGCCAACCCCATGACCTGTCAACACTCCCCTTCTCGACCGGATTTCCTGTCCCCTCCTGCCTTCTCGTCCTTGCTCCTGGTGTGCCCATTTAGTTTCGTATACATGGTTGAGCTACATGTCTTACTGTTTTATGGTCCTGTCTAATCTTTGGCTGAAGGGTGAACCTCAAGAGTGACTTCAGTACTAAGTTAAAAGGATGTCCAGGGGCCATGCTCTTGGGGTTTCTCTAGTCTTTTCAGTTTTTAAAAGGTTTTTATACATTAAGAGGATTAGTCCTTTGTCTTTGATGTAAATTGCAAATATTTTCTCCCAGTTGCCATTTGTCCTTGCCCTTTACTTATGTTTTTTGCCATGGTACAGACACACACACACACACACACACACACACACACACACACACACACACACACACACACACACACACTAACTTTTATGGAGTCAAATTTATCAATTTTTATTGTCTTCTCGATTTTGAGACATAATATGAGACTCTTTCCCCACTCCCAAATTATAAATGATTCATCCATGTTTTCTTCTAGGACTTGTATGGTTTTACTTTTTACATTTAGGTCTCTGATCCATTTGGAATTTATTCTGATATATATGGGATGTGATTCTAATTCTACATTTTTGCATATGACTATCCAGTTATCCTAATAGTATGTATTAAAAAGTCCATTTTTCCCTGTTTTGGAACGACATCTTTCTCACATACTGTGTATGTATGTAATTATGTTTAACCTTGGACTTACTCTATTCTATTGGTTCCTGAGCCAATGCCACGGTTTTTAATTTATCAGAGCTTTATAATATGCTCTGTCATCCGACAGTGTGCCCTCCTTGCAGTTACTCTTAGGGTTTTCCTAGCTATTCTTGCTGCTGTGCCTTTCCAAATGAACTTGAGAATCATATTGTCTAGATGCAGGCCAGAAAAAAGAAAAAAAGTTGGTATTTTTATTTGGATTATGTTAAATCTGTGTGATATGAGTAATTCTATCCAAGAATGTAGTTGCCTTTCTTTTGGCTCAAATCTATTTTTACACCTTTAAGGAAAGTTTCAAAATTTTCTTCATATGTTAGCTTTATTTCTAAGTATTTTAACTTTTTTGTTGCTGTTGTAATTGGACTCATATCCTCTGTGACATCCAATTTTCACTGATTGCCTATATGAACACTCCTCTCTTCATAGTAAAATTTTATATCCTACTACTTGACTGAATTCTCTTATAATGTACATTAGTTTCAGCACTGATACTCTTATCTCTTCTTATTCCATTTTTTAAATTGTGGTAAAATATACATAACATAAAATTTAGACACAAGGAAAATATTAGCCCAAGAGACAGAAAGGGCCACATAAGCCAGAGACTTCATCAGCCTGAGACCAGAAGAACTAAATGGTGCCCGGCTACCACAGCGACGACCCTGACAGGGAACATAACAGAGAGTCCCTGATGGAGCAGCAGAAAAGGTGGGGTGCAGAACTCAAATTCTAGTAAAAAGACCAGACTTAATGGTTTGATTGAGACTGGAGGGACCCTGGGAGACACGGCCCCAGGGCTCTCCGTTAGCCCAAAACTAAAACCATTCACGAGGCCAACTGTTCAGACAAAGATTAGACTGGACTATGGGACATAAAAAAGATACTCGTGAAGAGTGTGCTTCTTGGCTTAAGTAGATACATGAGACTAAATGGGCAGCTCCTGTCCGGAAGTGAGATGAGAAGGCAGAGAGAGGGTTAGGAGCTGGTTGAACAGACATGGGGAATCGGGTGGAAAGGAAGAGTGTGCTGTTACAGTACAGGGAGAGCAATTAGAATCACATAACAAAGTATGTATCAATTTTTGTATGAGAGACTAACTTGAATTATAAACTTTCACTTAAAGCACAACAATTAAAAAAAAAAGTTTACCATCTTTGCCGTTTTTAAGTGTACAACTCAGTGGCATAAAGAACATTCACAATGTTGTGTAAGCATCATCCCTCCCTATTTCCAGAACTTTTACATCATCCTAAAGAGAAACCCTGTACTCATATAATATCCTTTCCTAATCTTATGCGTTTGTTTTCTCTGGCTGGACTGCATTGGCTGCTACTGACCTTTTGGTTAGTAGCTGTACCTCTGAACCACCGCGCCACCAGGGCTCCAGATCCAACGTAATGTTAACTGGTAGTGGAGACGGCGGGCTTCCTTGGCTTGTTCCTGGTTTTGGCAGGAGTAACACTGGTGTTCCCTCACTACACAGACGCCAGCCTTTATCTAGTATTTTTTTAAAAAATCAGGAATGAGCGTTAAATTTTGTCAAAGGCCTTTTTGGCAATTATAATCAAATTGCTTTTCTTAGATTTATTAATACGGAGAAATATGTTCATTCATTTCCTAAGACTGAACCAATTTTGGAATAAACTACCTCTGGTCATGAAATAGACACCCTGGTGGCACAGTAGTTAAAGCACTCGGCTGCTGAGAGGTTGGCAGTTGGAACCCACCAGCTGCCGCCCTTCAGGAGAAAGATGTGGCAGTCTGCTCTTGTAAAGATTACAGCCTTGGAAACCCTATGGGGCAGTTCTACTCTGTCCTATGGAGTCGCTCTGAATCAGAATCGACTGATGCAATGTGTTTGGTTTCATTTGGTTTTTGGGTTGTGATATATCTATCGTTTTCAATGACCTATTTGTTTCGTTGGCTGGTATTTTGTGATTTTTCTCCATTAGTGTTAATAAGAGATTGGCCCGGAGTTTTCTTATTTTGTAAAACCTTTGTGAGGTTTACATATTATATCGGTTATCTATTATCACCATAACGCTTCCTAAGAAGTAAACATAAGGCCTCATAGGCCTACAGCAATAAAATGTTTACTGCTCCTGTGACTGGGTGATCGGCTAGGTGGCTCTGATATTGGCTGCGCTAGCTTGAATATCTGGAGGTCAGGTGACCGTTGGCTGGAGCACCTGGAATGACCAGGCTCCTCCATGTGCCGGTCATCCTCCTGGTCATGTTATCATGGTCACGGCGCTCATGCAAGACAGAGCAAACCCAATCTTGCAAGCGGTTGTCAAGCCTCGGCTTGTATCACATTTGCTAACATCCCACTAGCCAAAGCAAGTCACATAGCCCGTCCCCGTCAGAATGGGAGGGCGTGGCAAAGTGACGCAGCAAAGAGTGGATACAGTAAGGGATGAAGCATTTGGACCATTTTTGCAGGCTATCTCAATTTTCCCTCACGATCACAATTATTCACATCATTCCCACATGTAAAATATGCTCATTCCCATCCCAGATCCCTTCAAAATCGCATTCAGTCATGACATCAGGCTCACAGTTCAGGATCTCATGGTCTACATGAGGTCTGGATATGGCTCCTCTTGTTCCAAAGACCTATGAACTAAAAAGACAAATTATCTGGCCCCTACACATTCAACCTAAGTGGATGAAACAAGGACAGGATCATTGCAAAAGCACAGTCGGTTGCCACTGAATCCATTCAGACTCACAGCAGCCCCAAGTGCGTCCGAGTAGAACAGCGTTCCACAGGGTTTTCGAGACTGTGACCTCTTGGAAGCAGATCACCAGCCCTTTCTTCCTAGGTGCTGCTAGGTGGGTTTGAACTGCCAACCTTTGGGTTAGTAGTCCAGCACTTAGCCAGCCATTTGCGCCTCCCAGGGACTCCTGCAAAAGCATTACCATCTAGAAGATGTAAGAACAGAAAGCACATAGCAGAGCTCCTTAAAAACTTCCACTGTTTTCTGCGTATCTGCTTTAAGTCCACTCCGCACCAAAAGCCACACCCAGTTATTTTTTAGCTCTCTCTCTCCAGGCTTCATCACTGACACTCCAGGTATGTCAGGCTGTTGTGAGAGAATTTTATGATTGCTGGATGGCGTTTTGTCTAGCTGAAGGATCTATTAGACAGTGCCGTAATTCCTTCAGTAGTCTTAATAACGTACCTCATAGCCCTTGATTTTGTTTTTACTTAAAGCCATGTCTTCATTTGATAATCTCTTAATGGCTTGAAGGGATGGAGACAAGAAGGTTATTTTTCCAATCTAGCAAGATCTAGCACCTTTATATTCGCTCTAAATTCTACCTGAAGTCTAGCTCGTTTTTTTCTGAGTGACAGCCCGCTGACATTGTCAACATTCTGCCTAGATACCACTTTTCTTAAGCCCAAAAGTTCATTAGGTACATTTTCTATCTTCCAGTTTACCACAGGTGCCATTTTTCCGGTCTCCTCCAATAGTTTCCCTGCATCTTTTCGGCCATCTATGATTTTCTCACCACTTTTCCGTCTCCTCCAATAGTTTCCCTGCATCCCTTCGGCCATCTATAATTTTCTCAC
The DNA here is from genome assembly GCA_030035585.1 of Dugong dugon. Taxonomy (NCBI): domain Eukaryota; kingdom Metazoa; phylum Chordata; class Mammalia; order Sirenia; family Dugongidae; genus Dugong; species Dugong dugon. The sequence goes on from CM057480.1 coordinate 1,735,577, forward strand.
CACTTTTCCGTCTCCTCCAATAGTTTCCCTGCATCTTTTCGGCCATCTATAATTTTCTCACCACTTTTCCGTCTCCTCCAATAGTTTCCCTGCATCCCTTCGGCCATCTATAATTTTCTCACCATCTTTCCGGTCTCCTCCAATAGTTTCCCTGCATCTTTTCGGCCATCTATAATTTTCTCACCACTTTTCCGTCTCCTCCAATAGTTTCCCTGCATCCCTTCGGCCATCTATAATTTTCTCACCACTTTTCCGTCTCCTCCAATAGTTTCCCTGCATCCCTTCGGCCATCTATAATTTTCTCACCATTTTTCCGGTCTCCTCCAATAGTTTCCCTGCATCTCTTCGGCCATCTATGATTTTCTCACCACTTTTCCGTCTCCTCCAATAGTTTCCCTGCATCTTTTCGGCCATCTATAATTTTCTCACCACTTTTCCGTCTCCTCCAATAGTTTCCCTGCATCTTTTCGGCCATCTATAATTTTCTCACCACTTTTCCGTCTCCTCCAATAGTTTCCCTGCATCTTTTCGGCCATCTATAATTTTCTCACCACTTTTCCGTCTCCTCCAATAGTTTCCCTGCATCTTTTCGGCCATCTATAATTTTCTCACCACTTTTCCGTCTCCTCCAATAGTTTCCCTGCATCTCTTCGGCCATCTATGATTTTCTCACCATCTTTCCGGTCTCCTCCAATAGTTTCCCTGCATCTCTTCGGCCATCTATAATTTTCTCACCATCTTTCCCGTCTCCTCCAATAGTTTCCCTGCATCCCTTCGGCCATCTATAATTTTCTCACCATCTTTCCAGTCTCCTCCAATAGTTTCCCTGCATCTCTTCGGCCATCTATGATTTTCTCACCATCTTTCCCGTCTCCTCCAATAGTTTCCCTGCATCTCTTCGGCCATCTATAATTCTGTCACCACTTTTCCGTCTCCTCCAATAGTTTCCCTGCATCTTTTCGGCCATCTATAATTTTCTCACCACTTTTCCGTCTCCTCCAATAGTTTCCCTGCATCTTTTCGGCCATCTATAATTTTCTCACCACTTTTCCGTCTCCTCCAATAGTTTCCCTGCATCTTTTCGGCCATCTATAATTTTCTCACCACTTTTCCGTCTCCTCCAATAGTTTCCCTGCATCTCTTCGGCCATCTATGATTTTCTCACCATCTTTCCGGTCTCCTCCAATAGTTTCCCTGCATCTCTTCGGCCATCTATGATTTTCTCACCATCTTTCCGGTCTCCTCCAATAGTTTCCCTGCATCTCTTCGGCCATCTATAATTTTCTCACCACTTTTCCGGTCTCCTCCAATAGTTTCCCTGCATCTCTTCGGCCATCTATAATTTTCTCACCATCTTTCCCGTCTCCTCCAATAGTTTCCCTGCATCCCTTCGGCCATCTATAATTTTCTCACCATCTTTCCCGTCTCCTCCAATAGTTTCCCTGCATCCCTTCGGCCATCTATAATTTTCTCACCATCTTTCCAGTCTCCTCCAATAGTTTCCCTGCATCTCTTCGGCCATCTATGATTTTCTCACCATCTTTCCCGTCTCCTCCAATAGTTTCCCTGCATCTCTTCGGCCATCTATAATTCTGTCACCACTTTTCCGTCTCCTCCAATAGTTTCCCTGCATCTTTTCGGCCATCTATAATTTTCTCACCACTTTTCCGTCTCCTCCAATAGTTTCCCTGCATCTTTTCGGCCATCTATAATTTTCTCACCACTTTTCCGTCTCCTCCAATAGTTTCCCTGCATCTCTTCGGCCATCTATAATTTTCTCACCATCTTTCCCGTCTCCTCCAATAGTTTCCCTGCATCCCTTCGGCCATCTATAATTTTCTCACCATCTTTCCAGTCTCCTCCAATAGTTTCCCTGCATCTCTTCGGCCATCTATGATTTTCTCACCATCTTTCCCGTCTCCTCCAATAGTTTCCCTGCATCTCTTCGGCCATCTATAATTCTGTCACCACTTTTCCGTCTCCTCCAATAGTTTCCCTGCATCTTTTCGGCCATCTATAATTTTCTCACCACTTTTCCGTCTCCTCCAATAGTTTCCCTGCATCTTTTCGGCCATCTATAATTTTCTCACCACTTTTCCGTCTCCTCCAATAGTTTCCCTGCATCTCTTCGGCCATCTATAATTTTCTCACCACTTTTCCCGTCTCCTCCAATAGTTTCCCTGCATCTCTTCGGCCATCTATGATTTTCTCACCATCTTTCCGGTCTCCTCCAATAGTTTCCCTGCATCTCTTCGGCCATCTATGATTTTCTCACCATCTTTCCGGTCTCCTCCAATAGTTTCCCTGCATCTCTTCGGCCATCTATAATTTTCTCACCACTTTTCCGTCTCCTCCAATAGTTTCCCTGCATCTCTTCGGCCATCTATAATTTTCTCACCACTTTTCCCGTCTCCTCCAATAGTTTCCCTGCATCTCTTCGGCCATCTATGATTTTCTCACCATCTTTCCGGTCTCCTCCAATAGTTTCCCTGCATCTCTTCGGCCATCTATAATTTTCTCACCACTTTTCCCGTCTCCTCCAATAGTTTCCCTGCATCCCTTCGGCCATCTATGATTTTCTCACCACTTTTCCGGTCTCCTCCAATAGTTTCCCTGCATCCCTTCGGCCATCTATAATTTTCTCACCATCTTTCCCGTCTCCTCCAATAGTTTCCCTGCATCTCTTCGGCCATCTATAATTTTCTCACCACTTTTCCGGTCTCCTCCAATAGTTTCCCTGCATCTCTTCGGCCATCTATAATTTTCTCACCATCTTTCCCGTCTCCTCCAATAGTTTCCCTGCATCTCTTCGGCCATCTATAATTTTCTCACCATCTTTCCCGTCTCCTCCAATAGTTTCCCTGCATCTCTTCGGCCATCTATAATTTTCTCACCACTTTTCCAGTCTCCAGTTCCAATGTCACATTTTAGATTTTTGTTTTGGCATCAATTTCTGTATCAATTATCAATTACTGCATCAGCTATCTATTATCTATCTACACAGTTATCTGTGACTAAATATTACTAAATAATCATAATTATTGCTAATAAATAATTTATGACTAATAAATCACTTTAACTCTTGGCATCTTGAAACAATAAATATTTATCTCATGAATCTACAGGTTGGTGGTTCAGCCTGGGCTGGGCTGGGCAGTACTTCTGGTCTCAGCTGGCCTCACTCGTGCATCTGAGATCAGCTACCTTGTGGGAGATCCAGGATGGCTTGGACAAGGCTGGCTTACGCACAACGTTTTCATGACAAAGGCAGAGAGCAAGCCCAACTGAAAAAATACTTTTCAAGCCCCTGCTTGTATCACGTTTGTGAAAATCTCATTGGCCGATGGAAGAAACACGGCTGAGCCCAGAGCAGAGAGACCAAAAAAACCAGACCCACTGCCATCGAGTCGACTCAGAGTGACCCTGTAGGACAGAGTAGAACTGCCCTATAGGGTTACCAAGGAGCGCGGCTGGTGGATTTGAACTGCTGACCTCTTGGTTATCAGCCGATCTTAACTACTGGGCCCCCAGGGCTCTCAGAATGAGAGGGCATTACAAAATCCCATAGCAGCTTTGGGGATATAGGAACATATGTGCTACGTACTAGAGGCATCAATGCTATACTTGCTTCCTAAAAATAATCTGGAAGTATTTCTTCTTTTTCAATGTTCTGGGGCAGATTATGTAGCGCTGGGGTTAACTGGTCTGTGAATTTCCCCATGAAGCCAACTGGCCTAGTGCCTGTTTTGTGAGGGTAGTTCTTTGATAATTTTCTTTTATGAAAATTTTGTGGTATTTTATGAAAATTAGTTTGTTTATACTTTCTTTACTGGAGTCATTTCTGAGGTCATCATCCATTTCACCTAGGTTCTCAAATGTATTTGCACAGAGTTGTGCAAAATAATCTTTGGGATTAAAGTTTTACTTAAATTTTTTAAGATTCTGTTATTTTAATCATTTTTTAAATCTTGTATATTTCTGCTTTCTCGTCTTTTTACTTAAGTTAGCAAGGTTTGTCTGGTTTTTCTTCAAATAATAATTAGTCCAATGTTTTGCTTTTCTCATTTATTAATTTGTGATCTTCATTATTTTCTTCTTCCCTTTTTGTTATTCTTTTTGCAGCTTTTGGGGTTCGATATTTAACTTTACTTTTATTCTTTTGTACTGATTGCAGTATTTCAAAGCTATAGTTCACTGATCACTGCCTTAATTACATACCATAGATTTCATTATCAATTTTTCTTTTAGAAGCTCTGAAGTTTTGGTTTCTATTTCCCCTTTGCTCCAACAATAGTGTGAGTAGCTTTCTGCAGATGGAAGGGACTTTACAAAAAGGTTTCAATTTCTCATTTTACTGCACAGTGATTAAGGAAAATTGTTTCTATTTTGTGAAAAATATTGAGGTTTTCTTTGTGGTATAATAAACTTTTTTTTTTTTTTCCCTAACCCCCCATTCCCCCTTTCCCTCAGTCCCTGGTTACCACTAATCTTTTGTCTTGATGGATTTGCCTATTCAATTTCAATGAGTGGGATCATACACTATTTGTTCTTTGGTGTTTGACTTATTTCACTGAGCATACTGTTTTCAAGGTTCATTTATGTGGTAGCATGTATGAAGACTTAATTTCTCTTTATGGCTGAATAGTATCTTATTGTATGTATACACCATATCTTGTGTAGCTGTTCACCTGTTGATGGGTACTTGCGTTGTTTCCACCTTTCTAACTATTGTGAATAAGGCTGCAGTGAACACTGGTGTACATTTGTCTGAGTCTCTACTTTCAATTTTTTGGGGTACATACTTAGGAGTGGAATTGCTGAGCCATATGGTATTTCTGTTTAGCTTTTTTAGGAACTGCCAAACTATTTTCCACAGCAACTTAAATAGTCAATGTTTTTGAGAATAATAGGTGTATTCTCTGTTATCAGGATGCACAGGTCAATACATATTCAGATCTACTTTACAGATTCTGTTTAGCTCTCCTACATCCTTACATATTTTTTGTCTCCTTGACTTCAGTCTTGGACTGAGAGTAGTGTGTTAAAGTTCTCTTTCACTACTAAGTGTCCATCTATTTTCCTTGCATAGCTACTCATAACTAATATATCTTCATTGTGAATTGTGGCTTTTAGAATTATAAAGTATCCTTCTTTGTCTTGTCTAATGTTTTCTCTGAATTCTGCGTTATCAGATGTGAATACTGTAGGCTTTGCTTTTTATTGTTTGAATTTGCCTGGTGTATGTTTGCCCATCCCTTTACTTTTTAGCTTTTCTGAATCACTTTATTTTAGATGTGTCTCTTGTAAGTAACAGAAAATAAGATGTTGGTTTGTGAGCCAATGTAAGCTTTTTAATAGATGGGTTGAGTCGGTTCACATTCATTGATTTGACTGATAGGCTTGGCCTTATTACACACTTACTGTACAGAGTGACGCTCTGTACAACAGAGCGAAAAACTGCCTGGTCCTGTGCCATCCTCAGGATTGTTGTTATGCTTGAGCCCACTGTTGCAGCCACTGTGTCAGTCCATCTCATAGAGGGTCTTCCTCTTTTTTGCTGACCCCCTACTTTACCAAGCATAATGTCCCTCTCCCGGGACTGGTCCCTCCTGATAACATGTCCAAAGTACATGAGACAGTCTTACCATCCCGCTTCTAAGGAGCGTGTCGGCTGTACTTCTTTCAAGACAGATTTGTTTGTTCTTCTGGCGGTCCATGGTATATTCAATATTCTTCACCAATAACATAATTCAAAGGCATCGATTCTTCTTCAGTCTTCCTTGTTCATTGTCCAGCTTTCGCATGCATGTGAGGCAACTGAAAATCCATGGCTTGGGTCAGGCGCACCTTAGTCCTCAAAGTGACATCTCTTGTTTTTTAACACTTTAAAGAGGTCTTCTGCAGCACATTTGCCCAATGCAGTACATCATTCAACTGCTGCTTCCATGGGCGTTGATTGTGGCTCCAAGTAAAATGAAATCCTTGACAACTTCCATCTTTTCTTCATTTATCATGATGTCGCTTATTGGTCCAGTTGTGAGGATTTTTGCTTTATGTTGCTTGCTGAAACCTTTCTTGCCGAAAGTGAAGAGGACTTGAAGCACTTACTGATGAAGATCAAAGACCACAGCCTTCGGTATGGATTACACCTCAACCTCAATAACACAGGAGTACAATCAGCAAAACCAGAATTTGGGAAATTCTCCCAGATAAATGACCCCGTTTCTTCAACAAGCAGAGACAGACAGAAGGACAGAGAGCGAGAGAAGCCCTAACCTGTGCCACCTGGGAGATGGTCCCTCCAGTCATCTGATGTGCCCAGGGGTCAGGCAGCACGTGGTCACAGCTGAAGGAGGCAGAGGACGCGCGTCCAGCAGGCTGTCAGGCTTTCCAGGTGGGAAGAGGGGAGGGAGGAAAGGAGAAGCCAGAGGGAGAGGAGGATGAGAGAACAAAGGACGGGGGAGCACGGGACAGACAAGGAAGGAAGCTGGGAGGCTGCATCAGATAGCTGAATGAGGAGGGAAGAGACAGCGGGAGGTGGGGGTTTCAGGATGTGAAACAGGCAGCTGATGGGAGAGGAGGGACAGTGGGGCGAGGGCTTGGGGTGTGGGTGACTGTGGGTCAGGGTTTGGGAATGGGTGGTCAGAGTCAGGGTTGGAGAAGGGCGTGGGCTGGGGTCAGTATAGGGGAGGAATGGCTGATGGGGTCAGGGTGTCAGGGAGGGCTTTGTCTCCTCCATTCTGCTGATTTCCCTGAATTTGCTTTACTTCTGCTTTTTGAAAGGGGAAAAGTCACAATGTTTATTGCATACATCCCAGACTCAGGGGTATCCCACCTCCTGGAATGAAAGACAGGGAAAGAGAGCTGCTTTCCTGCCCTGGGGCACAAGGGCAAAGGCAAAGGCAGCCCATCCGTCTTCAGGAAGATGTGCTGAGGCTGGGTTCCAGCTGGTCCTGGCCAGGCTGGGACACTCAAGGAGTCAGCAGGGGCAGGCAGAACCCCAGAGCAGAGGAGGTCTCTGCTGTCCTGGGCCGCATCTCCAACTGGGCTCCGTGAGTCTGGGCAGGCAGGTCTGCAGGGCACCGGGCTGCCAGAATTCACTCTGGGGCCCCCCGGGTTTGGGACACGATTCTCTGCTCTAGCTTGGCATACTGTGGGAGGAGGGCCTCGTAGACCTGGAGCGGCAGAAAGAGTAGTTTAGAATTCAGCAACTGTTTGCAACTTGGCAATTTTAAAATTTTACTAATCCTGTTTACTTGCCATTTAATTTTTTGGCTGACCCAAAGAAAGGAAGCATCAGCTCATGAAAATGGAAATGACAGTAGTCTCAAACCTTTAGTATAAAAACCCTCTTTTTAAACAATGCAAATTATGACCAGAGACCAATTTTTGTTATCAAATCCACAAAGGTTAAAAAAAATTCTAGGTAAAGGTAAGTGGAATGGCTGTCCCATGGCACAGGGGTGGTGGCAGCTGATGGTCCAGCCCTTTGGGAAATCAACTTGACTTTATATCTGCGTTGTTTCTGTACTTCTTGTTGTTAACTGCCATCAAAATGGCCCGACTCAGAATGACTCCACACACAACAGGATCGGGCAGTTGTAATCTACAATGTTTTTACTGGCTGACCTTCAGAAATAGATTGCCAGGCCTTTCTTCCTAGTCTTAGTCTGGAAGCTCTGCTGAACCCCGTTAACCACAGCAACAAGCAAGCCTCCACTGAAGGTGGGTGGTAGCTGTGCATGAGGTGCACTAGCTGGCAACTGAACCCAGGTCTCCCACATGGAGGGCAAGAATCCCACCATTGATGAGTGGGGTCTGGGGTCTTGCAAGTAGCCATGCATCAATTGGTCCCAACCACCTGGAGTAAAGGCGAATGAAGAACACCAAAGACACAAGGAAAGTAGTAGCCCAAGAGACAGAAAGGGCCACATAAACCAGAGACTTCATCAGCCTGAGACCAGAAGAACTGGATGGTACCTGGCTACCACCAATGACCGCCCTGACAGGGAACACAGTGGAGAGTCCCAGATGGAGTAGGAGAAAGGTGGGGTACAGAACTCAAATTCTAGCAAGAAGACCAGGCTTAATGGTCTGAGACTGGAGGAACCCCAGAAAGCATGGCCCCTGGATTCTCTATTAGCCCAGAACTAAAACAATTTCCGAGGCCAACTCTTCAGACAGGGATTGGACCGGACTGCGGGACATAAACTGATACTTGTAAGGAGTGTGCCTCTTAGCTCAAGTAGATACAAGAAACTAAACAGAAAGCTCCTGTCCGGACGTGAGATGGGAAGGCAGAGAGGGTTAGGAGCTGGTTGAACGGACATGGGGAATCAGGGGTAGAAAGGAGGAGTGTGCTGTCACAGTATAGGGAGAGCAATTAGGGTCACATAAAAATGTATGTATAAATTCTTGTATGGGAGACTAACTTGAAATGTAAACTTCATTTAAACTAGAACAATAAAAAAAAATAATTCAAGGATTCTAAAAAAAAAAAAAAGAATTCCACCATTGAGCCATCACTGCTCTCATATTTGTAATAAGGGGATTGAAAACATCCTTTGACCCAGTTATTCTCCTTCTGTGAAGCTCTCCTAAGGAAATAATCCTAAATGTAGGATGCCTTGTCCACCAGGGGTCTTCTTAAACTCCACTCAACATTCAGACTCAAGACTATCATGGGCCCCACACTGCAGTCCTCTGGGTACACTCTAGAAACAGCCTGTTGGCAGAGCGGCTGCAGGTGCTTCTCTTCAATGGGAGACCGGTCACCTAGCAGTCCAAACAGCAGTGCACGCAGCTGGCCGGAAGTGGGCTTCTGACTCCCCTGCCTTCCTCCTTCCCCCTACGTTACAGCTCAGGTGCAAAGCAGGCCTTCAAACTGGCTCGTTATGGTTCGAACCCCCGCTGAGAATTTGCATGTCCCCCCCAGGTATACGCAATCAGAATGTACACTCCAACAAGATGCCCAGGTGATGCTCGACTGGTGGTTCTCAGACTTGGTCCCTAACCAGCAGCATTAGCATCTCCTGGGAACTTGTTAGAAATGCAGATTCTCAGCAGGGGCTGGAAGCCCTGGTGCAAAGTGGTCAGATCCACATCGTACAGGCGCGAGAACACCTTGGCTTGGAAATGTCGCGCCCCGCAGGAATATCTCTGTAACAACTCCACAGGCCAGGAGACATGCCGGTCAGGAGGCGCCGTGCCCGGTCAGGAGGCACCGCACCCGGTCAGGAGGCACCCCACCCGGTCAGGAGGCACCGCACCCAGTCAGGAGGCACCCCACTCGGTCAGGAGGCACCCCACCCGCTCAGGAGGCACCGCACCCGCTCAGGAGGCACCCCACTCGGTCAGGAGGCACCGCACCGGCTCAGGAGGCACCCCACTCGGTCAGGAGACACCACACTAGGGAAGCCTTCAGCAAGACTTCCCATCAGGTATGTATAATTTTCCCAGACTAGGTATAGTTTCCCAATCAAAAGCCATTTTTACATAAGCTACGTTGTCTAGTAATACTTCTCACATTCCGTTTACATCTGATCTCCAGGGAGACAAGAGCTGGACAATTAACCAAAGGTCACATTCCCAAGCAGAACATGAAAGGGTTCTGTTAAGCTTTTACTCACATAGGGTTAATTGTAATAATGGGAAAATGAGAAGCAACTGCTCAAAGACTTGGGCAATGGTCAAGGACATTAGGGTTCATGCACCGGATAGATTATTATGTGGTCATGAAGAATGATGTCAGTGGTTACCAGGGGCAGGCAGGAGGGAGAGAGGAAGGGGGCTCCTGCTTAGGAGACCCTGAGCTTCTGTTAAGGGTGACGGCAAAAGTGGAAAACAGATAATGCTGATGGCTGCACATGATAAACAATGTCGCTAAACGGTAAACGTGAAAAAGGCTGAGATGGCACGTTTTGTGACGTCCGTATTTGCCACGATTTATAAACAATAATGTGCATGTGTACGAAAATGCTTACGTTGTAATCTTGAATTAAAAAAAAAAAAAAGCAGGCTATAAAATAACAGACACAGTGTGCTGTGTAATAAGCCAAAACCTCAAAAACCACCAAAGGAAAAAAGACCAGAAAGAAACAGCCCCACATTCTTCCTCTTACTGCCTTTTTTTTTTTTTTAAGTGGTTTTCGCCAGTGGTTCTTCAAGTCTTGCCTTAGAAATTTAGACAAACATCAGGTGAGCACGTTGTATTAAAGACCAAACAAAACACCCACTGCCGTCAAGTCGATGCTGACTCATAGCAACCCCACAGGGTTTCCAAGGCCGTAAATCTCTACAGACGCAGACTGCCACGTCTTTCTCCTGCAGGGCCGCTGGTGGTTTCGAACCGCTGACCTTCCGGTTAGCAGTCGATCGCTTTAACCACTGCGCCACTAGTGCGCCTTGTATTAAAGATAAATGACACCTTCAGGCCAGGGAACCCAGATTTTCCACTCCATCGTGGAGCTCACAGGTAACAACACTAGTACCTCATGGCAAGCCCATTCCTTGTTTATTTGCCTTAATTAGCTCCAGTCAATTCTTTTAATAACTGATTATGCAACTAGGGCCTCATCTGGTTGCAGCTGGGGCAGCTCTGATGGCGAAGGCTCAGGAAGGGCCTTGCAGGCTGTCAGAGCCAGTGAGAAGGCATCTGCTGGCATCTGAATCCACTATGAGTCTCAGCTGCCGGGCGGCTTAGAGAAATAATCCCTTTGTTCCTCCAAATGGAGATGGCATAAGTGACGTTCTGGTCCTCCCTGGAACATTCATCTGTGAAGTACACTGAAATCTTCTGGAAAAACAGACCCCATGGCTAAAATAAAGCAAAGGATAACAGGTGGCTCTTCATGAAGATGCCCCCCGGACAGCAGTCTTAAGGCTGAAGATTAAGGAGTCAAAGATGAAGCTGAGGGGGCTTTGATCATCTCTCCATGGAGGAAAGCGCAACGTTCAGCTGAACGGAGGGAGTACATGCTATTAAGAGTTTCCACGTGAGCACGAGCACAGCTGTAGATGTGATCAAAGAAAACAGGACGTGACCTTGCTCACAAGGAGCTTGCAATCCAATCCACACAGAGGTCACTGTGCCAACAAGCGCAGGCTGGAGCTGGTCACAATGTGGTGTCGAGGATTCTGAGCTTACACGTGGGTTCAACGGCAAAGAGGTCCATGAGCTACGAGTCATTTCCATCGTGGGAGGGCCAGGGAGAGTGGTGGTGCACACAGTGAGTGCCTGCTACCTGTAAGGAGGCAGGTGCCACTATTTGCTTCTCTAAAGCTTTGCCAACTCCCTTCTTTTTCGCTGGCCCCCCTCTAGAGAGGACGAAAGAGCCAGACTTCTCCCCAGCCTTTCTTCCAATGAGGTTGAGCCTATGACCAGGTGGCGGTCTGGTGGGGGCTTTGGAAGGAACAGACAAGTATTTCTCTCCCTGATAAAGAAGAAGCAAGAGAATCTCTGCCCAAACCTCCCGCTCTCCAAAAAAAAACCGAACCAGTTGCCACTGGGTCAATTCTGACTCATGGCGACCCTATGTGTTTCAGAGTAGAACTGTGCTCCATAGGGTTTTCAACAGTTATAATTTTTTGTAAGTAGATCACCAGGCTTTTCTTCCAAGGTGCCTCTGCATGGATTTGAACCGCTAGCCTTTCAGTTAGCAGCCACACACGTAACTGTGTGTGCCACCCAGGGGACTCCTTCTCTGCCCAAAGCCACCCCGATTCCTGCTGTTGAATACCAACTATGCTGAGTGAGGACATGCGGTCCGGAGCAGCTGCAGACACCTGTGGCCGCCTCGAGAGCATCCGGAGGTGCACTACCCAATCCGTGGGGCTCTGAGCACCTGAAATGCAGCCAGTGCCGTAAGGATAAAACGCACACCGGCTTTCAAACACTTCGTAACAATCAAGTATCACATGAATAACTTTTCATACTGATTACATGTTGAAACGACCATGTTTTGGGTACACTGGATGACATAACACATTATTAAAATTAATTTCACCTATTTCTTTTTACTTTTTTAAAACATGAGACTACCAGGAAATATTAGGTTACATCCGTGGCTCACGTTACATTTCCATTGTACATCGCTAACATGGAGAAGAAATGCAGGGAAAACGAGTCAGAGTGCAGATGTGCTGAACCACTGAACCAACACGGGCAACAACTTTCAGACTTCTGGTTCCGTGAGAACTTAAGGAGAGTCAAGGATCCTGGGTTTTTTCTTTTCTTCTTTTGGTGGCTGAAGGCATTCCTCTCTGACACACCTGACATCGTAAAGAAGACCCAGCCGGACAGCTGCCCTCTCCAGCCGGTACACTGCTCTGCACTTCCACGCTCACCATCCACTTCAGCCTCCCAATCCACGGGTAAAGGCAGCAGGACAGACGTTGTGCACACTTCACAGGTGGAGAGTGAGGAGTGTTGCCCAAGGTCACATGGAGGTCACGCGGTAAGGGGGAGGCAGAAAGAGGATCAGAGCTCACACGTCCTTGGTCTCAATGCAGGTGATTTCCACTGTATTGAGCGGCCTCTCAAACCAAACCCGTAGCCGTTGAGTCGATTCCAACTCATAGTGACCCTACAGGACAGAGTAGAACTGCCCCGTAGAGTTTCCAAGGAGTGCCTGGTGGATTCAAACTGCTGACCTTTTGGTTAGCAGCTGTAGCACTTAACCACTATGCCACCAGGGTTTCCCTCTCAAACATAAGGACCCCAAACCAAACCAAACCCACTGCCACCGAGTTGATTCTGACTTACAGCGATCCTGCAGGACAGAGTAGAACTGGCCCATAGGGTTTCCAAAGCTGTAAATCTTTATGGAAGCAGGCTGCCACATCTTTCTCCTGCAAAGCAGCTGGTGGGTTTGAACCACCGACCTTTCAGTCAGCAGCCGAGCTCTTAACCACTGCGCCACCAGGGCTCCTTAAACATAAAGACACACAACAGACAGATGCTTGGGTACAGCTACGTCTGAAGGGTCTGGTCAGTGCAAAGTATGAGCTGCTGCTTCCAAGCTGTGCTGGGAGACAATTCTCCAGGGCATGTCTATGTGTCTTGTGACAGCTTTTGTCTCAGACTATCTTGTCAAGGCTGTCTGTATGCAAACAGCCTCAGGAGAGAGAGAGTCTCCTTCTGGGGCAGAAGGCAGACATGTTTGCTGTCCAGGGTAATAAAGACAGCGTCTCCTCTGAGGGCAAAGGTTGGACAGGTTTACACGCAGCTGCTTTGTAAGGTTTCCTGAGCCCAGGCTCCCTCACCTGTGACGCAGACACACTGTGTACACAGTACATGCCTGTGTCCACTTCACATCACCCAGGGCCTTAGGGGGCCCGGGGGAGCAAGGAGGGCATGAAGCTCACACTGCCTGCAGTACTGTAATGAGGTCCTTTGTCTCTGACCCAGGAATCTTATATCTTCCGCCAGCAGCCACGAGACCGTGCAGGCTCACTGGTCAGCCTGCAAGTAGGGTAACTCTCGGACCCTCCACAGTCCTGACAGGATGCACCCACCCTGCTCCCAGGCAGAAAGGGGTGGTGGATGCTGTGGCACACTGCCCAGGTTCTCCTTCAGGAATGAGGAACTTCTCCCGGCTGCTGGCAACAGCCCTCAGCTATCAGCCCCCTTCGGGAATTGCTCTGGCTACAGAGAGCTGCCTCACCCCATCCTGGAGTGGCCCACATGCGGTGACTGGTTGACATGAGGTATAAAGGCTTGACCACCTCACCCAGCTTCAGAACTGACTGAAGGCACCATGGAGATGGCACCCAGCTTGCCTTCTCCCTCCTCCTCCTCCTCCTCTCTTCCACAAGTGTGGGTCCCAAGAGCACCCCCCTCCTCCTCCTCTCTTCCACAAGTGTGGGTCCCAAGAGCACCCCCCCTCCTCCTCTCTTCCACAAGTGTGGGTCCCAAGAGCACCCCCCTCCTCCTCCTCTCTTCCACAAGTGTGGGTCCCAAGAGCACCCCCCCTCCTCTCTTCCACAAGTGTGGGTCCCAAGAGCACCCCACCTTCCACAAGTGTGGGTCCCAAGAGCACACCCCTCCTCCTCCTCTCTTCCACAAGTGTGGGTCCCAAGAGCACCCCCCCTCCTCCTCTCTTCCACAAGTGTGGGTCCCAAGAGCACCCCCCCTTCCACAAGTGTGGGTCCCAGAGCACCCCCCTCCTCCTCCTCTCTTCCACAAGTGTGGGTCCCAAGAGCACCCCCCAATGAACCTCCCACATCCTAACTGACATCTCAGGATCTGCCTTCCAGGGAACCCAATCAGTGATGAGTGCGGTCTGCCTTCACAGGGACATCCTGGCCCGGGTCATGGCACGGCTAGCGTGGATCCAGGTTTGAGATCTGAGTGCCATAAACCCAGCGCACCTCGTGCCTAAGTGACAGTCTCCCAGTGGCTCCTGTCCCCTGGTGAGGTGGGAGGGTCCACCCCGACGCACACAGAGCAATGAAGATATGCCCAGCAATCGATCTGACCCCTGGCTGCAAAATCAGCAATATCCATGAATCCCTGCTGGACAGCTCGGTTTCTTTCACTCAGTTTTCTTGATGATCTCGAAAAGGGAGGATCTCCCCTTTAGTTGAGCACATCAAGTCTAAGGCAGGTGACAAAGAAAATCTGACCTTTTGGCAAAAAGAACCCGGTTGGCTTTCACAATGCGAACACCCTGACAGGATCCTGGCGGTCTCTCACCTGAGTGGCTCCTGGGGTCGGGGTCGCAGCTAATCGCGGCTGAGGGGCTAACTTCACCACGTCTGCAAAGGGCACCTCTGCTCCAGCTGCAAGGCCTAGAAGGAAGGCTTGTTTCACATCACTCATGCTCCACAGGAAGACAGCAGAGGTAAGAGGACAAAGGATCTCACTGGGGGTGAAACGGCACTAAGACTGGATTATGTTGAAGGCCACACAACTTGGTGGGTTTACTAAAAATCACTGACTTGTGCGTGTAAAACAGGTAAATTTTATGTCATGCAAATTATACCTCGATAAAGCTGTTTACAAAAAGAAAAGGAAAAAGCAAATTTCAAGCCCAGGCCTCTGTTGTTAGGTGATCCCGACTCATAGTGAGCCCACGTGACAAAGCAGAACTGCCCCACGGGGTTTTCTGGGATGTAATCTTTACGGGAGCAGATCACCAGGTCTTTTCTCCCAGAGAGCCCCTGGGTGGGTTCGAACCGCCAATCTCTCGGTGAGCAGCAAGTGCAACACCCGGACTCCTGAGGCCCCTCCTTAGCAGGGGACTAGTTTATCTTGCTCCCTGTGGTAATGACTGTCACAGAACAGGCCAGTTCACCCCCAGAAGGAGAGGGAGCACCCTCCACGCTCCCCACTGCCCACCATGTTCGAGTCACCCTGGTCTTCCTTCAATTTGTTCTGTCAGAGCTTTTCACCGTGTGGAACGTTCTGCTCCCACCTGCCTATTCCTTTCTCCTCAGGTAAGCTGCAGCTAAAAACACCGCTTGTTCAGGAGACCCTCCCTGACCCGCCAGCTCTAAGCACCATCTGCTTTTCCTCCGCGCCCTTTTCACAATTTGTGGCCGCATATTTCTTCGTACGATTGTTTACAGTCCCTCCTCTGCTGAACTGTAAGCTCCTCGAGGCCAGGGGACAGCGTCTCTCTGGGTCACCGCTCCCATCCCAGTGCCCAGCACCCCACCTGGCACACAGAGGCACTCAATAAGAACCCGTTGCCGTTGACCTGATTCCAAGTCATAGCAACCCAACAGGTCAGAGCAGAACTGTACCACAGAGTTTCCAAGGAGCGGCTGGTGGATTTGAAGTGCTGACCTTTGGGTTAGCAGCCGAGCTCTTAACCACGGTGCCACCAGGGCTCCACTCAAGAAACAGGCCCTGAGCAAATGAAGAGCATCACTGGACAAGACGGAAGGCTGCCAGAGGCGGGTCTGGTGATTGGATCGCTTCTGTGTGCCCTTTGTAGACATGGCCCTGTAACTCACACCCAAGTGACTGGGCAGACCATGCAGATATGGTCACTGTGGCCCACCAAAGGGATTGGTTAGTTTTACCATCCCACTGGGCTTGAGATAAGCCACCCCAGGGGCGGGAGAGAGAAGATCCCACCACCACCAAGGAAGGCCAGCGAGGAGCCAGCATGTACTTTGGACCCAGGATCCCTGCGCTGAGAAGCTCCTGGAAGCAGGAGACCGAAAGAGAGAGCAAGCAAGCTGTAACCCTGAAGATGGTGAGAAACAGTGGCAGCAGAGACCTGGCAATAGGAGACAGCACAGTGGGCTTCCTGGCCCATGGAGAGAAAGCTGAGTGCCTTTGGACTAAGACTGAGGGCCAGGGAGAGGTATGCCTGTGAGCACAGCTGGGAAGAGGCTGTCCTGATGGAAGGACTGTATTCTGAGAGTGCCTGAGCCTGAACTATAATCTGTTACTTCCCTAATAAACCCCGCAACTGTGAGTATGGCCTGTGAGTTCTGTGTGGCCATTGCAGTGAATTATCGAACCCAGCAGAGAAACAGACCTTGCCGTGGGATGGATGGTTGGTGTCAGAATTGGTAGGAAGGGGAAGATGGAGGAGGTATGTCTGACCTCGGGCTCGTAGGACTCAGCTCATCTTGATTCTCCTACCCCCTCGTGAAGTTAGAGTAGGTCAGACACTGCCCCCAAGCCATTTTACAGAGGACAAGAAACAACAGGGAATTTCTAGGCAATTTAAGCAGTAGTATCTGATCGACAGAGAAACCAAGCAACCACCTGGCACCACCCCCAAGAATGAAGAGAAACTACACCACCAAGAGTGAGCGTCCCCTGAAGACATGGGCCAGTTTTCCTAACAGAAGGTTACGAAATACCAGCTCAGATCCGTATGGAAAGGGAACAGGATGGTGGTGGGCTGCCCATCAGACAAATCCACCATTTTGCTGTGTTGTGGGTTGTGTGTGGGATCCACCCAGGAGCAGCTGGTGAGACAAGATCTCCAAACGGAATGGCTACTATGCCTCTAGTGGGGACTGTCTGCTAGGATGTAGCCCGGGCTTTTGTTGTGGAGGGCAGTGACCCAGTTACCTCTGGCAACTAAAGGGGCGTGAAAAACCAAACCTGTTGCCATCGAGTTGATTCCAACTCACAGCCACCCTACAGGACAGAGGAAAACTGCCCCATAGGATTTCCAAGGAGCAGCTGGGGGATTCGAACTGCCGACCTTCTGGTGAGCAGCTGAGCTCCTAACCACTGCACCACCAGGGCTCCTGGACATATATGTGGCCTCAGAATATTATTATCTACCAAGCTCCCTCTTAAAAATTCACTTAAGTTGTGTATTATAACAGAACTAGCATAGAAAAAAAAAAGGGAGAAAGAAATTGTGGGAAGGAAAAAAAACACCACCACCCAGGAAAACTCGTAGTTAAGTGCAAACAAAAGCAAATATGATATACAATATAATTAAAAACAGAACCACCTGGCAATAAATTCCCCGTATGATCTTGACCCAGGAGGTGGCATAAGGCACACATGCTGGGGAGGTAGGGAAAAAGAGTAAGAGGTTCATTCAATGGTGAAGAGAAAGACAGATCTGTGCACTGACTAATTGTCAATGCTGAAGAAAAATACCTCCATTTAAATGGGTGTGTGAAGAAGTCAAGAGTATGGGCAACACCCACCCAAAAGCAAAGACGAGAAGGCAGGAAGGGACAGGAAAACTGGATGACTGGACATGGGGATCCCAGGGTGGAAAGGGAAAGGGGGACAGTGCTGACACATTGTGGGGATTCCAACCAATGTCACAAAACAACTTGTGTATAAATTTTTGAATAAAAAGTAACTTGTGCTGTAAACTTTCAATTAAAACACACACAGAAAAGAAGTCAAGAGTGGTTAACCACTCAAAGAATGGCAGCACTAGAAAAGGCAAAAAACCTTGAGGCACACGGCAGCCTGCGGAGCTCCCTGAGGGCAGTGGACACAGCAAATGGGTCCAAACTGGACAAAGAACGCCCTTGTGGGCAAGTGCCATGCCCTAGGGAACCCCCCTAGATGGGGGAGATTCCTTTAACATCCGGAGTTCTGGGTAGGCCATCAAGAGAACACAGGGCCTCGGCGGAGCTGTCCAGGGTGCTGGACTGTCTGGGTCTGAAGCCTTCGGCCCGGTCTCAGCCTCTCTCGCTCCTGCTGAACAGGCTGCTCCAGACTTCATCCACCCTCCTCCCACCTGCGGTGCAGACCCAGGCCTACATGCCCTCAGCACACCCACATCCTTGTCCAGTATTCCTGTGCTGAGCCTGACTCTGTTCTGGAGAGGCCCCTGCCCCCTTTTACTCCCTAAGTGGAGAATACAGGAACAGAGGGTTTGGGTTGGTTTTGGCCCGATGGGAGGCAGGGAAGTGAAGCTAAAGCCCCCAAAGACTGGAACAGCCCAGTCTTGCCCTTCCACCCTCCTCAGCCCAGCCAGTGCCCCAAGCCCTTGCAGAGGCCGTTGTTCCCAACCCATCGACCTACCGTGAAAAGCTCGGTACGCAGAGCCCACACAGGCTGAGTTGGCAGTGTCTGTGACGTACACCGGGGCGCCAAATACGTCCGCGAGCACCTAGAGAGGACATGCTGGTTTTTACTGTCCTGAGTCATTCTCAGAAGGAACGTGGACATTTCGGGGTGTGTTTTCCAGCCTCCCCTTTCCCTTCCATTCCACCTCTACTGCTTTAAAAGTACACTCGGCCACGCTGCCAGTTCCCACCACTCTGGTGATAGTAAGACCAGGGCGACCTGGGGGAGGTCCTGAGCACAGAGTGCTCAATGTTCGTCAGCTTCTGATGACGGCAGGACACAACACAATGATCCCGGGACAGACGAAAGGCAGGACTCTTTGTTACTTAACATTCCAAAGACTGTCACATGGGGCCACACAGGGGGTCCTAACTGGAGGCGGCTTACGCAGGGCAAGCGGGGTTGGGTTAGCTAGGTTTCCAGGACTTCCCGAGGATTGGGTATTTTGAATAATTCTGCACACCCAAGGATTCACAATCAACGCCCATGGGAGCAGCAGTCAAGAAATCAAATGACGCACTGCACTGGGCAAACCTGCTGCAAAAGACCTCTTAAAGGGTTAAAAAGCAAAGCTGTCACTCTGAGGACTAAGGTGCGCCTGAGCCAAGCCATGGTGTTTTTAACCGCCGCATATGAATACAAAAGCTGAACAATTAACAAGGAAGATGGAAGAACTGATACCTTTGAATTATGGTGTTGGCGAAGAACAGTGAACATATCACAGACTGGCAGAAGAATAAACAAATCTGTCTTGGAAGGAGTACAGCCAGAATGCTCCTTAGAAGGGAGGATGGCAAGAGTTCGTCTTACGTACTTCAGACATGTTATCAAGAGAGACCAGTCCCTGGAGAAGGACATCATGCCTGGTAAGGCAGAGGGCCAGCAAAAAAGAGGAAGACCCTCAGCGAGATGGGCTGACACAGTGGCAGCAACAATGGGCTCTAACATAGTAACAAACTTGTGTGAGGATGCACAGGGCTGGGCAGTGTTGCGTTCTGCTGTATGTAGGGTCGCTATGAGTTGGAAATGACTTACTGGCACCTGTTATGGATTGAATTGTGTGTCCCCAAAACTGTGTCTGTCAACTTGGCTAGGCCATGATTCCCAGGATTGTGACTGTCCACCATTTTGTCATCTGATGTGACTTTCTTATGTGTTGTGAATCCTATCTCTATGTTAATGAGGCAGGATTAGAGGCAGTTACATTACGGAGGCAGGACTCAATCTACAAGATTGGGTTGTGTCTTAAGTCAATCTCTTTTAAGATATAAAAGACAGAAGCAAGCAGAGAGACAGGGACCACCAAGAAAGCAGCATGGGGAGAAGAGTGTGTCCTTTGGACCCAGGGTCCCTGTGCTGAGAAGCTCCTAGTCCAGGGGAAGACTGATGACAGGGCCCTCTCTCCAAAGCCGACAGAGAGAGAAGGACTTTCCCTGGAGCTTACGCCCTGAATTTGGACTTCTAGCCTCCTAGAGTGTGAGAGAATAAACTTCTGTTTGCTGAAGCCATTCACTTGTGATATTTCTGTTACAGCAGTACTAAATGACTAAGACAGTACCTAACAACAAGGAAGAAGGGGCTGTCCCAGGTGACAGGCATCTGGGGGGGCCTCGGGCAGTTGAGAACAGGTGCTGCAGCCCAGAAGTGTTTGGGATGTGGCTGGGGAGTGGTTGGGGTGTGGGCTTAGCAAACTGCCCATGAAGGGGATCTCCAAACTGGTCAAAACAGCACTCATGAAGTATATTACAGAGGCCACATCTCTCCAGCTGTGCCTGCACTGTTTCACCATTTTATCAGAAATAAGACAGGAGACTCAGTAAGTATGCTTAGTAAATGGCTGAGAGCTGGGGAGAGTGGAGTATCAGACCAGTATTAACAAGCCCGAACAAACTCTAATGAAAAAGGGCACACTTCATAGGGATAAAGGTAAAGTCTTCCATTTAGGTCCTGAAATTAAATCGCACATATGTAGAATGGAAAAGACTTGGGGGTCTTGGTTGAGCAGAGGGATTGTAGTAGGTGCCACAGATGCCCTGTTCAGATCCCCTGCCCCTGCTGCTGTGAGCACTGGCTGCTAATGGCTCAGGGTTGCCCCTCCTGAAGAGAACTGCCCTCTGCTGAGCAGAAGCCGCCTCTCACAGGAGGCTATGCCCATCACTCCCCACGGCAGCCAGCTGGCTCTCTTGTCCCAAGGAGACCCTGTGGTGTAATTCACACTCCAGGGCTCCCCATAAGATTAGGCCAAGGCAGACTCCCGCCAAGACCATATCCTTACTTTTCCTTCCGCTGACCTGTCCTGAATCCCTGAATCCAGAATGCCTCCTGGGGGCACTCTCAAATCACTTCCTGAGACTTCCCACTCCAGGCTCTGCCTCTAGGGAATCTTATGTATGGCAGGTATATGACAAGTCAACAGTTGATGCAGTTACTCAAAAGCTAAGGCAGCCTCGGGCTATATCCAAAAACGTGTGGCGTCTCAGCAAGAACACACACACGATGTGACAGGCTGAGCGTCAGGTATCTGCAGGTTGATTCCACGTTTGGTCGTATATCCCTAGCACAATGGAGGATCAGAAGGACAGAGACAATGTCTGGCAGCTGTGTTCCAAGAGGAACGATCGGCAGATAATCAGAGACATTCACACCGGAAGGGACAGGAACGTTGACGTTAGACACCAGAATGTTTGCTACCGGCACTTTCCGTGTGACCCCAGGGGGCAGCACTGCTATCAGAGCGCAGATACACAGGGTGGCAGATTTCACCTGAGCATGAGGCAGAACCTGCTTACAGTGTGAACTGCGACAGAGCTGGCTTCCTGGGAGACTGGGACACAGGCAGCCCTTCCTGCTGAGTCTGTGGCTCCTCCAAGTAACCGAGGTGGAAGAGGCCACAGTGCGGGGCCTTACCGGCACTTACCTGCAAGATGTCTCTGTTGTGAGATGCTCCTCCTGTGGCCAAAATCTTTGTCTTAGGCACTGCAAGGTAAGAGATAAAAATGAAGGGCAGTGGTCATTTCCTCAAAACAGAAAGGGCTATTTTCCAGAACCGTTCAGCCATAGAGGGCTTGTGGTAGGCTAATGCCTCCTGTGTACACACAGACTTGGGCGGAGGGGCAGAAGATCCAAAGCTTGCCTCTGTCCATGCAGGCCGGTCACATTATCTGCTAGTGAGGCTGTTGCAGGGGACTGCCCCATCCACCCCTTACTGTTTTTTTTCCAATAATAATAATAATAATAAAAACCTCAACAAACCAGGAATAGAAGCGACCTCCTTAAATTGATAAAGGTCATATATCCAAAACTTACAACAAATGCCACTCTTACCAGAAACATTGAGAGCATTCTCTTTAAGACTGAAGTGCGTCCCTAAAAAAAACATGCGGAAGTCCTAACCCCTGGTACCTGTGAATGTGACCTTGTTTGGAAATAGGGTCTTTGAAGATGTTATCAGTTAAGATGAAGTCATGCTGGAGTAGGGTGGGTCCTAACCCCATCTGAATAGTGTCCTATAAAAGAGAAGAGACATAGAGAGACAGACAGAGGAAAGACAGCTGTTACGGATTAAACTGTGTCCCCCAAAAATGTTCGTCAACTTTGCTAGGTCATGATTCCCAGTATCGTGTGGCTGTCCACCATTTTGTGATCTGATTTGATATCCTCTGTGTTGTAAATCCTAACGTCTATGATGTTAATGAGGCAGGATTAGAGGCAGTAATGTTAATGAGGCAGGACTCAACCTACAAGATTAGGTTGTATCCTGAATCAATCTTTTGAGATATTATAGAGAGAAGATAGCAGAGAGGAGAGGGACCTAATTATCACCAAAAAAGAAGAGTCAGGAGCAGAGTGCATCCTTTGGACTTGGGGTCCCTGTGCTGAGAAGCTCCTAGACCAACGGAAGATCGATGAGAAGGACTTCCCCCAGAACTAATACAGAGAGAAAGCCTTTCCCTGGCGCTGGCATCCTGAATTTGGACTTCTAGCCTACTAGAGTGTGAGGGAATAAATTTCTGTTTGTTAAAGCCATCTGCTTGTGGTATTTCTGTTATAGCAGCACTAGGTAACTAAGACAATGGCCATCCGGAGATGCAGCTACGTGCGAAGGAACACCTGGGGCTACCATAAGCTGAGAGAGACAAGAAAGGATCCTCCCCTAGAGCGTTCAAAGACAACATGGCCCTGCTGACTCCCTGAATTCAGACTACTAACCTCCAGAACTGTGAGACAATAAACTTCTATTGTTTAAAGCCACTCACCTGACTGTACTTTGTTACAGCAGCCCAGTGAAAGTAATACAGATTTTGGCACTGGGAAGTGAGATAATGCTGTGTAACGAATACCTGAAAATGCAGAAGTAGCTTTGGAATTGGGTAAGTAGAGGATGGAAGAATTTTAAGGTGGTTGATAGTAAAAGCCTAGGTTGCTTTAAAGACCAAAAGCAAAACTCATTGCCGTCGAGTCGATTCCAACTCATAGCAACCCTACAGGACAGAACAGAACTCTCTCCATAGGGTTTCCAAGGAGCAGCTGGTGGATCTATACTGCTGATCTTTTGGTTAGCAGCCGAGTTCTTAACCACTGTGCCACCAGGGCTCCACTCTAAAGACACTGTTGGTAGGATTGTGGATATTAAAGGCCATTCTGTGAGGGCTCAGAAAGAAGGAGAATTGTAGATAAAGTTTCTATCATCATGAACAGATGTTGCTAAAAATGTGGACATTAAATGTGCCTCTGGTGAGGACTTAATAGGAAATGATGAACATGTTACTGGACACCAGAGGAAAGGTGATCCTTGTTGTAGAGAGGCAAGGAACTTGGCTGAATGATGTTCGATTGTTTTGTGGAAAGTAGAACGTGAAGATTTGGAACATTCTCAACCTACCCTTACTGTAAAAATTAAGAAAGTGTGCTCCGGAGAACACAGCAAGGGTGTGGCTAGATCTTCCCTAGCACCTTCCCAGAGAACATGGCCCTGTTGCGATTTTGTTACAGCGATCGTAGGAAAGTAATACAACTGATATACCAGCCAGATCCAAGATGGCCCCCAAGTGATCCCTGCCTCCTGTTCTTCATGCCCTTTTGTAGCCCCTTCTCTCATTCAACAGGGCTGACTCATGTAACCAATAGGCTACTGTGTAAACAATCGTGTGTGAATTCCAAGACTAAGTCATAAAAGTCTTGGAATTCACACACCATTATTTTCCAAGACTAAGTCATAAAAGGGAGCCCTGGTGGCGCAGTGGTTAAGAGCTCAGCTGCTAACCAAAGGGTTGGCAGTTTGAATCTACCAGCTGCTTCTTGGAAACCCTATGCAGCAGTTCTACTCTGTCCTGTAGGGTCACTATGGGTTGGAATTGACTCAATGGCAACGGGGAAAAAAAGTCATAAAAGACACTGAGGTTTCCATCTTGCTCTCTCATAAATCACTCTCTTGGTTGTTGGTTTACTACCAACTCCTGTTAAAAGGCAAAAAGACGGAATAAAGAAAAATCAACCAAAAACATTTACAAAATTATTCATACCAGCATTGTTTATAACACCAAACTGGAAACACCCAAATGTTTTCAAATGTGTCACGACAGAATGGATCGATAAATATGTATAATCATGCAATGGACTATACTGCAATGAAAGCTAACAACTAATAGCTATACTATTTAACATGTATGACTTCATAAATATAACATTTGGTTAAACAAGCAAGTCACACAGGAACACACACAGTATAATTCCATACATTATGAAGTTCAGAAGCAGGTAAAACAAAAAATGTAAACTTGGGGATGCGTACATAGCTGGTAAAACTATGAAGAACACCGGGGAAATGATAACACAAAATCAGGACAGAAATTACCCCTGGCGGATGAGGATGAAATTGAAGAGGTGCACACATGAAAAGTTTTATGGTTCTAGCAATGCTCTATTTCTTCACCAGAGTGCTGGATAAACAGGTGTTTGATTTATTAATATGCTTTACTGTACACATATTTTTCAATTAGCTGCATGATGTATATAATCTACTGTATGCATGATATTTTTCACAATAAAAAATAATAGATCTCAACCTAATAAAAGATATATAGTTCAGCTTCTGGTTAAGATAGATTTGGTCAAGAAAGAACTTCACTTGTGCTGTAACAGTGAGAGAATGCTGAATAAACAAAAATAACCATATTTTATTTAAAGCTATCAAAAAGTGGTGAATGCAAACAAGACTAAATAAACTAAATTACAGAATGAGGTAAGCCCTTAAGTGCTGATTCATCCCTGTGGTATGGAAGAGGTAGAGGAGTAAGCCTCCAGAGGCAGATAAACTTTGCCAGGTTAAGGAAAAGCTGCTCAGACATTAACAATTGTTTGGGTTGGTGTGGCAAACTGGAATCTGGAGGAGCCCCAAATGCATAGCTACTCCTCCTCACCCACCAATTCCCCGTGGACGTCTACTGTGTAAGTGGGGATGCGAAAGCTAGGGGCAGGGTTGGAAAGCAGGAAGAGATTTCTGTAATCTCACAGTGCTTAGATCCCAAAGACCTGACTGAGGAGGGGACCTGATCCCAACCTCAAGACATCGCAATCACTGGTGAACTAAAACTAACTAAAGCAGCAATACTACATTGACCCAACTCAGTTAGATTTAGAAAGACCACACTCTTACCCTCGCTGCCTGAAGAAGAGCAAGCAATCCGTTTCTACAGGTAAATACCATATTTTTACACCAATAATGCATACCTTCTACATTTGTTTGCCAACCATGCCCTCCCCCCATGAAGTATTTTGTAAGCACCATTATGCCACTTTTTTTTTTACATGTTGCTGTAAAAAAATTAGCACAGCACACTTATGAAAATACCTTGTGGGAGGAGGGCACGGTTGGCAAACAAACATAAAAGGTGTGCATTATTTGCGTAAAAAATACGGTATTAGACACTTATTACAACTAAGTGTGAACTGATAATTATCTCAAAAGTAAAAACTTTTTGAAAGTAAAAGAAAATTAGCTACTTCAGTTACCGCTGTACTTTTAAACACAATGTCCAGCATTTAATAAAAAATCGCATGACATTTTAAGAAGCAGGAAATGGGAGAAAAATAGTCTATAGAAGCAAACACGCGGTTGAATTCACAGATAAGAACTTTACAATAATTATAAATATAATGAAAATTCAGAGGAAAAGAATGGACAAAATGGCTAAAATATGGACAACTTCAGTAGAGAAATAAGAAACTAAAAAAGAACCAAATGGAAATTCTAGAACTGGAAAAAAATACAGTACCTAAAATGAAGAATTTGGTAGACGGACATAATAGCACATTGTATACATCAGAAGAAAGGGTTAGTGAACAGGAAGAGGCCAACAGAAATTATCCATACTGAAGTAGGTAGCTAAAAAGAAAGAAAATGACAGAAAAGAAAAACAGAACAGAGAGCCAAAAGCCTATGGGACAATAACAAATGTGTAATTTAAGTCCAGAAGAAAAGAAAAGAGGCAATGTGGGAAAAGAAATATTTAAAGAGATAATGGCTAAGAATTTCCCAAAACTGATGAAAGACATTAAACTATACATCCAAAAAGCTCAGTGAACCACAAGCAGGATAAATACAAAGAAAACCATATGTAGGGATGTCATAATCAAACGGCTCAACATCAAAGATAAAGAGAAAAATTTTAAATCAGCCAGAGAAGAAAATTATATCATATTCAGGGAATAACGCTAAAAATGACAGTTGTTTCTCATCTGAAACATTAGAAGGCCAGAAGACAACGTATGACATCTTTGAAAGTGTTGAAAGAAAAAGTGTCAACCTAGAATTCCATTAAGTGAAAATAACATGAAATTAATGTTCTTTTGAACATGAGAATAAATACATTCTCAGACAAACAGAAACTGTGAGACTCCACTGCCAACATATCCACACTCTAAGAGTTGCTCTATATTTTTTCCTAAAGATCTGACTTTCCATCTGGTGTGATTTTTCCCATTAGCCTGAAAAAAACTTCCTTTAGCTTTTCTTCTAGTGCAAGTGTACCGGTAACAAATTCAAGAGTATAATATTAATTAAAGGTAGACTGTTGTAAGTAAAGGATTTCAATTTAAAACTTAATACAAAGAAGTATAACTAAAAAGCCAATTGAGGAGATAAAATGAAATACTAAAAATTACTCAGTTAACCCAAAAGAAGGCAGGAAAGACATAACAAAGCAAAAAATAACAGACGGAAAAGAAACGAAACAGCAAAATTGGAATGTAAATATTATCGATAATTACATTAAATGTAAATAGATTCTTCCCTTCCTTTCTTTTTTTAAGAGGTATTTATTGCCTGTCTTCCTTCTTTCTTTTCTTCCTTCCTTCCTCAAAAAGCCATTCCAAAAAAAACCAAACCCACTGCCTTCAAGTCAATTCTGACTCACAGCGACCCCATGGGGCTTCCAAGGCTGTAAATCTCTACGGAAGTACACTGCCACATCCTTCTCCCGTGGAGCCGCTGGCGGTTTTGAACCACTGACCTGTCAGTTAGCAGTCGACCACTTTAACCACTGCACCACCATTAGGCAGACAAGAGGTAGGCAGCCTGGGGAGACAGTATCAGACTGGGGCAGACCCAAGAAGGCACAAAGATAAGGGTGAGCAGACAGGCCCAAATGGGTTTCAAGGCCTGCATGTCATTGGGGGTGGGGGGAGGGCAATCTGGAGGGGTCAAGAAAACCGAAATGAAAGTGGAGACATTACTAGCAACCTTACAAAAATTAAAAAGATTATAAGAGAATACTATGAACAATTGTATGCTGACAAATTAGATAACCTAGATGAAATGGATAAATTATCAGACATACAAACTACCTAAATTGACTCAAGAAATAGAAAATCTCAACAGACCTATAGCAAAGGAAGAGATTAAAGCAGTAATCAAAAAGCTCCCAACAAAGAAAAGTCCAGGACCAGACAGCTTCCCTGGTGAATTCAACCAAACATTTAAAGAATTAGCACGAATTCTCAAATTCTCCCAAAACACAGAAGAGGTGGGAACACTTTCTAACTCATTCCATGAGGCCAAATTACCATATTTTTACACAAATAATGCGCACCTTCTACGTTTGTTTGCCAACCACACCCTCCCCCCACCAGGTATTTTCATAGCACACTATGACCACTTTTTTACATGTTGCTGTTAAAAAAAAAAAAAAAAAGCATAGTGCACTTATGAAAATACCATGTGAGGGGAGGGCAAGGTTGGCAAACAAGCACAGAAAGCAGCTGCCAATCTCAGCTCCATCCTTGCTCTGCTCACCCAATCAATCACATTTTGGGGGGGAACTGTGAAGTCTCTGCAGACCTTCGAGGTATGGAATTTTTTATAACACTCATTTTATTTATTTTTAAAATTTTATTGAAGTATAACATAACCAAAACCAAACCGGAACCCGTTGCCACTGAGTCGATTCTGACTCATAGCAACCCTATAGAACAGAGTAGAACTGCCCATAGGGTTTCCAAGGAGCGGCTGGCAGATTGGAGCTGTGGACCTTTTGGTTAGCAGCTGAGCTCTTACCTACCGCACCACCAGGGCTCCAAAGTATAACATTCAACCTGAAAAATGCACCTACAGCTTGACAAATTTCTACAAACTAAACACGGCCGTGTAACCCGAGAAACAGAACACTGCTGGCACCCCAGAGGCCCTGGCATGCGTCCTCCGGAAAGGTAACTACTATCCTGGTTTCTAACAGCAAAAAACAGTTTTGTCTGTTTTGGAATTTGATGTACACAGATTCCTACCACATGTGCTTAACTTCTTCTGCTCAGTGTTACGTTTGTGAACTTCATTTAGTGTGTGCTGAGCTTCATTCCTCTTCATTTCTGCACAGTATCCCAGTGTCTGAATACACCATAACGCGTTTATTTTGTCTACTATTAATACACATTGGTTTGTTTCCAGTGTGGCGGATATTAGGCATAGAGTTCTCATATAGGTTTTTGCATACAGTCTCATATTTACTTTCTCATATACGTCTTTGGTGAACACACACATGCATCTCTGGTGGATATTTACCTAGGAATGAGACTGTTGGGTAGATGTATATTCAGCTTTAGTGATGTTGCCCATAAGGTTTCCAAAAGGTTTACCTAATGCTTATTTTTATAGTATCCTCTTACTTGGTAGGTTCAAAGATGTAAAGCGTGTACTATGTAGAACATGGGTTGTCCATTAAAGTATCACAAGGAAGCCCTCGAGAAACAGACTTCTGAGTTTTTCTATCTTCTCTAGTGACATCAGCTGTTACCCAGAGGGACAAATACATCTTGGAAACCTAGGACTCTATGGTCCGTCCGTCCAACCTCCTTGCAGACCGTCCATTCCAACACCATCAGTAAAGGGAGTTCATTGACCTCCTAACGCTGCCTGTTCCACAGCTCAAGTTCCTAGAAATCCCCTTCTCCCCCTTATTTACCTCCCCATGGCCCTGGTTCTACCCTCTCAGTCCTTTCTCCAATGCAGTCCTCTGAGTTTTGACAGAGGTACCACATCCCCAGTCTTCCCTGCTCCACACTGAAGTGCCCAGGACAGTCTCCATAAGCAGATAGGGCCTGATCAGGCTAGAAGGCCAAGGTCCAGCCATGGCTCCAGACCAGACCCTTCCCACCTAGATGGCCGCATTACTCATGTCCACAGGGTCCAGAGCTTGGGACATTTAGTCTGAGGCTTGGAGCCTGGGGTTGCAGAAAGAACTCTCCAAATCCTACAGATGTTAGCCAGGAGATCTGGCTACTGGGGACGGAGCAGAGAAGCAGGAACAACCTGCCTCCTATTCCATACCTAACCACAGGTGCCCACTGACTTGCCCTCTCACCCCACCAGAGGCCAGTCTCCATCCCCCTCTGGCACGAAGCCCCCTGTAGCTGAGCCTCAACAGACCGTGCCCTGCCAGCCCAGGCCTGGAGGATGAGAAGTGCTCAAGCATCTCAGGGTGTGAGCTAGGTCCTGGGACCCAACCCCAGAAGAGACCCCGCCGGCAGCTCACTTACTGACTCGGTAGCCCAGGCCCTCGGCATGAATCCTCTTGGCCATGAATTGTCCTTCGATCAGGGCTCGAATCTCCACATCCCTGGGGAACGCTGAGACCTGTCATCAGGAGAAGGGGGCACAGAGTGAGGAACTCATGTTGTCCATTCACGCATGTGTGTGGTCTCTTTACACCATGACCCAGACTGGAAACTCATGACTCAGGGCTCCAGTGGAGCTGCAAACGTAGCCCGTTCTTTAGATACTGACTTTGCCTATCTCTCTCTCTCTCACACACACCTCACACACACCCCTCACACACCTCATACACACACTCACACACCTCATACACGTACCTCATACACTCACACATACCTCACACACACCTCACATACACACACCTCACACTCACATACAAATCACAATCGCACACACTCTCATACACCACACACACAGCCCACATACACACACATACACCATACATCCCTCATACACACTCACACCACACACACACACACCTCACAGATGCATCACTCTGGGGACTGCGAGGCATCATGGAGCTCAGTCTCCTCAGTCAGGCAGTCATGGGTTCAAGTTGTGACCGCCATTCCTCTCTGGGACCCTGGATACTTGCATCTAGCTGTGACTGCCTTGGTTTCTTTCTTCACCCTTTCTTACAGATTGTCATAATGATCAGTGTAGACAGCAGAGCCTGGTGTACATGGCTGGTTCTCAGGGCATGGAGCCTGTGCTGAGGAACCACAGCTGTGGAGAGGCTGTCACACTAACTCGAGGCTCACCCGTTTCTCCAGCCCCTGAGGCCGATGGTGGTCCACCACTCTCCCCTCACCAAGGCTCTAACCTCACTGGCCTCCTTCTAGTCCCTCAAGCTCTTCCCTCTACCTGGAACGTTGCCCCCACTCTTTCCTGGCAGGATCCTTCCCAACCTTCAGGTGGTGATCTAAAGACCAGCCGTCCTTGTTAGTACAGGGGTGAATATTCCCGCCTGTCAACCTAAAGGCCACCTCTTCAGAGAGGCTACTCTTGATCACCCGTCCAGACCAAGTCCCCCAGCCCGTCGATTTCTCTAGCGGCATCTGCTCTTTTCCCACCACATCACACGTACTCGCTTGTTCGCTGTCCGCCTCCCTCCTAGACTGTGGGCTCCATGGGGCGGGGACCACGTGCGTCTCGTTCTCCTTTGAGCCCTCAATGCTTGGCACCAACCATACATGTCTGTCAATCGAGTGAATGAATGGATGGAGAAGACCACCTTCTCCTGGACAAATCTGGGTAGAGCTGCACAAATGAACAGGCATACCTTCTCTCTGTGAGCAACAGGAACCACACCGACCCTCCATCACAAGACTGCAATGAACTTTCCATTTGTGATTCAGTGGGTACCGCCGTCACCAGCCACACAGCCCACTGCCGACTGTGGCTGTTACTGTTACTAACTAGAGCGTCTTACAGAAGCTCCCCACACGTTCATCAGGTTCAGAAACATCTCTCAGGTCTGACCCACAATGTGATGATGTCTCTGGTAACTAACCGAATAGTCAGTTCACAGCAGCAAGTATTGACTGGGTCCCTCCTGGGAGAGGACACATGGTGGTGATGGGGGCAGGGGTGCAGCTTCAGAGCCAGAGGACTGGGTCTGAGTTCCCTCCACTCCCTATGACCTTGTGATTTCGGGCAAGTTATTTAACCTCTCTGAGCCTCCATTTCTCCATCTGGGTAAACTGGGATAGTAATGCCCACTTCATAGAGTTGCTTTGAGAAGTAAAAGAGCTGTAGAAACCCACCAGCACCACGCCCAGAATCAAATCACACTCGACAAAAGTTCATGCCTCCACCGGCCCGGAGGCTCCCTCAGTCAGGAGGAAACTCATATGACCTCACGGTCAGCGTACCAGGGCTCCAAACCCCTTTGCTCAGGTTCAAACCCCTGCTGAGAATCTGCAGCCCAGGGAATGCTAACGCTGCTGGTAAGGGACCAATTCTGAGAACCACTAATACAGCAACCAATCCAAAACCCGTTGCCGTCGAATCGGTTCGGAGTCATAGTGACCCTAAAGACAGAGTAGAACTGACCTATAGGGTTTCCAAGGAGCAGCTGGTGGGTTCGAACTGTCAACCTTTTGGTTAGCAGCCGAGCTCTTAACCACTGCGCCACCACCAGGACTCCACTAGCAAGAACAGTGGTTCTCAAAATGTATTATACGTAAGAATCATCTGGGGATCTTGTTCAACTGTAGATTCTGATTCAGTACATCTGGGGTGGAAACACAATTCTCAGCAGGGTTTCGAACCGGTCCATTGAAACAAGCACTGTGAAGCTTAGCAAGACTCAGTGTGGCCATGTGCTCACTGAGGCAAACCCAAAACCAAACCCATTGCCACTGAGTGGATTCCAACTTATAACGACCCTACAGGACAGAGTAGAACCACCCCACAGAGTTTCCAAGGAGCAGCTGGTGGATTTGAACTGCCGACGTTTTGGTTAGCAGGCAAGCTCTTAACCACTGCACCACCAGGACTCCATTCACTGGGGTAAGCCCTTGGGTTTTCTGCGCTCTTTGAAGGACAGGATGGTGCCCGTCTTGCAACCTGCTGATTCCCCAGCATCCAGAATGAACCCCACCTGGCCCATCAAACACGTTTGTTAAAGCAATGGATGTGCAAATGAATGAAGTCTCTAAAACTGGCATAACTTGACTGGCAACGATTACATGTAACACTCAGCACCAACAGCAATAACACACGTACCTCGCAGTTTTCTGCATTAAACCTGTGGCGCCCAACAATTTCCGGGGTGATCTCCATTACATCAAAATAAAAACCTGAGACAGGACGAGGAAGAGATCAGCTGTCAGTGGTCCAACAAAACATCAGCTTCTCAACAGTCTTAGGAAACAGCACGATGAAAGGACCCCACGTCCCGGTGTCCCCTGGCCCCAGCGGCCCCCAGACCTTGGAATACTCTCAGTTCTTCTTTCCAACAGGACAGAGGGGACTGGAAAGGCCCAGGCTAGCTTTTCTTTGTGAAAAGCCTTCCTGCTCTCAGCTGGCAGCCCAGGTCAGAAAGCAGCAGCCCCGCACCCAAGAACACCAGCCAGGCTTTGACCAAGGGGCCCATCCCTCCCCTGCTCAGAAGGCCACCGGGGACGCTGGTGTCTGGGGCAGAAAGCTGTGGATGGGGGCTGCACTGGGTAGACCAGGTGTTGTGGCTGCCATCTCTGATGCTGTCACCGGGGCTTCAAGGGGGACAGAAGGCACAGCTGTGGACTGATATATGCTTGGTGCAGAGACGGCAGCCAAGGGCATCCTCAGGGCCCCACCTGCATCCACAACATGGGGTCCCACACCAACTTGTAAGGCCCGTGAAGCAGATGTGCAGACAGACAGGGCCCTCCTCACTCCCCACCTGTGAGAGCCCAGGCCCTGCCCCTCCACGGGCAGCTGCTACCCTTCGCAGGCCGGGCATCACCGAGCAGCCTACCCAGGTTTCCGCCGTTCCCCATCTCTGTGGCCTGCAGCGCCTTCGAGAACTCGCTCCAGGAGCAGGAAGCTGACTCATCTCGGATCCTCTCTCTCATCAGGGAACCATTTTTAAAGCTGCAGAAACACACGCACCAGCTCTGGGGGAGGGACTCGGTGCTTGCTGACAGAACCACACGTCGTTGAAGAGTCCCAGGCAGAGAGCTGCAGGTCAGGCTGGACCACCAGCCAGTACACACAGGCACCCTGAGCCACCCTCCCTCAGGTATTAGGCCCGCACAGGCCCCTGGGAGACGCACCTGTCTCAGGTTCTGTATATCAGGAGGCTGCCACAAAGGAGCCCCAGGCAGAGACAGGTAGCTGAGGTTTCTGTACATTGTGTCATCTGTACAGCAGGGCGGGGCTGATTAGATTTACAAGGTCCCGGGCAGTGCAAATGGTTAAAGCACTCGGCTGCTAACTAGAAGGCTGGAGGTTCCAGTCCACCCAGAGGCACCTCAGAAGAAAGGCCTGGCAATCTACTTCTGAAAAATCAGCCACTGAAAACCATACAGAGCACAGTTCTACTCTGACACACATGGGATTCTCATGAGTCAGAGCCGACTCAATGGCAACGGGTGGTGGCAGGCGGTGTGGACGTGTTCTCTAGTGGTTTTGGGGGGCTCAGAAGGTTGAGAAACCTTCTCCCTCGGTGGCTTCTGACAGGTGTCCAAGGCCTGCGGTCCGACCACAGGGCAGGCCCCTTCTGTGAGAGCCACCAGGAAGCAGGCATCCTTACACCACTTAGGGAGCGTCTGCATTACAGCCGGGAGCGTCAGACGCTACAACACGTGAAGTAAACACTCGGACTCTCCCTGCTTTACAACAAGGGAAGTGGGGCTCAGAGGTGTCATGGGGCTTGCTCCAGGCCACACGAGACATAGGTGGTGGGTCAGGATTTGAGCCCAGGACTGGTGGACACCCTGTCCTGGGATCTTCCCCACCCACTCTGCTGTCGGCTGGAACCAATGGGTGCCTGGGTCTGAGCTCCCACAGGAGCCTGCTTAGTGGAAAGACTAGGGGGGCTCACGATGGCCTGGGTCTGCCCGCGCCTCCTTCCTCCCCACCCCAGGTGGGGCACCAACACCCACGCCTACCACAGGAGGGCCATGTAGTGCTGGGGATCAACCGGGTTGCAGAAGATGTGGCCTTCCAGGGAGGGCATGGGCTCCTGGAGCCAGAGAAACAGGGTGTCGCTGGTGCCCAGGCTGACCTGGGGAGAGATAGGCAGGGGGGAGGCGCGTCGGGCTCCACCCGGCCTGTGTGTGCACGCCCGGGGCCCTCTGCAGGGACGCCCTCTGTGCTCAGCACCCGGACCCCCGCACTCCACGCCTCACACCGCAGTCCTTCGGTTTAACGCCACTGGAAGCTTCTTCTGACTCTCTCGCACGAGACCACATAGTCAGCCCTCAGTCAGCCCGTGAGCCGGCTTTCCAGAACCTCCATCTAAACGATGCTTCGGGTGACAACCGGTTCCCCAAACTTTCCCACCAGGCCCTGGAGGGCACAGGCCACGGCGTCCTTGTTTATCTGGGCAGCTCACAGCCTCTGCCCGACCAATGGCCCTTCTGCCACTGTGCCCATAAGCCTGGCCACTTAGCAAAGGGCAATCGCTTTCTAAGAAAGAAGATGTGGGCAGGGCAGGTCCTGCGTCTCCCCAGCCCCTCCCTCAGCTGCCTTTTGGGGTTGGCAGACCCTCTGCTAAGCGGCAAAGATGCCACTAAAACCCAGCCCCTTGTCCCCTGGGGCAGAAGGAGCTGGCTCTGCCCGTGGACATAAGAAGCCACCTTACCACAATGTCACCTTCCTCCAGCCGCATGCCTGCCAGAGATGCTAAGGATGGGAGGGGAGCCTCTGGTGAGCTGGAGGTCACAAAGGAGTCACAAAGCAAACCACACCACCACTCCCACCCAGCCCAGCCGCCCAGGGAGGAGAAGGGCTCAGGGGCCGGAAGGCGGGGCCTCTGTGCCAGGTCATGTTTACTGTCTGTGCCCCCTCTCTGAGACATGAGGCCCAAAACAGGGACGCCTTGGAAGAAAGGCCTGGCTATCTACTTCTGAAAAACCAGCCCTGAAAACCCTGGGGAGCACGGTTCTGCCACCACACACGTGGGGTCTCCATGAGTTGGAACTGACTTTACAGCAACTGTTTAGTTATTATGATTGTACGTGAATGTTAACAAAGACCTTCAGCTCTATTTCTAGGCACACAGCTGCACTCCCAGACATCTGTGTCTCTCTCTTTACATTTTTTTTTGGTCCATTTCCTTCTCGTCTGTACAACCACTAGGAGGTACGTACAGGAAGGCTAATAAATGGTCAAGGACACCCCCGGACCCCCTGCTAACTCAGAGCCGCAGCCACTCCCAAAGCCCACCGTTCAGCCAAAGATTAGACAGGCCTATAAAACAAGCACTAACACCTGTGAGGAACGTGCTTCTTAGTTCAATCAAATACACTAGTCCAAGTGGGCAAGACGTGCCCGAGCAAAGACGAGAAAGCAGAAAGGGGCTAGGAAAACTGGACGGATGGACACGGGGAACCCGGGGTGGAAAGGGGAGAGAGCTGACACATTGCAGGGATGGCAACCAATGTCACAAAACAATTCATGTATAAATTTTTGAAATGAAAAACTAATTTGCTCTGTAAACTTTTACCTAAAACCCAATAAAGTAAAAAACAGGTATGGAGACCAGGAGGACGTCAGGAAAAAACTACAATGAGATTTTTTAAAGAGGGGGAAACGGAAGAGTGACCCATACTCCTCGACACCGAGAGACGCAGGGGTGGTCCGAAGAAGGGCAGTCCTTCTGGTGAGCAGCTGAGCTCTTAACCACCGTGCCATCAGGGCTCCACTTGGGAAATACACTAAAAAACTATTTGTCATTTCTCTGAAATTTAAAATTTAGCTGGGTGTCCCATATTTTATATACTAAATCTAGCCACCCTAATTTGGTGGTTTATTAAGTCAAGAGTGGCCCACTCTGGTCTTTCTTCAGCTGGTCCCTCGAGTGGGTCTCAGGGCCCGTGGAGGAAAGGAGAAGAGGACAGGAGGCTGGAGGAGGCAAAGGATCTGGGACTACAGGGACATGTGGACGAGGAACAAGTCGTACGTACCTAGAGCTCATATGACGGGGCGGAGACGCAAAACCACGTAATGGGAAGGCTGGAGGAACTGGGATGCTTAGATTGGAACAGAACAGGCAAGATGGGGGAAGGGTGGGCATGGCTTCCTAGTTTAATCCCCCGATCAGTTTTCACCTGGAGGGGGCAGATGGATGTGCCTAGTGGCTCCTGAGGACAGAGTTAGGGCCAAGGTGGGGGCAGGTATAAGGAGTCACGTTTCAGGCCAGGAGCAGGCTGCCAGGGAGAGAGGGGGCCCCACCACGGAGGGCGTCACCAAGAGGCCAGACTAGCTTTCTCAAATGTCCAGCTTGGCCCCAGTCAGGCTACCTAGAGAGTGAAGTACCCCAGGTACTCACCTGGGTTGTCCCCCGTGAAGGCCACCACTTTGCATCCTGGATGAAATCCATAGCGCTGTACGTAGTAGGAAGAAATGGTGCCCTGTGGAGAGCAACAACACATAACCACACATGGCACGCGGCCCCACGCTCCACGTGTAACCACACACGGCACGCGGCCCCATGCTCCATATATAGCCACACACGGCACATAGCCCCAGGCTCCATGCGTAATCACACAGGGCGCGGGGCCCTAAACTCCACACATAACCCACATGGCACACAGCCCCACGCTCCACACGTAACCATGCGTGGCACGCGGCCCCATGCTCCACACATAACCACACACGGCACGCAGCCTCGTATTCCATATATAACCACGCACGGTACATGGCCCCATGCTCCACACATAACCACGCACGGCACACAGCTCCATGCATATGTTGGATGATGCGGGCTGGCTTTCAGATCTGCCTCACGTGCCATAGGCTGCTTTCAGCACATCAGCGTTAATCTCAGAAGAGAAGTATTTCCGTGGCTGAGACCCTGCTTCGACTGGGAGCCCCAATGGGGAGTGCTCTCAAGGGCCCTTTGCTCTAGGGCCCATCCTCCCAGCTCCATCTCTCCCCAGGCCTGCAGATCCCGCTTCTCCTTCCCTCACACACAACACTCTGTCCCACCTGAGTGTTCTGGTGGTTCTGGCTGTGCACACATGCCACCCACTAGGGCTCCATTAAAACCAAACCCACTGCCGTCAAGTCAGTGCAACTCACAGCAACCCCATAGGGTTTCCAAGGCTGTCAATGTCTATGGAAGCAGACTTCCACATCTTTCTCCTGTGGAGCTGCTGGTGGGTTCCAACCACCAACCTTGCAGTTAGCAGTCGATCGCTTTAACCACTGCACAACCAAGGCTCCTAAAGGGTTCTCAGGCCAGGGCCCAGGCATCTCTACTCCATTCTCTGTACAGGACAGCCAAGAACAGCACCAGGCAATCTGGGCATGCCAGGTCATTCACAGCAGCATCTATTCTGAATGGGGGGGTGCCACACTGACTGTCACATATGTTTGATATTAACATTACCTCTGGGACCAAGCACTGTCTTAAGTGCTTTACAAGCATTAACTCAAATAACCCACAAAACAGCCCTGTGAAGTAGACAGTATGATTCCCATTGTTCCAGATAAGAAACCGAGGCACAGGTCAAAGTCACAAGCTGCCTAACGGTGGAGCCAGGATCCAGCCCCAGGCCACCTGGCATCAGGGTCTGTGCTCCTAACCATTACACTCTACCAAGCTCACTGCCATTTCTTTTTCTTTCCCCCAAGACTGCCTGCTTCCAGCTTCAGTGGGGGGTCCCTAGCCCTAGAATTTCAGTATTTTGTACATGTTTTTCAAGTGTAGAGTCACCCAGAAATTATGCCTTTGATTTGTTTCCCCTATTCTAATAAATTTCTAGTGGAACTTTCCAAAGCTTCTCCTGCCCCTAGTCACCAAAAAAAAAAAAAAAAACAAAACCCAAACCCCTTGCCTTTGAGTTGATTTCAACTCATAGCATCCCTACAGGACAGAGCAGAACTGCCCCACAAGGTTTCCAAGGAGTGGCTGGTGGATTTGAACCACCGACCTTTTGGTTAATAGCCAAGCTCTTTACCACTGCACCAACAGGGCCCCGCCTCCCCTCCCCAAGCTTGGCTGCTGGTCAAAAGGTCAGCAGTTTGAATTCACCAGTCGCTCCTTGGAAATCCTATGGAGCAGTTCTACTCTGTCCTGTAGGGTCACTATGAATAGGAATTGACTCGACAGCAAGGGGTCCCCAGGCAGGAGGCAGTAATCTATATATGTAGCTGAGCACCGATCACGGGCAAGGTACTGACCCCGACGCTTTAATCTGACCTATGTCAAACACTTGTCTCACACTAGACTGAAAATCCCATGCGCGTGCCCGTGTGTAGACTGAAGCCTATGGACGTGTACTGCACTGCTTCCCCAGTAGCTGCTGGCTCCTGAATGAGCCACATCCCCGGCAAAGCCGCCTACCGCAACTGATGACGAAGGCACAGGCAGTCCAAGCTTCTCCTCTAACTGAGGAGCACAGGCACCAAGGCAGGCCTGGGACCAGACTTTGTCACGTATCTGCAACAAGTTCATCCCAGAACCTAAGGGAGGCAGGAAACAAAAACCAAAAGGATATAGAGCAGGCTGATGCACTCACAGCAAACTCGTACCTGGAGCTCTTCCCTAATGGAATATGCCTAGGTCCTTCTGGAACCAGAGAACCAGAAGCCAGCGGGGCCCTTGGAAACTCATGGCACCACCACCTCCTCCAAATATTCCTCACAGACTCCAACACCATAGTTAGCCCAGAAACCTGCTGCTCCAAGTCCTGGCCAGGGGAGGGGGCCAATCAGCAATATGTCCCTGTGGTCCAAAATGTCTACTCAGAGGCAGCCCTGATGCGGAATGTGGTCAGCCCCCGGGGATTTCCCAGTCACACCTAACACCTCCAGGAACGCTCAGACTCCTCCATGTGCCCTCATGCTCAGCACTGAGACCAGCTCTCTAGGTCCTTCCTAAAACAATCTACTCCCCAAGGCCTCTCTTGAGGGTGGGAGCTGGGAGTGAACCCACAGCCCAGGAGGTGGGACCTCTTCCTCCATTGGGCAAAGCAGAGGGAGACACCGATGGGGTGGGACGCCGATGACATCACCTATCCAGATTAGGGGGTGAGGCAGGTGGTAAATTAGGCGATTTATTGGGTGAGAGTGAGGGGAACAGTGTGGAGGCCCCAGCTGAGGTTGGAGAAGGTGAACCTTGGAAGGTGAACCTTGGAATGCCTACTGGGGCAGTGGTGTGGCTCTCTCCAGCAGTGCTTAACCACCCCAGGGTCGTGTGGAGAATACGGATGGATGCTCAGGCTGTTCCAAGCTGAGGGTTCTGCCAGTCTGAGTTCAATGAAGGTGGCCATATGGAACCCTGTCTTCTCTAGACTGTGAGTGAAGCTTGGGGACCACGCCTCAATCACCTACTTTCCCCCCCTGAAAGCTAGAATGATGTCTGGCATGCATCAGCCTTCAAAACCCTTCAGATGGACCCCCACAAGGCTCAAGCATTCCAGGAATCCCTTCTGAAGCCACTTTTGTAGGTCTGGGTTCTTGCTTTGCGCTCTCTTTGCATCTTCTGTCCACGTTCCTCTTGGTCCAGCCTCACGCAAGAGTCCCTTCAGCAACCTCCTCCCAGCTTTCCGGAACTCCTCACCGGCACTGTTTGCACTTATTTTCGTCAGAGTTTTGATTCCAGAAGCTCACAACTCTCATGAGTTGCCCAAAAATGAACAAAAACTCTCATCAATAACCCCAAGATGGCGACCACTAATCCACTTCCTGGTATTCACACTCTTGTGTAGTCTCTCCCTAGGCTATACCAGGGTTCGTCTGTGTGATCAATACAATATGTCACATCCAAGATTAGGTTATAAAGACTCTGCAGCTTCTATTTGGCCACTCTCTTCCTTGCTACATGCTTGGCAGGAATCCAGCTGCAATGTCATTCACAGCCTTATGCAGCAGCCTACATGGAGAGGAACTGAGGCCTCCTGCCATGGTCATGTGAATGACCTGGAAGTGGATCCTCCAGCCCCAGTCAAGCCTTCAGATGCACGCAGCCCTGGCCAACAGCTTGACTGCAACCTCATGAGAGATTCTGAGCCAGGATCACTCAGCTAAGGCGCTCTGAGATGCCTGGCCCTTGGAACTACGTGACACTGAGAATAAATGTTTGTGGTCTTCAGCTGCTAAGTGCTGGGGTTATTTGTCAGGAAGCAAAAGATAATGAATGCATTCCCTGGCTGGCAACAGATGACAGGGTGAAAGGCTGGCACCTGCCCAGGCTGGATGAGGCTCACCTTGCCTGCCCCTGTGCCGCCCACCCCCGTGCTATGTGCCTATATCCATGCTGCCTGCCTTGACGCCACCCGCCCCTGCGCCACCTTCCCCGCACTATGCGCCCATACCCATGCTGCCCGCCCCCGCGCCACCTGCCCCGCACTGTGTGCCCATACCCATGCTGCCCGCCCCTGCGCCACCTGCCCCGCACTGTGTGCTCATACCCATGCTGCCCGCCCCCACGCCACCTGCCCCGCACTATGCACCCATACCCATGCTGCCACCTGCCCCGCACTGTGCCCATACCCATGCCGCCCGCCCCCGCGCCACCTGCCCCGCACTATGCGCTCATACCCATGCCGCCCGCCCCCGTGCCACCTGCCCCGCACTATGTGCTCATACCCATGCTGCCCGCCCCCGCGCCACCTGCATACTGAACAGGCTCACACCAGGTCTCAGAAGGCTTACCATCACTGTAGTCGATAGGGGAGTAAGACCCAAGAAACAGGGAAGCAGCAAAGCTACTGACCAAAGAAATCCTCTGTAAGAGAAAGAAGCATGGTGAGAAGTGACTCACTTTCACACACTCTAGCACACACACAACATGAGAAGAGCTTTGAATTGTGAAGGAAAGTGGAAACTTGAAGTAAGAAGGCCAAGTAATGGAAAAGACTGAGCATCCCAGTTAACAGTAGCTGGAATCCCTATAAAAGAATCCTGATCAAAAGGGGGAAGAATGCAGAACAGAATTCAAATTCTCAATGGAATCCAGACTTTCTGGAGCCACTGAGGCTGGCTGAACTCCCAAAACTATTAC
Organism: Dugong dugon; assembly: GCA_030035585.1. NCBI lineage: Eukaryota > Metazoa > Chordata > Mammalia > Sirenia > Dugongidae > Dugong > Dugong dugon. Next base: position 1,776,797 of record CM057480.1, read on the forward strand.
CTTGAGATAATCTTTAAACTTTAAACCAAAACTATTCCCTGAAGTCTTCTTTGAATCAAAAAATAGTTTATCTTAATAAGTAAAGTATGTCTGCCTTGAGCATTGTAGGTTTTTTTTTTTTTTTTTTTGCCAGTTAATTACTAGTTCACTAATTAATCAGATCAGTAAATATATCTTGTGTTGTTGATTTTTAAAAAAATATTGTTTTAGGTGAAAGTTTACAGTGAATCAGGTTCCCATTTAACAATTTTTATACCAATTGTTCTGTGACGTTGGTTACAATTTTCACTATACGTCAGCATTCTTACTGTTTCCATTCTGTTTGTTCTGTTTCCATTGCTCTAGCTTCTCTTCCCCTGCTTGCCTTCTCATCTTTGCTTTTGGGTAAATGTTGACCATTTGGTCTCGCACAGTCGATTGTTCACAGGAGCACATTAGTCACGGATGATACTGCTTATTTTGTCCGCCAATCTATTATTTGGCTGAAAGGTGACCTCCAGGAGTAGCTTTAGTGTCAAGTTCAAAGGTATCTTAGGGTGATAGTCTCAGGGGTTCCTCTAGTCTTTATTGGTCTAGTTGGTCTGGCCAGTTTTAAAAATTTGAATTTTGTTTTATATTTTTCTCCCATTCTGTCCAGGACCTTCTATGGTGACCCTGGTCAAAACGGGTGTTAGTAGTAGACAGGTATCATCTAGTTCTTCTGGTCTCAGACGCCGCGGTTCTGTTAATCCTGTGAACTAGTTTCTTCTTTGAGTCTTTGGTGTCCTTCATTCTCTTTTGCTCCAGACAAGTAAAGACCAATAGTTATATCTTAGATAGTTGCTCACAAGCTTTTAAGACCCCAGATGCTACTCACCAAACAAGGGTGTAACACATTATCTTTATGAACTATGTTATGCCAATTGACTAAGTTATCCAATAAGACTATGGTCCTAAGTCTTTTAAACCAGTAAACATTTAACCCACCTCTGTGAGTGAGTAGGCCTCAGGGTTCTGCTGGAAAATCTTTGCAATTTGGTTTCCTGTAAAACGCTGGAAAAGGAGTACAAATCCTTAGAAACCCAAATCTACACAAAATGAAGGATCAGCCCCATAAAGTGAGGTAAGCATGGTCCACTCTGGGTATTAGCTCCATAAAATGAGGTTAGTATGGTCCACTCTGGGTATTAGTATCATACGAGTTTTTAAGAGGCCCCAGATCTGAAAAATGCTAGACATCTGCTGAGCACCCAAGGCAATGGGATTTTGGCCTTTGAGTCCTTGCTCTTGGTAATCTAATACTCAGGCACTAAACAATCACTTTGCACACACAGGCACTGGGATGCTGACGTGGTAACTCCCCAGGCCTTTCCAGGAGGGCTTCTCACACGTCAGGACCAGACAATTCCTAGTGGATAATCCTCGCTCTTTACCCAGCACGATAACTACCATAACCAAGGGAACCAGTGATGATGCCCTAAACCTAACCAAGGGTACCAGTGCCAGGGACTTAGGTATTTTTCCCTACCCACAATTTTCTTATTTCAGGTGGCCCAAGTAAGGATGGGAGACCCTGGGTGATGCAAACGGTTAACATGCTCAGCTGCTAGCTGAAAGACTGGGGGTTTAAGTCCACCCAGAGGCACCTCTGAAGAAAGGCCTGGTGATCTACTTCTGAAAAATCAGCCACTGAAAACCCTATGGAGCACAGTTCTACTCTGACACATACGGGGTCACCATGAGTTGGAACTGACTCAACAGCAACTGGCTAAGAAGGGTTTGGCCCTATCCCCAAAACTCTCCTCCAGTGAGGGCTGCATGACCCACGCTGGGCCAACCACGGCCACCCTGGGACTGTGGCTGAGGCCAGCAGTAAAGGTTCTCTTCATTTTTTTCACTTCGCCAGGCACTACACTGAGGTCTTACATGTACCGATTCATTTCAGCTTCTACATAACCCCAAAGTAAGTCCTATTTTTATCTCCAGTTTACAGAGGATGACACCGATTTCCCATTGTCACCCTGTCATGTCCACGCCTCAGCTCTGACCTGAGAACAACCGAGAGGGGCCTGCCCTTGCTCCCAGTTAGCAGAGGGAGCCCAGAGTGCCCAGGCCTGGCTCCACAGAGCCAGCACACACACAGCCTCACAGGATCCCCACGAGGCAGGTCGCCCAGCGCTGTCCTCCCAGACTTCCAAGGGTGGGACCAGAGCCAGCCCCCAGCCCATCCCAGGCACTACCTACCTCATAGGCACGGGACCCTGTGAGGCAGCTGAGAGCCTGGGCCCCACCCATGGCGGCCTCCAGCTGGCGGCACTGGGCTGTGGTGCTGGAGTCCATCCACACCGGAGAGTCGCTGATGGAGAAGCAGGCCTGGAAATGAGAGGAAGGCATAGGCTTGAGCTCTGCCTGCTGACTCTGGCGCCACCTTGGCGCTGGCGATCCTACACCCAGCACAGCAGGCGCGGGCGCCTCTTGCCTGATGGGGCCCTGGAAACTCATGGACAAGCTCTACCCCAAAGCTCGGCCTGGCCCATGGGGTCTCTCCCCAGAAAGCCTAAGGCAGAAAAGTTCTTCTGATGGAGGCACCGGAGCACTGTAAGCAGCAGGAAATGTGGACCAGAGGGGCTGCAGCTACAGATAAGGGCAGGCTTTGTGGGGTTTGGATCCAGGAGAAAATGAGGAGCTAAAGCCTCTGACTTCCCAGCAGTATCACCAGGAGGCAATGCACACCAATGGGAGATTCCGAGTGGAGAAAGGACACAGGGCAGTGCTGGGCAAGGAGGGGCCCATGGGATGAGGGTTAGCCCAGGTCCTCTGACCATACACCACTGTGGGAGGCAGGGCAGACCAGGCTCCAGGGACTATTGCAGAAACTAGCATCTTACACCCTCAACAGTGCATAAAAGCCCCAGATTTCAGGGCCCACAGGGTGTGGGGCGGGTCTTCCCTTCCCCAGGGAAATGTTTCCTTTGCAGCAGGTTCTCCAACTCCCACCACACAGACTCTATCACCTCTAGCTGCTGGTGTAATGGGAGCGCTGGTGACAGGCTTGTCAGTGCCCGACTGGCCCCGGCTTTCCAGTATATACTTCCGTGTTGCTGTCAAGAGAAAACCCAAACACATGTTCGTGCAGCTGCACACGCAAGTGCCGCAGCTTTCTGGGGGCTCAGAAAGATGCCCCAGACCGCACACCAGAGAACTGGGTTCCAAGTCTGCCCCTGCCACTTCTTAATCTCACAGCTCATTGCCTTTATGAGACTCAGTTTTCATTCCTATAAAACGGGAGGAATCCCACCCTGTCCATTTCAAAATCTGTAGGAAACCAAACCCGTTGCTGTCGAGTTGATTCTGACTCATAGCAACCCTCTAGGACAGCGTAGAAATGCTCCATAGGATTTCCAAGGAGAAGCTGGTGGATTCGAACTGTCATCCTTTTGGTTAGCAGCCAAGCTCTTAATCACTGCGCCACCATAGCTCCACATGTGGCCTGGGGTGGACAGGGAGAAATCCCTGAGAAAGAGACCCAAGGAAGAGGTCTGAGGGAAAATGGAGCACTCAGTTTGGGACATCATAAGTTTGAGGTGGAGCCCTGGTGGCGCAGTAGTTAACAGGTCAGCTGCTAACAAAAAGGTCAGCAGTTCGAATCCACCAGCTGCTCCATGGAAACCCCATGGGGCAGTTCTGCTCTGTCCTACAGGGTCACTATGAGTCAGAATATACTCGATGGCAGTGGTTTAGAATCATAAGAATTGTCTCAGATCCTTCTGGAAGGAAGGAAGTTATTCAGCCTCCAAGGTAAAAGAGCTGTAGAGATTTTAACTAACAACCAAATGTATGCAGTGGCTATTGATAGGGAGCACCTTCCTTCCTAGGGGACCATCACCACAACAGCCACACCATCACCCAGGACAGCCACTCTCACATAGCAGAAGGAGGCTGCTGTAAACGAACCTGGCCTGCCCCAGACAGGGCGAGGATCTGAGAGAAGTCAAAGCCCAAAGCCTTCATCTTCTCCAAGATGATATCCAGAGCCTGAGAAGAAAAAGAGAATCCACCATGACTGTAATAAACCAGTGAATTAGGCAAATACACAAACCTCCCAAAGGAAATGTAAGCTCCTGCCATTACAGACAAGGGTTCCAGGACGGAAGACAAAGTAACTGATGACTCAGGATTTTGAAGCGCTAGAATAAAACTAATTAAACAAGTCATGTCAATCAAATAAAAAGGCGAACTATGCTAAAGACGTTCTAAATAAGAAGCATAAACCGCCGATCCTCCACTTGTTAGTCTCCCATTTGTGACTTACGAGCACTTGGAAAAAGCAAAAACAGGGAGGCACGAGTTTGGTTTTCTTTTATTTGCATTATCAACCCACCACGTCAACGATCTAACTTCACAGCAACAGAGACTTTCGTGAAAAGCAAGGTGGGGGGCCCATCAGAGCGGGTCCATGTCCAGGAGTGAAACAGTGGCGCGTCGGGAGGGAGTGGGTGGAGACAGTGGCCACATGTCCCAACCCCCCATCTCTCCCTCCACCATCTGGTTGGCATCTTCTTTCTAGCGAGACCCCATAGGTAGGATGGGTGGCAGTACCCAGCAGAGCCCCACACTTCACCTAAGATTTCAGAGCAGGAAGTTAGAGACTCACCCCGGCCTCTGCGTCTTCCTAGAGGACAGAGAGGCCAGTACACCCCAGGCTGTTGCCTAACCCAGCACCCCACCCTATGTTTGCAGGGCTCCTTTCGGTCCTGCCTGTGGCTGGTTGCCAACTCAAGCAGGGGATGGGACACAGCTGGAGTAGGGACCAGCAAAGCTAGGAACAGGACTGGTCCGGGGGCGGGGGGCGGGGGGGGGGGGCTGCTCATGATTAGAAATCACCTGGCCCCAACCCCAAGCTTGGCCCTCCAGCCCCCAACTTGCCTTCCCATGTTAAGGCCTTGGCCTACCAGATGTCCCTGACATCATCATTGGGATCCCTAGACACTGACCACTGCCTGTAACCCATCACCACCACCACCGTCGCTTGGTCTGTATGCACCCAGAACCGTATCCCTGGCAGCCTGTCTGGCTGAAATCCACCCTTTACCCCAACCCGCCAATGTCTCAGTCAGCGTCCGGCTGACAAAAAAGAGATCTTACTAGCTATCTGAACAGAAAGAATTTAATATAGGGAATTGGTGAAACACGTACTGCAGGGCTGAAAAAGCTATGGCAGACACATTAAGTGCTGACTTTGGCTGGTCTCCAGATTCAGGGACTCGGGCCTCCTGTGGTGTACGAGGCAGCCCCCTCCCATGCCTGTCTGTGTGGTCCACACCCGTAGTCCTGTGGACCCAGGGCCCACCCAGATCTGGCCACAGGTATCTTCCTTTCTTGTTGGTCCTGAACAGGCAGGCCTGGCTTGGGATGGATCCAGCCTGACTGTTCAGGCCATAAGCTACTACTCTGAGTGCCGCTGCCCTGGAAGCTGAGAAGCCTGGGGGGCTGGGCACGAAGACCCCAAGGGCTGTATTTGGGTCTGAGGGTACAACGGAGGCCACAGGGCCAGACTGCAGGGTGTTTAGGGAGTATGTGCTCCGTGGTATTTTACAGATAGCACTAGAGGACTTGCCAACCACCGTGCTCTCAGCCTGGGAGTACTGAGCGCCAGCTGAGCCTGAGCCCACCCCAGGAACCATGCGGACTAAATTTTCCCCTGAGGACCTCGTCCCCACAGACACCTTCATGACCTGCTACCTTTGGGCTTCCTAGCAAATCACTAAGCCAGCTGGGTAAGACGGGCTAGGTGACATATGGGGGACAGGAATCCCATGCTTACCTGGACCCACATCAGGACGGGAGAAGTGACTGTCAGCCCATCCTTGTGGATATGCACACCACCCTGGGTCCTACAAGGAGAACGAAAGGTTGGTGGTTCAAACCCACCCAGCAGACCTGGTGATCTGCTCCTTTTAAGATGACAGCCTAGGAGACCCTATGGGGCAGTTCTACTGTCGCGTGGGGTTGCTATGCGTCAAAAAACAACCCAACAGCACCCAGCAACAACACAGCTCCCTCTTGCATAACTAAAGCTCTAAAATATCGTACAGTTAAAAAAAAAAGTTAAAAAATGTAAAGCAGCCAATTGCTCCTAAGAAAAAAACACCAGAGCTACCCCCCGCCCCAAAGACACCAGGCCCAAAGAGCTTCCCAGAAAAATCCTACCAAATCAGACACTTAAATAACAAATACTTCTAATACTATTCAAATTGTACCAACCAAAAAAACCAAACCCAAATCAAATCAATTGAAGATATTTTCCCCCCAAATTTGGCTGACCGTCACTATGTTGCTGTTGCGTGCCCTCAAGTCAATTCCGATACATAGCAACCCTGTAAGACTGAGTACAGGGCGCCTGGTGGATTCAAACTGCCGACCTTTTGGCTAGCAGCTGCAGCTCTTAACCACTACGCCACTGCAGTTTCCTAAATTGTGCCCAAACACCTGAAAACAAGGAAAACTTTTCAATTCCTTTTATGAAGCAAATATAAAATTGATACCCAAATCTGACAAATACTGCCCAAAAAGCATAAGCAACAACAGAAAACATAAATTGGATTTTATCAAGATTAAAAACCTTTGTACTTCAAAAGACATCATTAGAAAATTGAAAGAAAACCCATAGAATGGGAGGAGAGTTTTGAAACCATATACAATCACTTCTCATTATTCAAGGTAGTCGCAGTCTATAAGGTTTACCATGGACAATGAATCAGCGAATGCAGAACCGCTACTCATAGGTGAAACACAGGGTTTCTGTTTAAAGACACCTTATTTGCATACACTGTTGACTGGCTAATGGTGAGCTCCTAGCCAGCAGCACTGTAACTCATACATGAGTGAAGCTTATCTAACACGCAGATTTCCTCCGTGAGTGAAGCTTATCTAACGAACACACAGATTTCCTCCATAAAGCACATCACAGCCTTCTCAACTTTCAGAACTCTAGACAGCACTTCAGCAGTACACTTGGGGGCCCCTTTAAACCGCAAAATCAACAACAAAAAGCACAAAAATGCGAAAAATGTGGTACCAAATAGCCCGTGAAAAGGACATTTGTTTACAGTATGAAAGCGGAGACCAGCAGGCAGGGCCTTGTCACCGTGTTCAACTTCAGCTGGGAACGTGCCTGCCAGCTGACTCCAATTTTCTGCCACTCTGTGCACTGGTGGGGAAGCATCATCAAAAACAAAATCTCCCACCAACCCGGACAAGCCCTCCACAAAAGTAGAAGAGGAAGAAATTATTTATTTATTACTGACTAAGCATTATAAATTATTTATTATTGAATTTATTACTGAATAAGCATTAAATCAGATGATGTGCACCCCAGGCAATCCGCTGAAAAGACTGTAAAGACAGAAAGGAATTTTATCCTTTTATATCGCCAAGCGGAGTCCTGATGGTACAGTGGTTAGCAGCTTGGCTGTTAACCGAAAGGTCCACCGTTCGAATCCAGCAGCCACTCCCTGGAAACCTCATGGGACAGTTCTACTCTGTCTATGAGTCAGAATCGACCTGACAGCAACAGGTTCATACAGCCAAGCAGATGTCACCCATTTCACATGTGCTCTCAGGACAAACGGTAACTGGCTTGGCAACACCAAGTGTCTTACAGAAAACCCCACTGCTGTGAGTCGATTCCGACTCATCACGCACGACCCTACAGGACAGAGTAGAACTGCCCCATAGGCACCTAAAGCACAATAAAACAAACCAAGAAATAAAGGAGTATACCACGTTAACACTAATCAAAAAAAGCTGGAGTAGCTATATTAATTTCAGACAAAGCAGCCTTCAGAATAAGGAAAATTATCCAGGATAAAAAGGGGCATTTCATCCGGATAAATTCCCCCCAAAAAACACCAAACCTGTTGCCACCGAGTCAATTCCAACTCATGGCAACCCCATGTGTTACAGAGGAGAACTGCTCCACAGGCTTTTCTTGGTTGTCTTTATAGAAGGAGTCCCTGTGTGGCACAAAGAGTTAAGTGCTCAGCTACCAGACGAACGAAAGGTCGGTGGTTCAAAGCCACCCAGAAGCGCCTCAGAAGATAGACCCGGCCATTTGCTTTTGAATGTCACAGTCTTGGAAGCCCTACTCTGTATACATGGGGTCACCATTAGTCAGAATTTACGGAACAGCAACTAACAATCTTTATAAAAGCAGATCGCCAGGCCTTTCTCCCATGGTGCCACTGGGTGGGTTTGAAACGCCAGCCTCTAGTTTAGCAGGTGACACAAAGTGCTTGCCCCACCCAGGGACCTCTTCATACTGATAAAGGGGTCAATTCTCCAAGAAGACATAAGAATCTTTTGGTTTTTGTACTTTAGATGAGGGTTTACAGAACAAATAGTTTCTCATTAAACAGTTAGTATACATACTGTTTCATGACATTGGTTAACAATCCCATGACACGTCAACACTCTCACTTCTAGACCTTGGGTTCCCTATTACCAGCTTTCCTGTCCCCTCCTGCCTTCTAGTCCTTGTCCCTGGACTGTTGTACCCCATTAGTCTCGTTTTGTTTTACGGGCCTGTCTAATCTTTGGCTGAAGGGTGAACCTCAGGAGTGACTTCAGTACTGAGCTAAAAGGGTGTCCAGGGGCCATACTCTCGGGGTTTCTCCAGTCTCTGTCAGGCCAGCAAGTCTGGTCTTTTTTTGTAAGTTACAATTTTGTTCTACATTTTTCTCCAGCTCTGTCTGGGACCCTCTGTTATGATCCCTGTCAGAGAAGTTGGTGGTAGCAGCCAGGCACCATCTAGTTGTACTGAACTCAGTCTGGTGGAGGCTGTGGCAGTTGTGGTCCACTAGTCCTTTGGACTAATCTTTCCCTTGTATCGTGTTTTCTTTATTCTCCCTTGTTCCTGAAGGGGTGAGATCAGTGGAGTATCTTAGATGGCTGCTCACAGGCTTTTAAGACACCAGACACTACTCACCAAGGTAGAATGTAGAACATTTTCTTTATAAACTATGTTATGCCGGTTGAGCTAGATGTTCCCCGAGACCATGGTCCCCACAGCCCTCAGCCCAGTAATTTGGTCCCTCAGGGCATTTGGATGTGTCTACGGCGCTTCCATGGCCTTTCCTTGTACAAGTCGTGCTGGTTTCCCCTGTATTGTGTACCTCGGAAGACATAAGAATCTTAAGGTTTACACACCTAAAACACACCATCAAAATATTTAAGGCACAAACTGATAGAATTGAAAGGAGAAATGGAAACATCCACTGTTTTAACTGTAGACGTCACCACTCCTCTGTCAGCAATTAACAGCTCAAGAAGCAGAAAAGCAGAAAGGATACAGCTGACTCAACAGCATTATCGATCAACTTGATCTAATTGACATTTATACAAGACTTTAATCAAAAGGTCAGCAGTTCGAATCTACCAGCCGCTCCTTGGAAACCCTACGGGGCCGTTCTATAGGGTTGCTATGAGTCGGAATTGACTCAGTGGCAATGGGTTTGGTTTGGGTTTTATTCAACAACAGCACACTCCACATTCTTCTCAGGCTCACGTGGACCATTCACCACAATAGACCACATTCTGGTCCATGAACCGCATGTTAACACATTTAAAGGCACAGAAATCACACAGAGTACATCCTCAGACCACAATGGAATTAAACCAGAAATTGGTAACAGAAAGATAGACAATCACCAGATATCTGGAGATTAAACAACATGCCCCTAAGTAACACATGGGTCAAAGAAATCTTAAAATATTTTGAATGAAACAAAAACACAACATATCAAAATTTGTGGGATGCAGAAAAAGCAGCGCTTAGAGGGAAATTTATAGCATTAAAATGCACATATTAGAGAAGAGGAAAGATCTCAAATCAACAATCTAAGCTTCCACCTCAGGAAAGTAGAGAACATCCACTCCTCCACACACCCTCAATTGTTCTCCCATTGTACCCAGAGACATCTTTTCAAAACACAAATACAATGTGTCACACACACACACTTCAGTGACTATCCATGGCTTTTAGGATAAAGACAATCTCCATACCACAGCCTATATGGCCCAGCCCAGTTTCCACCTCCCTCTCAGCTCCCTAGCCATACTCTTTGCTGACACAGGACCTTTGCACGTGCTGTCCTCCTACCTAGAATGCTCTCTCCCTTCCATCACCTGGGTAACCCCCCCTCACTTAAATCTCAGCTTAAGCAATACTCCCTTAGGAACCCCTCCTAATCCACCCCTGCCCCCAAATGTGGATCACATTCCTTTATAATAAGCGATTGGAAAAGTAAATTCTTTTCCTTCAGAGACCTTCTCTGAGTTTATGACGAAATACTCTTTTGTGAGTTTCTTTGATATCAGCCTTCCCCACTGTCATGGATTGAATTGTGTCTCCCAAAAATATGTGTATCAATTTAGCTAAGCCATGATTCCCAGTATTGTGACTGTCCACCATTTTGTCATCTGATGTGATTTTCCAATGTGTTGTAAATCCTATATCTCTATGATCTTAAATCAGATGGGATTAGTGGCAGTTACCTTAATGAGGCAGGACTCTATAAGATTAGATTGTGTCTTAAGCCAATCTCTTTTGAGATATAAGAGAGAAGCCATCAGAGAGACATGGGGACATCATACCACCAAGTAAACAATGCCAAGAGGGCGTGTCCTTTGGACCCGAGGTCCCTGCGCAGAGAAGCTCCTAGAGCAGGGGAAGATGGATGACAAGGACCTTCCGCCAAAGCCCACAGAGAAAGCCTTCCCTTGGAGCCGACGCCCTGAATTTGGACTTCTAGCGTCCTAGACTGTGACAGAATAAACTTCTGTTTGTTAAAGCCGTCCACTGTGGTATTTCCTTTACAGCAGCACTAGATGACTAATACACCCACTCAATGGGGAGTTGCTGGTTCACCATCGAATCCCCAGCACCTAGCACAGTACCTGGAACAAAGTAAGTCTCAACTGACCTATGACCGAATGAATGAACGAATGAAAGGAAGGAAGGAAGGAAGGAAGGAATCGGCAGGGGATGGGGGAGTACGTTTCAGGCCCAGGAAAGAGATTCTGAGGGCTCCATCAAGACCACCACTGCCGCAGTTTAACGAAGCTACGACAGTGTGATGTGAGAACGCAGCCAGTTACGGGAGGACCCCAAAACTGACTGTCCCCCTCCACATGCACACCAGGTACATACCCAAATTCTGGCAGGTCTCTGTCAAAATGCACACTGTCCTCGTAAAAGACATTCAGGTTTTCATCAACAGCAACGACTTTCACCTGGAAGGCATTTTAAAGAAGTGGCATACAGCATTTTCCCAGCTGCTATACTGGCATAGGGGGTACTAACATCACCAGGTGAGGCCCAGCACCCCAGGAATAGCTCAGCCTGCAGACCTCATTGTAACCATGCCAAGAGAGGCCTCAACTGGGGACACACCCAAAGAGTTTAGTAAAATGAGGAAGCCGAGGTTAAGCTGAAACATCTACATGTCTCAAGGAGACTACACCCCAAACAGCCAAAGCCCAGACTTTCTAGAGGTGGATGTTCAACAGATAAGCTGGTTCCTGTACCTGGCAGCAGGCCCAAACAAAAATCAAACCAAATCTGTTGCCAAGTCAATTCTGACACACAGAGACCCTATAGGACAGAGTGGAACTGCCCGGTGGGGTTTCCAAGGCTGTAATCTTTATGGGGGTGGACTGCCACATCTTTCTATGGAAGAGAAGCAGCTGGTGGGTTCAACCCGCCGGCCTTTTGGTTAGCAACCCCGACCCGCCACTAGGGCTCCTTAAAAAAAAAAAAAAAAAAAAAAAACCCTGTTGCCGAGGAGTCCGACTCCTACTGACCCTAAGCAGGCCCAAAAGAGTCCTAAAGGGGAAGGAATGGGAGGCAGGGTTTGCAGCCGTCTTTAGGGGTCCACATCTGCAGTGGTCTGAAGGACCAGCAAGGCCTGCGGGCTATTTCCACAGACCACGATCACATACTGTATGAGGGGACGGCCAAGCTCAAGGGTACAACTCCTTTCCTGAGGTCTAACAAAGCAAACCAATTCTTCCGTGGACAGCAGGACCTTCAGGTCAGGGACTGGCCACTGGCTGCCACCCATAACTCATTTGAGAAGGTCTGAATGCAACTGTGTTTATTCCTCCAGACCTTTTAAAAAGAAAGAGCCATTCCAGCTACCACGTTTTCTGTTCCCCTCTCCATGGGGTCTTGGAGGCAGCACCGCCCGCCCTTCGGCCAGAAGTCCTGCGCCCGCTGACCCTGGCACGCTGGTGCCAACCGAAGGCTGTCACATGGTGAGGCAAAGTGCATTTATTTGTGCGTTGTGCCCACTGCACTTAAAAAAAAAAAATGTTTCGAGGGTGATCTGGTTCCAGGTCACTGGTTACGCACGTGTGCGCATCTCCTGTCTGCTCACCAGCCTCACTGCAGCAGCGGCCCAAAGGTGCCCACGACGGCGCGCGAACCCGCAGGCTCCCCGCGCCCCTCTGGGCGCTTCCCCGCCACCTTCCCGCGGGGTTCCGCAGGGGGCGCCCGACGTTTCCGGGCGGGCCGGGGTCTGCACGCCGTGGCGACACTGGCAGGGCACCCGCTGGGGTCCCCGGGAGTGCGCGCGCCCGGCTCGGCCCAGCGTGCCCGGCCCCCGCCAGCCCGCCCGGGGGCGCGGAGAGGCCCACCCGCCGGCCGTGCGCCCCGCTACGGTACCTGCTGCGTGCTGAAGTCCCAGCCCAGGCAGCAGCGGCGCGCCGGCCCAGCCATGACTGCAACCGCCCCGGGCCGGGTCCGCCGGCCGCCGGTGCTGCGGCGTGACTGTCGCCGCGCTCCAACGCCCAGCGGCGCCGGGCCCGCCCTTCGCCCCGCCCGCCGGACCCTGGACCCGGGTCACGAGGCCGGGCGTGCGCTCTGGCGCCGCCTGCCGGGGACGCGAGCGCGGCCGCAGCCAGCCGCACGGCTGGGGCTTGGCACCTGTGCGACGGACGGGCGCCCCCAGAGCAGCCGCTGGTTCCCCAAGGCCACCCCTCACCTCCCCACCATCCAAATCTGCAGGCGGCTTTCCTGGAGGACGCCTGGGCCAGAGGTTTCAACTCTACGCTGGGCTTGGCCCCGTGTGTCCCGCTGGCGGCCCCGGGCCTGGATACCCCCAAGGCTGTCTCCCAGTCCTGGGGCAGCTTGTCCACCCATAGCGGTGACTCGGGGCTCAAGGGAAAATGCGTTCTGGGGTTAGAGGCACTGGGCTCTGACAGGCCCTGTCCTGACCCAGGATAACTGAGTCAGGGCTTTGAATCGGTTCGACCCCCTGCTGAGAATTTGCCTGCTCTCCTGACTTAGGTGGTGTACATTTGCAACATTAGATTGTGCTGCATTCCATTCCATAACATCCTGTCTTTGCCAGGCTGGGTTTTCAGCAGAGGCAGGGATAAGGTGAAACGGGAAAAAGGGCGGCAGTGTCCCACCTGATTCCAAGACGTGAGGAGTTGTGCAGTGCTCAGAAGGTACATGCATCCTTTCAGTAACTCATTTTGGTTATTCAAGAATGAAACGAAATATGACTTTTTCTTTCAATTTGTGCTTTTTTTTTGTTAGCACATAAATACGTAGTAAGCCATATGCATACTACCTAATAAACACAACAGCTAGACGTTTCTTTCGGCCGAGGAGCACTGTGAGGGGGCAGTGATGGTTCAGCGGTAAGATTCTCACCCTCCAGGAAGGAGACCCAGGCTCAGTTCCCAGGCAGTACACCTCATGTGCAGCCACCACCTGTCTGTCAGCAGAAGCTTGCGTGTTGCTGTGATGCTAAAGAGGTTTCAGCAGAGCTTCCAGACTAAGACTAGGAAGAAAGGCCTGGCGATCTGCTTCCAAAAATCAGCCAATGAAACTCCTGTGGATCACAATGACCCGATCCACAACCTATCATGGGGATGATGCAGGACAGGGAGTGGGGGGCTGACTTGATGGCAACTAATGAACAAAGGAGTACCATGCAAAACTGAGACACTGAGGGTGCTGTGAAATATGAACACTTGGAAACCTCTGATCCAGTTTTTGCCTCTAACTGCTCCATCATCTCCGGTAGTGTGCAGACACCACAGTTTACTATCTGGTCTCCCAGGGAGTGACGGCTGGGTGTACTTCGGTTCCCCGCTAATACAAACGCCTTTGTGGAATGTCCTCATCCATGGCCCTATGGACCTGTGTGAGAAAATGGGCTTTATATCCAGGACTGACACTATGTGTACGTAATTAATTGGACCGAAGGGTGCTAGACTGCTTTTGAGGGTGGCTCTGTCAGTCTGTCCTCCCAGCTGCAATGCACGAGTCCCAGGCGGTGCAAACGGTTAACATGCTCAGCTGCCAACCTGATGGTTGGCGGTTCGAGTCCACCCAGCGGGGCCTTGGAAGAAAGACCTGGCAATCTACTTCTAATAAATCAGCCATTCAAAACCCTGTGGAGCACAGTTCTACTCACACACACGGGGTGGCCATGAGTCAGTCCTATGGCAATTGGCAAATAGGTGATTTCTCCTTGTTGTTTGAATTTGCATTTTTCTCATTGCTGACGACTTTGAGTATCTCTTCACATATATTCATTAGCCATTCAAGATTTCCCGTTTGGGGATCACAACAGAGGGTCCTGGACAGAGCTGGAGAAGGATGCAGAACAAAATTCTAACTCACAACAAAAGACCAGATTTACTGGCCCGACAGACTGGAGAAACCCTGAGAGTATGGCCCCCAGACACCCTTTTAGCCCAGTGGTGAAGTCACTCCTGAGGGTCACCGTTCAGCCAGGGATTGGACAGCCCCATAAAACAAAATGGGACTAATGAAGCACAGTAGTCCAGGGACAAGGACTAGAAGGCAGAAGAGGACAGGAAAGCTGGTGACAGGGAACCCAAAGTTGAGAAGGGACAGTGTTGACATGTCGTGGGGTTGTTAAACATTGTCATAGGGCAATATGTGTACTAACTGTTTAATCAGAAACTATTTGTTCTGTAAACCTTCGTCTAAGCTACAAAACAAAAAGAATTATCTATGTGAGATCAAACTGACAACAGCAACTCAAAAGGTCTGATGGGAAGCCTAGGGGGCAGTGAGTTGAAGATAATGGTGATGGAATAATTTGGAAAAGGATAGTGAGAAAAGCAGCACAACTGGAAGAATGTAATCGACGTCACTGAATTGTACATGTAGAAACTTATGAAACGGTGTAACTTTGGCTATGTATATTCTCACAAAAAAAAAAAAGGTCCCCAAAGTTCGAGAAGGGAGAGTGTTGACATGTCGTGGGGTTGTTAACCAATGTCATAAAACAATATATGTACTGACTGTTTAATGAGGAACTATTTGTTCTGTAAACCTTCAGCTAAAGTACAATTAAAAAAATTAAAAAAAAAAAAAAAAGATTTCCCATTCGGTGAATTGCCTGGTTATGTCCTTTGCTCATTTTCCAGTTGGATATTTTTGTCTTTTTCTTGTGGATTTGTGGAAGTTTCTTGTATTTCAAGATTAAAATCCCCTGTTTGTTTTAGAGATTTCGAATGTCTTCTTCCACTACGTCATTAGTCTGCCAGCTTTTTCTATCTTGCCCTTTGTTGCCTGGAAATCTCTAATTTGAATATAATAAAATTCATCAAATTTTTACTGTATTGTCTGTGCTATTTCATCTTATTTAAGAAGTCCTTCCCCACCCCCAGATCACAAAGACATTATCCTACATTTTCTACAAAGATATTAGCTGATACTTTCTTCTATTAGCAAAGTGTTTGATTTTTGAATCATTAATTCTTGTTTGAATCTAGGTGTTTTTCAGGTGAATAAATTACATCATAACACACAGAAATCAGTGAAAACTAATCCATCTGAGGGCAAACACTAGATGCTAGCTTTTCAGAAACAGAAAAGAAAAACTTTTCATTTGGTCATTATAATAATGAAAACTCATTGTAAAATAGAAAAATCAAGACAGACATAAATTCAGTCCTTAAACTCGGGTCTGATGAAACAGCACCAGAGTGTCTCTTCATTCTTTGATGTTCACAGGTACCTGCAACGTGGATTTTCTCAAAGGAAACCTTATTCTTTGCAAAAATCCTGAAGAAAATATGCTTTCTTCAGAAACACGCATTATCTTAAATTCCCGTATGTTTTAACCTGTGAATGTAAAAATATCAGACTGGTTGACACTTTTATCCCACCCAACCGAAATCTGTGTTCCATACTATTGATGACGGTGGAAACCACCCAGGCTTTTATACTGTTTTCTAAATGAGTAGTTTTAAAAGTGAACAGTTGGGAGCATATTGGTAGCTTTGATTACTATGTCTTCTACTTCCAAGACAAAGGTAAAATCACTGAATCAGAAATTAGAGAATGAAATGGACAAATCAGTTATAGTCAGATTCCCAGGTTTAGTGAATCTATCTGAAATTTTATAATGAATATACCCACAGAAGATTTCATTTTGAAATATGTTGGAAATTATTTCTTCTGTCTGTTCTGTCTCAGAAGTAGCAAAAATCTATAATTCTTTGCAAGATCATTGGGAAGCTGTAATGAGTTTAAAAAATACTTTTGAACTATGGCCCCTAGCAGGGCAGACAGATTTGTTTGTCCACATATGAGGGTGGGGTGGATCTTGCCTCCAGGTGAATAAGTAACTTATACCGCTGGGGTTAAGATTTTTTTTAAGCTGATTTTATTTTTATGTCTGGAGAAAAGTCTGATGGACTTTGATGTTTAAGCAAACCGATTCTGAAGAGCTTGAAGGAGAAAGTACTTAACTTTCACCAAAGTGTGAATATGCCTTCTGTTTATGTGTTTGTCTTCATCTTAGAAACAAATTTAGTTTAGGGAAATTAAATGTTGTTTATGGATATCTTCTGTTTTTCTGGTTTTACTGCATTCATCCTTGGGTCCTGCCCTTTGTGACTCCAGGAGCAGTGAAGGTAGATAACTAGGCTGAGTATTTCTGTATATGTGAAAGAAAGGTCTGAAAAGATACACTCCAAGTTATCAATAACAATTATTCCTGGGAGTGGGATTTAGAACCTGGTGGTTAACGAATGACTTGTGCATTTTAATTTACTCTATATTCTTGAACTTTTAACTCTTGGACTAAAAGAATAAAGATAAAGGCAACAACCAAAAATAATAGCAATAATCGGGGGATTGGGGAATCTCAAACCACACAGAGCTTTTAAATGATTCTGTTAAATACTTAGTGGGTCAAAAAGGAAACAAAAATACAACACACTATTTAGAAAGCTGGAAAATGAAAACATCCTTATCAGAACCTTTGGAATGTACTCAGCGGTAAATGCATATCCTTGAATGCTTTCACTAGTGAGAATAAACTGACCCCAAACATAATTCAGCAAGTTAGGAGAAAGAAAAAAGCACGCATCTGCAGGAGAGCAGGAGACAAAAAGGGTAAAAGTAATGAGAAAACAGCAAAAGCACAAAAATGATAGATAATTTCAAGAACTGGGCTTTGAAACCAAAGAGAAAGGCAAACCTCTTGAAAAAACAAAATCAGAAAGAAATTAAAAAAATGAAGAAATGAAAGCATGATGTTGAACTCTGCCTCGGCCCCCCTGCTGCAGCCCTCAGCCCCCAGCCCCCCTCACAGGCTCACCTGTAGAGGGGACAGGAACAGCTGCTGGGTTCCTGCATGGCTGCAGAATCAAGTCCAAAGGAACGCTGACCTCAGCTTCCAGGACACGGTTCACCAGACCTTATCAAGACACTCCGAGTCTCCAGGAGCGAGCCTGGGTCCAATGGCTGTAAGGATTCAGTCTTATCTCTTCATCCAGGACACGCTTTAAAGCACCCAAACGAGGAACTTCATAATCGCATCCGTAGAAACACGTTCTTTGGGTCTTCTTCTCCAGGAGCCTTTGCCTGGTCCCCACTTTAGCTCTTCTCTCTTTGACCTTGTCACCACTGCGCTACCTCTGAATCGTAACCCCCCTGCCCCACATGTTCTCTGCCTCTCATCTCCCCACTCCTACAAGGCTCTAAGACCTCATTGACACCCATCTAGGGTACCCTCCCCCGACTCCCTTTTGGCTCCATTTCTTTCCCTAACTTGCCCATCACTGTGCCTACTCTCTGGACATTACACTCAGCTTCTGGCATCTTCTAGTCAATGGAAAAGCCCCCACCCTGGACCAGACCAGCTGGGCCTCTGCCTCCAGGAGCCCCACTGCTGAGCAATGCTGAAGACCATTGCACATTCTTGGCCTGCAGGAGCCCCACTGCTGAGCAATGCTGAAGACCATTGCACATTCTTGGCCTGCAGCATCATCTGGGCTAGTTCAGGAAACCTGCGTGCTCCTGGTCAGCTTCTTCTCCTGTTCCCCACAGAGGCACTTTCAAGCCTTCGCCACCATCCGTGACCCTACCCAACTCTGCCCCACCGCGCTCAGCGGGAGAATTGCCTTTTACTTCTCAGGAAAAGATGAAACCCATCCAATTCCCCACATCCTCCCAACAAACCTGTGGGCATTGATACTCGACTGCGGTTATGAAACCTAAAAGAAAATCTAAACTAGTCCCTTAATAGTATCAAGTCAGTATTCACATTTCCATTGTCTCCTAAATGCTGTAAATGTTTGTTTGAATCTAGACCCAAAAATGTCCACACGTTGTGAGTGGCGGATCTGTCTTTTAAAAAACCAAACCAAACCCATTGCTGTCGAGTGGATTCCGACTCATAGCAACCCTACAGGACAGAGTAGAACTGCCCCATAGGGTTTCCAAAGAGCGGCTGGTGGATTCGAACTGCTGTTCTTTTGGTTGCAGCCGAGCTGTTAAGCACTGCACCACCAGGGCTCCATATATCTCGTAAATCCCTCTTAATCTATAGGTTCTCTGTCCATCTTTACTTCTCCCCTGCAATTTACTTGTTGAGGAAAATGGGTTGTTTGTTCCGTAGAGTTTCTCACAGTCTGGATTTTGCTGATTGCAGACCTGTGGGTAGTTTAACATGTTCCTTGTCCCCTGTCTTTCCTGGGATTGATAATTTTATGTCCAGAGGCTTGATCAGATTCAGATTTGATTTTTTTTTTTTTTTTGGCAAGACCACTTCATGGTGGTGGTGTTCAGATTTGTTTTTGAAAGATCCCTCTGGCTGCTGAGTGGAAAGCTAGTTCAGGAGAGAAAGAGACTGGAGGCAGGGCGGAAACCTGGGAAGGCGGCACAGGTGAGAGTGATGGTGTCCTGAGCTAGGGAGGGGGCAACGAAAATGGAAGACCAGGTCAGATGCAAGGGATATTTTGGAAGAATCAGCAGGCCTCGGAGACCAAATGTGGGAACATGAAGGTCTCCATTTTGTGTCTTGAAATTTGGGGGCCTCTTCTCACACTCCATGGAGCCCCGGGGGCACGGTAGTTAGGAGCTCAGCTACTAACCAAAAGGTCAGCAGTTCGAATCCACCAGCCACTCCTTGGAAACCCTACAGGGCAGTTCTACTCTGTCCTACAGGGTGGCTGTGAGTCGGAATCAAGTCGACAGGTTTGGTTTGGCTTTCTCACACTCCGTGTTCTTCCTGAAGCTCCCTGGTAAAAACACTGTGAGAGGTTATATACAAATGGACAATGGCCAGACCGTCTGTGACAGCAGGACTCTGGCCCACTATCTGCAGTTACCAGTTCAGGAAGTCAAACCATAACCTCTGCAGCCATCAGCCCAGAAAGGTGAGGACTTGGTCAGTGACTGCCAGCTTCCCTAATTTTTGTTTCTGCTTCCAACTCAGAACCAACCAGAGAAAGCTGACTATGCTCCCCATACCAATTACACAGGATGCCCCGCTCTGGTTCACCCGCCTCCAGCTTTCCGGTGCCAACAACCTCCAACCAGGGCACGGCGGAGATCAGCTGCCGTTGTGTCAGCTCCAACTCACAGCGGCCCCATGTAGCCTCCCCTTTTCCTACAATAAAGCTTTCCCAACCCCCCGCCTGCCTTTGAGTCTGTCAAACACAGGTCATGCTGACTGACTCCCTTGCTATAGCAGGACCTGAATAAATGGACTTTACCTGTTCTCATTTGGGTGGTCTTTGTGTGTATTTTCAAAACGTCTTGGCATGGTCCTCTGGTGTAAAGGCAGCTCCTTAGCCTGGGTGGTCATTTGGACCTAGACATGGGAAAAGAGTCATGTCTCCTTGGCTAACCTGTTCCAAAGAACGAATGGTGTGAATTTGGACTGAGAACCTTCATGAAGACCAACGTAGAGTTATGATTGCTAAGGAGACGTTTTCCTTCTACCCGTGCCGAAGTCAACTTAAGGTAAGTTGCTTTGATTCCACCTTCTGCACGGGAGGGTTTACTTGTTTATTCACTCTCACGCCTAGGCTAAACATCTTGGAGTCCCAAATGTGTATCTATGGAAGTCTCTTATTGGATTTTTTACCTTGGGAAAACCCTAGATGAATTCTTAATCTTTTCTCCGCCACCGACCCCTCTTTTCAGAATGATGTTGATAAATGCATAAAATACAATACTTAGGATTATAAGAAATCAATTATACTGAAATGTAGTTATAAAGATATTAAAAAACAAATTTACAGTATAGTTATATATGAGCTTCCTTATTAATGCATTGACTAACAAGATCTAGTGAAGTGTCTAATTAGCATAATTTCAAAGCAGTAAGAAGCACAGATGATACGTCAAGGTATCTGCGGCAACTGTAATGTCATGTGAGGATATCCACCATTTCAACTGGTGATTAAGTTATAGGTCTTGCTAGTACTCCTGTGGATTGTTAACCACGTTTATAATTAAAGGAAGTGTGCAAATTCATTGAAAGGTTAGTGGAGATAAAGATGTTATTTTTTCCCACCCAAATATATGGATCTCCTGACTCCCATCTGTATACCCTTCGGGAGGTCCATGGATATCAAGCTAAGATCCTGCTGTCATAGACTTTTTCTCCTGCATCTGTGCTCTGTTCAACCCCCAAAGGGGAAGCTCAAGGTCATCAAGATTTTGCAGAAAAGGTAAAAGCTGACTTTGAAACTCTCTTACTACCCCACGTTCTTTCTTTCACTTTGTTTTGGGCTTCCGAGGATTCTTTTCTTTTATGCCAGCTCAGCAATGCACTCACAAACCTATTTTTTAAATACTTTATTTGAAATTTTAGTTGTTTCAATGAGGGAGGTCATGCGGGGTATCTTAGCTGTCATATTGACAGAAGCAAAAGTCCTTCATTAAGGCAGATGCGCGTTACAAATACAGAAAAGCTGACTCACTCCTGAGGTCCACCCTGCAGCCAAAGATTAGACAGACCCATAAAACAAAATGAGACTAAAGGGGCACACCAGGCCAGGGGCAAGGACTAGAAGGCAGGAGGGGACAGGAAAGCTGGTAATAGGGAAACAAAGGTTGAGAAGGGGAGAGTGTTGACATGTTGGCAGGGTTGGTAACCAATGTCACAAAACAATACGTATACTAATTGTTTAGTGAGAAGTTCATTTGTTCTGTAAACCTTCATCTAAAGTACCATAATAAATAAACAAAAATACAGAAAAGTTGAAAACAACCTTAATATCATCACTATTTTTCACACTAAGTAATGAATACAATGTATGATAAAGCCCTATATTTATTAACACGAAAAGACATTCATGACACAGTGTTGAGAGAAGTAAGCAGTTGTCAGCCAGGTAAAATGTAGGCATTTGTTTATACATAAAGATATCCAAGTTGATGTTCATTAGAAATGTTAAGGGGGTTTCCACTGGGTAGAGAGGTTGAAGAAATCTTTTTTAAAACTGTCTTATTTGTATTTTTCTGTAAGTTGGAGTTTAAAAAAAAATGGGGCTCTAAGTCCAGCAAATGGGAAAAAGTCAGACTTTTTAATGAGTGGTGCTGACAAAACTGGATGTCCATCGGTAAAAAAATGAAACAGGACCCATACCTTACATTATACACAAAAACTAATTCAAAATGGATCAAAGACCTAAATATAAAACCAAAAACTATGAAGATCATAGAGGAAAAAATAAGATCAACGTTAGCAGTGCTAATACCCGGCATTAACAGGATACAAACAATAACCAACAACACACAAACTCCGGAAGATACCTGGGATCTTCTAAAAATTAAACACTTAGGCTCATCGAAAGACTTTACCAAAAGAGTGAAAAGAGAACCTACAGACTGGGAAAGAATTTTTGGCTATAACAAGGGTCTAATCTCTAAAATCTATAGGAAAATCCAACACCTCCACAACAAAAAGACAAATAATCCAATTAAAAAATGGGCAAAGGAAATGAACAGACACTTCACCAAAGAAGACATTCAAGCAGCTAACAGACACAGGAGGAAATGCTCACTATCACTAGCCATTAGAAAAATGCAAATGAAAACCACAATGAGATACCATCTCACCGCGGTGTTACTGGACGAATCAAAAAAACAGTACATAACAAATTTTGGAGAGGCTGTGGGGAGATCGGAACTCTTATGCACTGCTGGTGGGAATGCAAAATGGTACAACCATTTTGGAAAACGATATGGCACTTCCTCAGAAAGCTAGAAATAGAAATACCATATGATCCAGGAATCCCACTCCTAGGAATATATCTTAGAGAAATAAGAGCCATCACACGAATAAACATATGTACACCCATGTTCACTGCAGCATTGTTCACAACAGCAAAAAGATGGAAACAACCTCAATGCCCATCAACAGATGAATGGATAAACAAACTATGGTACATACACACAATGGAGTACTATGCAACGAGAAAGAACAGTGATGAATCTGTGAAGCATCTCATAACATGGATGAATCTGGAGGACATTATGCTGAGTGAAGTAAGTCAATCACAAACGGACAAATATTGTACGAGACCTCTACTGTAAAAATTCATGCAAACGTTTACACACAAAAAGAAATAATCTTTGTTGGTTAGGAGGGATGGGAGGGGTGGGGTGAACTAAATAGACAATAGATAAGTGGTAATTTTGGGGAAGGGTGAGACAGTAGACAATACTGGGGAAGCCAGAACAACTTGCCCAAGGCAAGGTCATGGAAGCTCCAAAGACACATCAAAACTCCCTGAGGGACCGAATTACTAGGCTGAGGGCCGTGGGGACCATGGTCTCGGGAACAACCAGCTTAATTGGCATAACATAGTTTATAAAGAACATGTTCTACATTCTACTTTGGTGAGTAGCATCTGGGGTCTTAAAAGCTTGTGAGCAGCCATCTAAGATCCTCTACTGCTCTCACCCTGTCAGTAACAAGGGAGAATGAAGAAAACTAAAGACACAAGGGAAAGATTAGTCCTGATTTAGGAAATAATATTAGAGTTATTATTCCCTCTCCTTGAGCATAGAGAATGTGACCCAGCTGGAGCTGGGCTCACAAGTACTCACAAAGACACATCAACTGGGCCCTGAGGTACAAAGACAATAGCTAATAAGATAATCTTGGAAAATATCTTTTAGGGAAACTTTCACATAAAGCCAATCAAACAGAACACAAAAGACTTTCTACTCTAATCTTTTTCTATTAGCATTTAGTGAATAGAAATTTGTTGGACCGATGAAGACCCTCCTGATTGTCGTTATTGAAACCTGTACCAATGATTGTTAAGAAAGACAAATGTAGGATCACAGTTTCTAGCCAATCTGTGAAAAGGTGAAGCTTTCAATGGTTTTGCCCATTTGTAATGTTAATATATACTGATGACTCTGTAATATTCTTTAGAGTCGGGCAGACAGGGCTGTGGCAGCATGCTTGACCTCTTCCCACTTCTGCCCTTTTGAATATATGCCGAATAAAACTGTCTTTTTGCTTTACTAAACTTTGTGATGTTTTTCCCCTACAACAGTCCAAAGGACTAATGGACCACAACTACCACAGCCTACACCAAAAAAAAAAAAAAAAAGTGTGTGTCATGGTTACAAAGATATTTAAGGCTATTCCCAAAGGGAGGAGCCCTGGTGGCGAAGCGATTAGGTGTTCGGCTGCTAACTGAAAATTTTTTTAAAGGCAAATTCTACTAAATAGCCAAGAAATATATAATCCAAACTTACATAATATTTTCCAGGAAATAGTAGAAGAGAAAGTAGTTCTGAACTAACTTTTTTGTAATTTATAAGCTTTGATTTAAGTTTAAATAAAAATTGAAGCCAAGTTGATCCTGACTCATGGTGACCTCATGTGTTACAGGGTAGAACTGCTCCATGGGGTTTTCTTTTTCTTTTTTTTTTTTTCTGAGCATGTCTCATACTGTTTGCACAGGTCTTTTATTCTCTTCAAAATTTGAGAAATCACATGTGAAACAGTGATGAATCAAAGCCCCAAAACAAATGATAAAAGACACCTGTGGAAAAGGTATGAGCAGTTTCTGGAGGATGTATCTTTGAAGTCCATTTCTCATGATAATTACAAAACTCTTAATCCAGGAAGAAACCATTGCTGAGAAAAGGGGCTTTACCATGCACTTTTTTTTTTATATTTTATTGTACTTCAGGTGAAGGCTTACAGAACAAATAGTTTCTCATGAAACAGTAGTACACATGTTGTTTTATGACATTGGTTAACAACCCCACAACATATTAACCCTCTAAATTCTCAATTTTTTTTTTTTTTGGTGAAAATACACATAGCCAAAGATACACTGTTTCAAAATTTTCTACATGCACAGTTCAGTGGCATTGACTACGCTCTTCCAATTGTGCTGCTATTCTCACTTAAGATGAAGGCTTACAGAAGAAAATAGTTTCTCATTTAACAGTTACTACAGATGTTGCCCTGTGACAATGGTTAACAATCTCACAACACATCAACAATATCCTTACTCAATCTTGGGTTCCCTATCACCAACTTCCTTGTCCCCTTCTGCCTTCTGGCCCTTGTTGCTGGACTCCTGTACCTCGTTAGTCTCATTTGGTTTTCCGGGGCTCCATAGGGTTTTCTTGACTGAAATCCTTATGGAAGCAGATCACCAAGCCTTTCTTCCGTAATGCTGTACAGTGGATTCAAATCACCAACCTTTATGTTAGTAGTCAAGTGAAAACCATTTGCACCTCCCAGGGACCTTTTTTTTGTTATTATTATGCTGAGTGAAGTTAGGACAGTTCCAAAAAAAAAAAGTAGATCAATGTCATTCATGAACATTGCTGTAAAAATCCTAAGCAGCATATTACAAACTAAATTTAGCAGAAAAAAAAAAAGAGGATTTTGACCAGGTTAAGTTTATTCCTAATATGTAAGGCTAGTTTAAGATTAGAAAACAGATTAATATATTTAACCACATTATCAGATTTTAAAATTGTCACCTAAAATTTCAACATATGTTTGTTAGTTTTTAAAAAAAAAACTCTTAGTGATTTAGCTCAATTGGCATAACATATTTTATAAAGAAAATGTTCTGCCTTCTACTTTGGCGAGTAGCGTCTGGGGTCTTAAAAGCTTGTGAGCTGCCGTCTAAGAGACTCCACTGGTCCCACCCCCTCTGGAGCAAGGGAAAGATTAGTCCAGAGGATGAATGGACCACAACTACCATGGCCTCCACCAGACTGAGTCCAGCACAACTAGATGGTGCCCGGCTACCACCACCAACTGCTCTGACAGGGATCACAATAGAGAGTTCCGACAGAGCTGGAGAAACTCACAAACCCCAAGAATATGGCGCTCAGACACCATTTTAACTCAGTACTGAAGTGACTCCTGAGGTTCACCCTTCAGCCAAAGATTAGACAGGCCCATAAAACAAAATGAGACTAAATGGGCACACCAACCTGGGGGAAAGGACAAGGAGGCAGGAGGGGACAGGAAAGCTGGTAATAGGGAACCCAAGTTTGAGAAGGGAGAGTGCTGGCATGTCATGGGTTTGTTAACCAATGTCACAGAACAATGTGTATTAATTGTTTAATGAGAAACTAATTTGCTCTGTATACCTTCATCTAAAGCACAATCAAAAAAAAAAAAAAACTCTCAGCAAAAATTCAAGAATGAAAGAGAATTTATTTAACCTAATAAAGGGCATCTATAAAATTGTACAGCAAAGATTATACTTAATGTTAAAATGTTGAAAGCATTCCTTTTGAGATCAAGAAATCTGTACTCTAACTACTTCCATTCAGCATGTACTAGACATCCAAGCCAGTGCAATAAGATAAGAAAAATAAATGAAGTCTGAGGATTTGGCAGGAAGATAAAAAATCATTATTATAGTTACAGACAATATGGTGGTCCATTCAGAAAACTCTATGAAAAAAATTAGATGAATGATAGAATTTAGCAAGATTTCTAGGTATAAAATCAATTTCCAAAAGCCAATTGTGTTTCTTCTATACACTAGCAAAAGTCAGTTAGAAAATGTAATTTTTTAAAGTTATGTATTTTATAAGCAATTTCAGTCACTATGCTGTTCATTTCTAGGATTTCTGTGTGTCATTTTCCAAGATCATGTCTTAGGGGTTAGAATAGTTCAGCTCTTTCAACATTTTAAATAAAATGTGAAGCTCTCCTTTTCAGAGAGCTCCATCACCGCTGGTTCATTGATGGTTTATTGCCTCTGCTTTTGTTTCATTTATTTCCTGGTGTGCTCGGTAATTTTTCCTTTACAAGTTCATCCTCAGTAAGATTTGTCTTCCCTGGAAAGCCACATGAGTCTTGAATACCGACAACATCGCTTTAAATCAGTACAGTGTTCGCATCTGCCGCAACCTTACAGGATTCACAAGTTTTTAAGTTAGTCTCTGGGCTCAGGACTTAGATTTTAGGGCTGAGTTTTCTACCCAGGGCCCAGGGGCGTAGCGCAGTCCTGAGCTACTTCACCCTCAGGCCGCACAGCCCCTCGCCTTTAGCTCTTGGGTAGATTGTGAGTGGCGTCCTGTGTCAGGGGGCAGGGAGGAATCTGAGGGGGAGGGGGTAACCTACGATAAGGGCTGGGTCCACATTTAGGTCAATGCCCCGGCAGTGGTAGAAACATCTCAACAGCTGAAAAGGTACAGATGAGATGAGAATCTCACAGCTGCAGTTCATGACCAGGGAGATGAGAGCCCCTCACAGGGATTCCCAAGCATGGGGGGTAACATCGCAAATTTTGGAATCCACTCTATGGCAGTGGGTTTGTTGTTTTTTTGTTTATCCTTGCACACAGGGAGAGTCCTGCTGACGTCTGTGACACATATTATTGAAGCATAAAGGCACTGGGTTTGTAGGAAAGAGAATTTATTGCCAATATGTAACTTCCACGCAATTTTGGCATTTCATTTTCAGTATTAGACTAAGAAGCCTATGTGATCACAGTGCTGTGTGAAATCAATAAAAGCAACCCTGTGGCTAGCGCTATCTAGTGGAAATATAACGTGAGCCGCAAATGCAAGCCGCGTGTCATTTAAAAATACCTGGCAGTCAGATTTTTAAACGTTTAAAACAGCAGGTGAAGATAATGATCTTATTAACTCAATATATCCAAAATATTGTTTCTACATATAATCAATATAAAAATATAAAGAGCTCTTTTACCGTTTTTCTTTTGTACCAAGTCTTCAAAATCCAGTGTGTTTTACAGTTACAACCCATGTCAATGTGGCCCAGCAGCCACATCCACGTGCTTGGTAGCCACATCTGGCTAGTGGCTACCATATGGGACAGCGTGGATCTATAGTCTGTCAAAATGTATCATGTCAGACTCTAGGTGGAATTAGCCATTGAGTAGGTAAACAAGGATTGGGTGGTGCAAATGGTTAACGTGCTTGGCTGCTGTCATGGGTTGAATTATTTCCCCCCAAAATTGTGTGTATCAATTTGGCTGGGCCATGATTCCCAGAATTGTGTGGTTGTCCTCCATTTTGTGATTGTAATTTTATGTTAAAGAGGATTAGGGTGGGATTGTAACACCCTTACTCAGGTCACATCCCTGATCCAATGTAAAGGGAGTTTCCCTGGGGTGTGGCCTGTGCCACCTTTTATCTTACAAGAGATAAAAAGAAAGGGAAACAAGCAGAGAAGGGGGACCTCATACCACCAAGAAAGCAGTGCTAGGAGCAGAGCACAACCTTTGGACCCAGGGTACCTGCGCTGAGATGCTCCCAGACTAAGGGAAGATTGATTCACAAGGACCTTCTTCCACATCCAACAGAGAGAGGAAGCCTTCCCCTGGAGCTGACATCCTGAATTTGGACTTCTAGCCTACTAGACCTTGAGAGAATAAACTCCTTTTTGTTAAAGCCATCCACCTGTGGTATTTCTGTTATAGCAGCACTAAATGACTAAAATAGCTGCTAACGGAAATGTTGGAGATTCGAGTCCACCCAGAGGCACCTAGGAAGAAAGGCCGGGTGATCTACTTTTGAAAAATCAGCCACTGGAAACCCTATAGAGCACAGTTCTACTCTGACACACGTGGGTCATCGTGAGTTGGAGTCAACTCAGCAAGGACTGGTTGGCTAGGTAAACAAACCAGGTCAGTCCTACCTGGAACTGACTGGCAACTCCTGGCCACCTAAGAACATTTTAAGGTCATGTAGGATGCAGCAGGCGTTGCTGACAGCCACATCCTGCAGCCGCCAGCTTCTTCCACACCCACACTGTCCCATCAGTTTTCTGACCAATCTCCTCTCCCTGTCCCCTGCAGCCCTGGCTGGTTCTTCTGGCAAAAGGATTTGAGGCCCAGTGCTTGAGCATGAAGGAGCCCTGGTGGTCACAGTGGTTAAGCACTTGGCTGCTAACTGAAATGTGGGCGATCCGAATCCACCAGCAGCACCATGAGAAAAAGACGTGGCAGCCTGTTTCTGTAAAGATGACAGCCTTGGAAACCCTATGGGGCAGTTCTGCTCTGTCCTACAGGGTCACTAGGAGTCAAAATCAACTTGACACCCACAGGTTTTGGTTTTGGGTTTAATCAGAGCTTATACGTTGGTCCTCACAACTCAGACAGGCCTCCCCAGAAAAGGCAGCGAGGGATGGAAAACTAAAGCATCCCGGGCATCCCTGGGACGCACAGTTAAGTACTCGGCCTCTAACTAAAAGGCTGGCAGTTCGAACCCACCCAGAGGTGCCTCGGAAGAAAGACCTGGCAATCTACTTCTGAAAAATCGCCATGAGTCAGGCAACTGGTCTTGGTTAGTGTTGTGTGAGTGAACACTTTGCAAGGCACTTTCTGGGCTCATCAAGCCCCACTTTGGAGGCAATCCCAGGAAACCCCGTCAAGTACCAAGGGACCACAAATCAAAACTGAACGGCGAAGGCGGGGGCACCCGCTTCTCACTGTCGGAAGCTTGAAGGGCACACCCAAACTGTGTGCTCGACCCAAAGAGCCTGAAGCGCTGAGACCGCTTTCTGCTTCGTGGCACTTCCCCCTGCCCCGGAGACCTTGGGCCTGGCAGCCCACGCTTCCTGAGAGCTGGTGTTCTTCTGAGTCCTCCTTCCCACAGAGGCTCCGGGAGTTAGACCAGAGCTACACCCTGCAAGCTCGTGGCCTTGCAACAACCGGGCGCTAGCAGAGGAGAAGACCCAGGCCCACCCTAGGGACCTCCCCGCCCAGGGACAGAGGAGGGGGCGACAGGGCCTGTCCCCAAGGCCTCCCCGGTCTGGCTAAAGGATGAGGTATCCTGAGCCTCCCTGGGGGAACCCCAAAGCTGTCTGGGAAGGCAGACTCCCCCTCAGGGTGAGTTGGGGTATGGGGGCTCATTCTGGGGTGGAGGTCAGTGGTCAGCTAGGCAGGAGCCATCAGGGAAGGCATCCCCAAGGATGGGGACTGAATGGGGTCATCCCCAAGGACACCCTTACCTGGGAGCATCAAAGGGAGAAGATGCACAAAAGCCCTGTGCAATGGTCCCAACGGGACGCGTTCTCATTGGGCCTTTACCATCCACCTCTGCCGTAATGGTGCATAAAGGTGGGGGTTGAAATGTGCCCTCGGCCCGTGCTGGAGCTGGGCGCCCACTCCTCTAGCAGCCGCCTGGGCTAGGGGCATAGTCAGCCTGGGGGTGCTGTCCTGCCCGTGCCCACCCCCAGGCACTCCCAGAGAGCTTCTCTGGTGTCTCCAAGGGTTTATAGCCAAGGACACTTAAGAGCCTGGGGGAGCCTGCTGGGCCCACCTTCCCACAGGCCAGGACCACTGGGTTCTCCAGACACGGCCAGTTTGGATCTGAGTCATCTCAAGACCAACACTGCAGCTTTATTGGAACATACCACACTCTAGCTTCCCGAAATGGGGCATTTTTGGATCTCGAGGGCCAGCCTCGGAGCAGGACTGGCCCTGCCCCCTAAGCTGGACTGACCCCCAGTCACTCAACTCCAGCCCGAGATCATCGGGGGCCTGGCCTCAGGGGTCCTGCCTGTCGGCTCGCTCTCTGGGCTGCTGCGGCATGGTGACAAGCATGTCGGAGTTCACCTTCTGAACCGTGGTATTGAGAACTGCGTTCTTGGTCGCCTCCTCACTCACATCCTCAGACGACGTATCCTCAGTGAGGGTCTCCAAGGGGCCTTCCTGGCTCATCTCTTTCTGTAAGCTGAGCAAAGCAGCGACGCTGAGGCCCTGCAGCCATGGCCGCCACTGCGTTCCCTGCAAGGTGGGGCCTTCCCACACCTGCAGGTCCCAGCCAAGATTCTCAACGGGCCCGTGAGGAACCCTCACATCCAGGGTCAGACCTGGTCTATCGCCCAACCCTGGCCAGGCCCTTCACTCTTCCACGGCTCGAGGTTTCTGTCTACATCTTCATTGCTAACATGTACTGAGCGCTTGCTATGTGCCAGGCACCCTGCCAACTGCGTTGCGTGGGTTCAATCCTCCCGAAAACTCTGTAGGAGAGGAAGGCTGGACTACGTGGCTTTACCTCTCCATGCCTCTGCTTGCTCATCTGTATAATGGGGGATTAACGATAGGACCGACCCTGCGTGTGGCTTTTGCGGTAAGGTGAGATGAGAGCAGGATCTGACACACGATACATGCTCAGTCAGCGGCAGCTGTTGTTATCACCATGATATCCTTTTTACAAATGAAGAAACTGAGTTTCAGAGGTGTTAGGTAATGGTAGTGCAGAAACAGAAATCCAGGCCCTTTGGCTCCAGTGCCTGTGTTCTTAACTATTATGCCCTTTACTCTGTTGCATCGTACTTCTCCTCTCTATACTGCAGCAAACTCCTATTCATCCTTCAAAGCCCTACTCAAATGCCACTTCCTTGTAGGTCTCGCACATCCTTCCATCAGAGCCTGCGTGTGATAAGTGTTTGCATATCTGTCTCCCCACAGACTATGACTTCCTCAAGGGTGGAGCCCTCCTACCTCTGACAGTACAGCC
The DNA here is from genome assembly GCA_030035585.1 of Dugong dugon. Lineage (NCBI taxonomy): Eukaryota > Metazoa > Chordata > Mammalia > Sirenia > Dugongidae > Dugong > Dugong dugon. Next base: position 1,808,070 of record CM057480.1, read on the forward strand.
CCTGGCCCAGTGCCTAGCCTAAGGTTTGAGGAGGGAAGCGGGAGGTGGGATGAGGAAGGCCAGAGGCAGCGACCGCTTTGGTACAGAGCAGAGGGCACTGCGGGACCTCAGGCAACCTCTGCACCTCACTGGCCCTCAGGTTCTCTCAGGTTCGGGAGAGCGTTATGGGCTCTGTTGGCCCAAATCCCAGGACGGGTGGTTCTGCCAAGCAAGACAAGTCCCCTCCAGAGGCCAGCAGTGCCCACGGAGGGGCTGGGTGGAATCCAGTTCCCAAATGTAGCTACTGGCACCAAGGCCAGAGTCGTGAATGAACCTGGGTCCTTAAGAGCCCTGGATGTTCAGACAGGAAAGGAGAGCTATTCAGAGAGCTGGTTCCACACCGGTCCCCTGTGCTCTGGGACGGGAGGGAGGCCAGGGCACTGCTGCAGCACCCCTGGAGGCATCTCCAAAGGCAGTGCCCAGCCCAGACAGGCAGACAGCTGCCTCCTGGTTGGGGGGAGAGGACAGAGAGGACCTGGCCAGGCTGGGTGAGAAGAACCAGGCAGGGAGGGAGCTGGCAGAGGCTGGGCTGGAGCCAAGGAAGCAGGCAGACACCCAGGGGAGCTAGGAGGCTTCTGAAGCCACAGGGTGGCCTGCGTGTCGCTAGGCCTTCTGACAATGGAGCAGCGGTGGACGGTGTCTGCCATACTCTCAGTGACAAGGGCTCAGGAGCAGGCTCTGTGCTGGCCGGAGCCCTGACCTCGCACACCCACCTTAACTGTGAGGACATGTGCTTGATTCTGTCAGTGAGGGGCTGATTTTGCGTTTCCGGCAGCAGGAAGCAGAGATATGAGGCCAGGAGAGCAGAGGCGCAGGACAGACTGGCGGGCAGGATGGAGGGGGTCTGGCTGAGGAGCGAGATCCTCAGGGACGAGATGGCTCCAGCCGCAAAGGCCAGAGACACCAGCCCCAGACCTGTGGCCCTGGAAGGGGAAGTGAGAGCTTGTCTGGGAGGCCCCCCAGGCCCCTAGGCTCAGGGCCGGCAGAAGGGAGCAGCCCCCCTGCAGCCCCACACCCTCCAGTCTCCGCCCCGTCCCAGCTCGTTGCATGACTTTGGAGAATTGTGTTCTCCATTGATTCAAAGTAGGTAAGGATTTCTCTGGGTCTGCTTCCGGGGGGCTCAGGCTTGGGAGAAATAGAACCATACAGCACTGTGTGGGCGTGAGCGAGGAGGCACGGGCAGTGACACCCAGTGGGCAGAGACCACTGCTGCCATCAGTGCGGGGGTGAAGGGTCTGAGCTCACAGGGAGTGCATGCAGGTGGGGCTCTGGAGTCAGACTGCCCGGGCCCAAATCCCGGCCCTGCCACCGGCTCCATCTGAGCATTAGCAAGGGTCTTGTCCTCCCGATTTTCTCATCTGCAATAGGGTTCGCCGTGATAGCACTGGGGGGATCTGGGTAAGAGGGGTAATCCACGGATTTAGCACAGCGCCTGTCACCAGGTAAATGCTCAGTAAGTTCAGCTGCTCTTATGAATGCTGCTCCTGGCCGTCCGTCCCCAGGCCCACTCACCCCGCTCACCCCCAGGCCCATACCTGAGCACAGTGGGTAAGAGCTCGGCGGTGTAGATCAGGAGCAGTGTGACTGAGCCGGCCAGGCTGAACTCTCCCAGCAGGATCACCAAGAACACCGTGAACTTCAACCCTGTGGCCAGCCAACACGGCCACCTGAGTCTGGGCTCATCCCCCCATTGGGGTGGGGTTGGGGGGAGCCCTCCCTCGGTCCCTCCCAGGAGGCATCTAAACAGTCTGTCCCCACCCCCTGGTCAGCCCATCAGCAGACCCAGGCATTCGGCCAGAGGAGGGTCAGCCTGTCTGATGTCCAGCCAGGCCATAAACTAGGACATCTGCAGTAGGAGAGCTGGTCAGCAGGGGTGGGGGGGTTCCACTGGGGCCCCGCTGGCCTCACAGGCTACCATCACCAGGCCGGACCCAGCCCCCATTCGGTGCTCTCTCTTCTCTTCCAAATCCTCTCCCAGCTGCAGCTTGCCTCACCCCACCTCACCCCACTTGCTGCTCCCTCCTGGGGCATCCACTTAGCACCCAGGCCCGCTCAGCAAACTCCCCCCGTGTCCTGTGGGCCAGGTCCCTGCTCAGGGTTCTCTCACCTAGGCCCTGCTCCCAACTCTCCCCTTCATCCACATTGGGGTGGACTGGGGCCTGAGCAGCTGGGACTGGTGTTAGGCCTTCCAGGATGCCCAGTTCTGGGCAGCTGGACATGTACGTTGAAGGAGAAAGAAAAGAGCCAGCACCCAGCGATGCCCGTTTTGCGGGCGTGGTGAAGCTGGAGGCTGGAGGCCCTGCCCACAGGCCTGGATCTGGACAGTTTGCGGCTTCTCCCTGTCCGCTTCTGCTGGACCCCGCCCCAACCCCACACCCCACTCTGGCGCCAGGACGCAAGCAGAGATCTAGTTCACCTTTGGGAATTCTATTCCCAGTTTCTCTCACATGTTGGAGGGTTTAAAATATCTCTGCTTGATTCACTTACAAAGACCCACTTTTAATAATCGATTTGTTTTCACCAACTGCCAGTCAACACTGCCAACATCTAGGCGGGGAGGGCCCCTTCAGACACACACTAGCCCACTCCCCAGAGAAAGGGAGTGCCCAAGGCTGATCCTGGAACAGCCGAGAGGGCTCTCGCAGACAGCAATCCTAAGTGTGTGTACGATGACCTCTTCACGGCCACATCCCAGCCTTGCCACTCTCCAGCTCTGTAATCTGGGGTCTATTCATTGACTTAGGGCCCTTTGAAATGTTCAGGGTAACTGCCAGCCCTGCCCTGCTGCCTTCTTTAGTTCTCGGCCCTGTGGCAAGCAGGGCACTGAGTCCGGAAACCGAGGCCTCCACACAAGAACGTCCTGGGAGCTTAGCCTAGTCTTACGCTCAGTCTTCAGCGGGCGGGTTATTTTTCCTGGTGAAATTACAGACCAAAACCAAAACCCAAACCCATTACTGTGGAGTCAGTTCCAACTCATGGCAACCCCATATCTTACACAGTAGAACTGCTTGGTAGGGTTTTCTTGGGAGTCTCTGGGTGGTGCAAATGGTTAAGCTCTGAACTACCAGCCAAAAGGTTGGTGGTTCAAAGCCACCTAGAGGGGCCTCGGAAGACAGGACTGGAGATCTGCTTCTGAAATGTCACAGCCTTGAAAACCCTAAGGAGCGGTTCTACTCTGCACACATGGGGTAACTATGGGTCAGAATCAACTCAATGGCAACTGATAACAACCATCTTTATGGAAGCAGATCGCCAGGCCTTTCTTTCGTGGAGCTGCCGGGTGGGTCTGAACCACCAAACTTTAGGTTTATAGTTAAGCGTAAACTGTGCCACCCAGGGTCCTTCAAAGTTACAGAACAGGTTTTTTCCAGTCAAAGGAGCTACAGATGAGAGGCAGAGCTTGGGGTAGCAGAATATTTTTGCCAGCATCTGTTCACGTTTAGCCATCAGATTTGCTTTGGACACGCACTGGAATCAGGTGGAAGGAGCACGGCTGCTCTCCCGGACAAGGACAATGGCTCTGGGCAGCAGGCCGGCCTCTCTCAGGCCTCTGAGGGTGTGCGTGGGCCCTGTTTGGGCCCTCCCACTGCCGGGACGCAGGCAGTGCCCCCGGGATGGAGCCTGCTCCCAAGGGGCACCCTCCTCAGCGTGGGTGGGCTCTGGGTGCAGAAGGCCAACCCCCGGGTGTCTCAGGTTGCTGGGCCGGCAGGTGCACTCAGGGAGGGTCAGAGGGAGAAGGAAGCTGGGCAGAGAAGGGCGCCACCTGGTGAGCTGTACCTTGCGGGAGGAGAAGGACCAGGAAGCACACCAGGGAGCTTTGGAGGAGAGTCACAGCCAGGGTCCACTTTCTACCCAGGTGCTCCAGGAGCAAGATGCAGCACAGCCGGGCAGGCACCTCCAGGAGGCTGGGAATCGTCTGCCGGGCGTAGGGGCTCATGCCAAAATCCTTCATCTTGAAGCTCAGTGTTAAATAGGTGTAACCAACGGAAAACCTGGAACAAAGCCAGGAGAGGGACAGACACACACACAGAGCAAGGCTTAGAGGCAGAAGACAGAGGGGGCAGGGTGGGGACGGAGGGGAGACATATGCACAGAGGTCTGTGACCTCCGGGCCTCGCCTGTGGCTCCTGCCTCTTGCTCCCTGGCAGCCTGACCATCCCCTTGCCCTCCGTGTTCCTGGCTCCCAAGCCCTCTGCAGGGCAAGCAGCCAGCCCCGAGCACTCACCACAGGCAGCCCATCACCACGACCACCTTGCGGAGGTGCCTGTTGCTAAAGAAGGCCAGCACAGGGGTCTTACTCATCTTCTTTCCAGACAGGTGCATCTACGGGACCAGCAGGACCAGTCAGAGGCGGAGCCGAGACCCTAGCTTGCTCCCCTCCACAAGACCCGCGACCTGCCCCCCACAGCCCGCCTGTCCCCCTACAATGCCCGCCTGTCCCCCTACAGTGCCCGCCTGCTTCCCACAGTGCCCGCCTGCCCCCTACAGTGCCCGCCTGTCCTCCTACAGTGCCCGCCTACCTCCCTACAGCGCCTGCCTGCCCCACATGGCCTGCTTGCCCCCCACAGGGCCCGCCTGCCCCCCACAGTGCCCACCTGCCCCCCACAGTGCCCACCTGTCCCCCTACAGTGCCCGCCTACCCCCCTACAGTTCCTGCCTGCCCCACAGGGCCCGCCTGCCTCCACAGTGCCCACCTGCCCCCTACAGTGCCTGCCTACCCCCGACAGAACCCACGAGGGCTGCCTGCCCCCTACAGTGCCCGCCTGCCCCCTACAGTGCCCGCCTGCCCCCCACAGTGCCCCCCTGCCCCCCACAGTGCCCATCTGCCCCCACAGTGCCCGCCTGCCCCCCCCACCCCACAGTGCCCGGCAGGGCTCAGTTTTGCTGTTCTCATTCTCCTCGAGCGAGCAGTGGGCTGGGGACACCCCCGGGGCTGGGGCCCCACCTGCAAGGACGAGGAGGGAAGAAGCCCTTCCACAGTGCCCTGCCCTGGCCCCGCTCCAAGCCTGCAGCTCCCACCTTGTCCAGCAGATTTAAAGGAACGACATTCTTATTCACGGAGGCCGCTCGGCACAGTAGCTGTTTGGCCTCTTCCTTCTTCCCTCTCACCATCAGCCACCGTGGGGACTCCGGGAGAATCCTGTGGGACCCGTCCCTCTCATCTCATCCTTCCAGGATGCTCCCAAGACCCAAGTCAGCCCCACCCAGCCTCGCCCATGCCCGTCCTGCCCCAATGGGTGATGACGTGGACACAGGAGGCCTTGAAGGCCACCACCACCCTGGGGATGCCCTCTGCCCCTCCCCGGCAGCCAGTCCCTCCCCTGCCCAAGCCACACACAGCCCCCCACCCCTGCTGCCCTGCCTACAACTCCTCACCCTCAGAGTCCTCTCTAAGAATGCTCTCCTTCTCCACGTCAGGGGACATCCTGAGGGCACCGTACTCCATGCCCACCCCTCCATGAGAACCCCGATTCTCACAGGTGGGACTTTTCTGGCTCTTTCTCTGTCTCCCTAACAGCCCGGGGAGTATGGGGGGGTCCAGCACCCTGCCTGGGTGAATGGAGGGTGAACAAAAATCTCCCCCGTCCCATCTCCTCCCCTGCCACATCCCATTGCCTTTGACCTCAGAGTAACTCAACGCCCTCCGTGTTTCCCAATCGTCCTAGGCTGTCCAAATCCATGCGGAGTGATATACACAAGCACTTGTTATACCAGAAATTGTGCTTGGTGCCCTTACATGTATGGTCTTGTTTAATCCTCCCCAGACCTTGGACGTCATATTATTATCCCCACGTAATTCCCAGCCTTAGGGAGTAGGGACCTGCTCAAAGTCAGAGGTGGAGCAGGTATGAGCCTAGGGCCTCTGCTACAGCACTCTGCATAAAACTCTGTATTAGCCCCTTCTGGTTTCACATGCCACCATCCCTGCCTCGGCCTGAACTTTGTGGCTCGTTCACCCTGACCCCACAGACAAGCTCAGCCCTTGACCTGCCCCGGCTCCTGCCCCCATCCCCCCAGGGACCAGCAAGCAGTAATCCTTTTCCACTCTAAGGCTGCAGAATTCTCCTAAAGAAAGTCATCACACTGGGACTTCCTCAAAAGACGGGAGATTGACCGCATGTCCTCTGGAAAATTGTTGTTGTTGCCGGCAAGTTGATCCCAACTCATGGTGACCCTATGTGTGCAAAGTAGAACAGCTCCATGGGGTTTTCAAGGCTGTAACCTTTTCAAAAGCAGATCACCCGGCCTGTCTTCTGAGGCACCTCTGGGCAGGTTTGAACCATCAACCTTTTAGCTAGTAGCTGAGCTTAACCATTTGCGTCACCCAGCCGCCATATTCTATAAAATTAAACCAAACCAAACCCATTGCTGTTGAGTCGATTCCAACTCACAGCGACCCTATAGGACAGAGTAGAGCTGCCCCATAGGGCTTCCAAGGAGTCGCTGGTAGATTCCATCTGCCAAATTTTTGGTTAGCAGCTGGGCTCTTAACCACTGTGCCACCAGGGTGCTGAGGGATAAAAAGATACAAACTCTCACCGACAAAGAGTGTGGGAGAGCAAACATAGTGGGGGAGCATTCCCATATTACCAAAGCCCGGGGGGTTGGAGGGTCCTGCTGACTGAGCCGGGTCTGCAGAGGGAGGTGTGGGGAACTGGATAGAGCATCCCAGTGCTCAGAGATGGGGCCCCACCAGCTCCCTCTGCAGTTTGTACCTGGAGCACAGATGCAGCAGGGACACCTGGGGCAAGGGCTAAGGAGCAGAAGTCCTATAAAGATGACAAGACTCCCTGCCTCCACCCCCACCAGGGAGGAAGACAGTCTGCGCCAGGTAACTACCTGGCTTTGGCAGGGTGCCCCTCAGGGAAGGGAGCGAGACACCCAATAGCAGTGCTTCTCAAAGTGTGGTCCCCGGAGCAGCAGCATCAACATCAGCATTCCCTAGGAATTTGCTAGAAATGCATATTCTCTCAGGCCCCACCCCAGACCTGTTAAATCAGAAACTCTGGGGGTTTTGATAGGCCAGCAGGGGATTCTGGTGCCTTTTAGAGTCTGAGAATCTCTGCCCTAAAGGATTATGTGCCTGCCAATCAGCTGCCTCTCACCCAGAGGGGCCCCTTAGCTTCCTAGTGACTCACTCTTCAACATGCTGACTGAGCACAGAGATCACTAGCTTTTGAAGAGAACCTCCCACATGGAGAGTCCAAACCGAACAAACCAGACCCCAGAGGACACAGATAATGCCCAAGGGAACAGGAGGATAAAGAATCAAAAGAAGACAAAACTCTTACTTGTACTCTCAAAAACACTGAGAATGTTTCGTGATTTTATACACGTAAAACAAGATCCAAGTGCCACCGAGAAAAAAAATAAAATCAGAGAATAAGGAATAGCAGAGTAACAGAATGTTAAGTGGGATTTCTTTCGTTGTTTGTTTTGTTTTTAATGTCCTGGAATTTCAGCTGAAGTCCCAAAGCTGGTAACTATGAGTGATAACCACGCCTTCTAAAGAGAGGCCTTACCACATTCAGAGGAGGATTAGTAAAATAAATAAATAACAACAAAACAGCAAAACAGCCCAGGGGCCACCTCCCTCAGCCACCTATATAGGCTGGAAAGATTCAATTCATGGAAGTGGGAGGGTCTTGGATCTCCTTCCTTCCTCCCTGGCTCAAGCCAGATGTGGCAACCCCAAGCACACTCCTTAGATAGATTGGGGGCTGCCTTCGAGAAATGGAGTCTGGTCCCTGTTCGTTGGCTGGAGCTTGCTGACTCAGGGACATGAGGGCCTGATACTCCAGAGTTTATGGAAGAGGTCTCCTGAACTTCGAGGGCCTACACAGGCCCAGAGACCAGGATGGCAGGATGGGAGCTGGGGGACTGTGAGCATACTGCATCTGGATGTTGAGTTTTTTTTGGCCAAGTGGACCTTGCTGTATTGAAGGCACCCATGTGCTAGGGTGAGAAGACCCTGCACATGTGGGGTAAGCTGCCAAGGACAGGGGCTAGGGGAGGTCACAAAGAGGTTGGCCAGAGAGCCCCTGGGCCTCAGGGGACTATAGACTCCGAAGGCCGGCAGTCGTGCTGAGGGAACGGGCATTTGAACGTCCGCCCACAGAGGGCGCTGACCAGCAGGCTGTAACCTCCCCTGTGGTACAAGGCTTTTGCCTTTCTTCTCCCACGCCCCCATCCTCTGCCAGGCAATAGCACTGGAGCAAGCCTCATCCTCTGCGCCACTGCAGGTCAAGGTTGGGCCTGGGCTAGGGGTCAGGAAAAGCCGTAAATTGGGCATAAGACTGAAGTTTAAATGGGGCTGGTCTGAATTTTTTAATGCCTGAAAACAAGCCTTAATTACCAAAACCGAGACTTATTCTTACAACTAAAAATGACTGGAAAGAGATGGAACCTGCTCAAGATATTGTCAAGTGGTGGCGAAGGGACAGCCAACAGGACATGTCTGAAGGCAGTAGCTGAAGAAAAATGTACCCCAACGAGCTCAGCCCATCAATAACTGTCTATTCATATTACACAGAACCACGGAGACACCTACCAACAGAAGGAGTTGAAAGAGTTCAGTGTGACGGCTTCTGGGAAAGGAACTGGGGGCTGGGGTTGTAGGAGAGACTTATTTTCATCACAAACCTTTTGGTACTATTTAATGTTTAACCATATGCATCTATTACATTAATAACGTTAAAAAATATTTTAAGGAAAAATATTTCCCAGCTACAAGACAAAGTCATGTCATCTGGCAGGATGGGTCCCCACACTCACTTGGGTATCTTAAGGACTATCAAGGCTGGTCTCCAGCTTCCGCATAGCTTGGAAGGTCTCCAAGCCACCTGGAGCCCTGGCGGCACCATGGTTAAGAGCTCAGCTGCTAACCAGAATGTCGGCAGTTCAAATCCACCATCTGCTCCTCGGAAGTCCTATGGGCAGTTCTACTCTGTCCTAGAGGGTTGCTAAATCCTATGAGTCTTTTGCTATCAGTCCTCTGACTGTGAGTCAGAATTGACTTGACAGCAACGGGTTTTTGGTTTTCCAAGCCACTATATGTCCTTACTCTTGGCGGGTAACCCCACCTCCCATAATCCATGCTGTGTATGGTGCAGTGGTTAGAGTGCAGGGGCTCTGAGCCAGACAGGCTGGGTTCAAATCCCAGCTCCACCACTTTCTAGCTGTGTGACCTTGGGTAACAACAGAGTTACTTAGACTCTCTGAAGCCTCAGTTCTCCCCCCGCCATCCCCTACCCCGTAACATGGGACTTGCAAGGCCCATTTTTTAAGGTTGTAAAGATGAAATATAATTTCAAGGTTCAATATGATAAAATATAATTTCAAGATTCAATATGATAATTTCTTCCTGCAGAACTGCCTAGCCCTTAACAAATGAGTGGCCTCCTTCTCTGCCTTCTCTCCTGTTCCTCTCCCCCTCCCACCATCCCACTCTTGTTCCCATCCCCTCCTCTAACGCCTCCAAGCTTTGCTCCATGGGTTGCCCCTTTGCAGCTTCAATCCCTCATGTTCCTGTCTGTGACTCCTCTCCAGCTAAAAACATCAGCTCCCATACCAGTCACCACTTTTCCCCTGCCCACCTCAGCCCAACACCTTGAAAGAGGCATCTCCTACATGCCACCCCTTCCTCACCTCCTAGTCACCCCTCACCACTCCACTGAAGCCACATAAGAAGGTCATGAAGGCCAAAAGACCCTTCCCCAGCCTCACTTTCTTGCCTTCGACCCTGACCATCCGCTTCTCCTCGAACCTCACCTTCCACACTCCTCCTGCTGACTGACCACACCACCGACACCTCTGAGGAGGGTTCATCTGGAGTTTCGGGGGCTCCGCCCTTGGCTCCTTCTCATCTCATCCACATGCACTCTCTCCCAAGGGGAACCTCACCCACTCCCACAGCTTCGGGAACCCTCCACACACCCCCGATCTCCAGCCCGTCAGACCCATCCCTGTGCACAGCCTGCACTCCCTTGCTCACCAGATGTAGGGGATGACTGCGAACACAGGAGCCCCGCCCACCAGAAACAGCAGCCGCCAGTGCGGGAGGCTGTAGGCAAGCCCCGACAGGAACAGGGTCCCGGCGGTGAAATAGCAGTGGGAGAGGACGGTAGCGCGGGCCCGGTGCTCACCCACTAGCCACTCGGTGACTGTACAGAGGTCCAGACGACAAAACCAGTCAGCTCAGGTCCCCAGGACTGCCCCTGTACCCAGCCCCCTGAGATGCCCCGACCCTGCCCTGGACAGCTCAGACTGGGCGAAGGCTTTTCTGCCTGCTCACAGTCTGTCCCCGGGTCCAGGGACAGCCCCTCCAAGCCAGGCAGAGTTGCTACACCCGAGGCCCCTTGCCTGACCCCCCAATCTCAACCTGGTTGCTCCCCCCACCCCACAACACCTCCGGCCCGACCACACGCCTCTCACAGAGAAGGCCTGGCACGTGGCGCAGGCAAGGAGTCACCGGCCCCGCCTTTGCTCTGAGCACACTAGGCTTTGGCCAGCGAGGCCTAGGGCTCTGTGGAGGCCCCAGTTCCCTCCGCGGGAGCTCGGGCAAGCTCCCGACGAGGAGAGGGTTCCTGCCAGGGGGACCCTGAGCACACCAGGCCATTGCAGCTGTAACGCTGTAAGCGCCCAAAATCAACGGTATAAAGGGCTTAGCAGCTCGTCTGTCCCTCTCAGGAACTCAATAAATGTAAGCTGTGTGCGGGGGTACGCAATGGGCACGCGGGGAGAATGTGTGGGGTAGGGTGGGGGCTGAGGGTGGAGGGGCAGGCTGGGCACTGACCCCGGCATATCCAGGCAGCCGGGAGCGGAGGCTCCTTCCGTCTCCGCCTGCCTGAGCAGCCTCGACTCTGTCCGGTGGGCCCGGGTGGGTAAGCACGGCCCAGGCCCCGGCCCCGGCCCCACTCCCACCCCGCCCCACGCCCGGCCTGGCCCCCCAACACCCCGCTGGCCCCGGCCCCACCTCCCACCCCGCCCCACGCTAGGCCCCCAGCCACGGCCTTGTGCCCGACCCCGCCCCCATACCTTGTCCCACCCCCATGCCCAGCCCCGCCCCGACACCCGGCCCACCCCAGGCCCGGCCCCGCCCACTCCCCCCGCCTCACTCCTGGCTCCGCCCCATTGCCAGCCCCACCCCAGGCCCGGCCCCACTCCTGGCCCCGCCCCGTGCGGCTGGGACTCACCTAGAGACAAGCTACCGATGACATAGCCCGCCACCGCCTGGGAGACACTGAAGCGGAAGAACAGGTAGACTTCCATGCTGTTCACGAAGGCTGTTCCGAAGCCGAAGATGATCAGCCCCAGCAGCGACAGTAGGATGGTGGGGTAGCGGCCCACCCTGCGGGCGACGACAGACCTCCTTGACTGCTCTCTGGCCCCAAGCCCTTCACGGGCCTCCAGGGTGCCTCTACCGGCACCTCCCCGAGCTTGAGGGTCTTCAACTCTGAATGCCCGCGAGGAGTGTGGGGCGTCCCGGGGGCTAGTAAAACTCTGCAGACTCACCTGTCACACAAGAACCCGAAGGTAACAGATCCTATCAGGAAGCCCGCCAAGTACACGGTCATCACCAGTTCCCAGTCAAACTTGTTGCCACACACCAGGTCGAACTGCGGGTGAGACGCGGACATGGGCCGCCGGCCTCCACCTGGGGTCAGCTTTGTGGGTCCAGAAACTGAGCCTTCCCCCAGGGTGGGGCCTTTAAGGAGAAGGGGCCGGGAGGAGGAAACTGTGTGTGCAGCAGGCCCGCGCTGTTAACCTGCGCCTCTCACTCTGCACCTGGCTGACCCGGGGGCTAGGCCTGGACAGAGGGCCCAGAGGCACAGGCCATACGGAGGATGGCATGGGGTTACTGAGCACAGGCCGAATCACTGAGGACTCTCCTACATACAAAAATGCTGGATTGCAGCCTGGAGATTCCAGTTGGACAGGTGTGTGTAGGGCCCAGACTGCAGTTCTGGCTGGGAGACCCCGTGAGAGGTACCAGAGCGAAGCGGCTTCTCTCCCATTCCTTATCTTCTGTGAGGTCAGAGGGCAGAACCACCGCTAGAGAAGCAAGTCCCTGGGAAGATGGCAAACCCTGCCGTCTGCTGTCCACGCCTCCCCCCAGATCCGTCTAGCTTCCTGGGTAAGGCAGGCAGGGTTGGGGCTGGGCAGCAGGAATTCTAGGTTTCTGTCCCGGCGCAGCCTCTGCAGGGTGACCTAGGACCAACTGCTTCCTTTTTCTGGGCCTCAGTTTCCCCACCTGTTCAGTGAGGGTGAGAGCACGTGTCTGGGCCCTTGGGGTGGCTACAGACAACCCAGAACAAGGCACACCTCATCTGTCAGCAGTCGCTTCTTGGACTCAGGATAGATCCACCCGTCCCGGCACATCTCTGTGTGGTTGAGGCCAAATTGGATGATGGAATCTAGATCCCAGTCCACAGGTGAGTACATGAGACATGTCAGGAAGCTGCCGTTGGATTCTCGGGGAAGGGTCAGATTCAGCTGCTCAGCCTCTGACAAGTTGGGGTACTTTGCTAGGATCCAGCTGGTGTTGCAATAGGCCTTCTGGGCTGTGAACACTAAGGAGTCAGCCAACGTGAAGAAGGCTGACAGGATATTGGGGATGAAGGTGAGGGCCACCAGCCTCCGCTGGAATGTGCCAAACTCCCCCACTGCACCCAGGATGCTGGCAAGCCAGTCCTCCTCCTTGGATTTGATGGCCCTCAGTCTATGTAACAGCATCTCCAGAGACCAGGAATGAGAATTCAAGATCCTGGAGGAACGCTGGGATTCAAGTTGCTTTACCTTGAAGTCGTTTTCCCTCACCATCTGTTCAAAGAAAGGATGCAGCTCAGTCTCTCCTGACACCACTCCCCAGACATCAGAGGTCAGCATGGGAGACACTGACCAGACACTGGCCTCTCTGGCTTAGAACAACACGGATTGCAATCTTGATGTTCTCTGTACTTCCCTTCTCTGCTTCTGATGTCTCCTGGTTAGCATAATTTGCCCCTCATTGACTCACCAGCCTGATTCTTAGTGCATTTAAGCCTTTTTAATGTTTTAGAGCACACTCTGCTTCTGCTGTCCTGAGTGACTGAGTTTTGGGGAACTCTCCTGCAACTGAAACTTCGTTTACACACCCATTGCGGCACAGGTAGGAGAGGTTGCCAGGGACACTTCCTTCAGAAAACAAACCAAAAACATCTGTGGTTAGGAGTGGCCAGGAGCTGGGGCCAAGGTGGGGTGGCTGGAAGCCTTGGCCACAGAGCTGGGGAGCCAGGGCAGGTGCAGTTGGAACAGAATAGTAGGATGGAATACAATGGCACAGAGCCAAACTGGAAAGGCAGGTAAGTGAGAGGATTAAGGTAGCAGTACTGACTGTAAGGACACTACCCTGGAGCAGCAGTAGGTGGGGAAACTGAGCCTAGCACTCTCGTTTGAGCCAGAATCCTCAGCAGGGCTGAGGAGGTCATGGGCCGAGGCATCCCCTGGCTACCAGCATACGCAAGCCTTCTCTGAAGGAAAATTTCTCCGAGTTAAGCCTGCAGAACTCTCAAAGGTTTGGGTCAAGCAAAGAGCTTGTCATGGGTTGAATTATGCCCACCAAAAATGTGTGTATCAATCTGGCTGGGACATGATTCCCAGTGTTGTGTGGTTGTCCTCTATTTTGTGATTGTAATTTTATGTTAAAGAAGATTAGGGTGGGATTATAACACCCTTACTAAGGTCACATACCTGATCCAGTGTAAAGGGAGTTTCTCTGGGGTGTGGCCTGCACCACCTTTTATCTTACAAGAGATAAAAGAAAGGGAAGCAAGCAGAGAGTTGGGGACCTCATACCACTAAGAAAGCAGTGCCGGGAGCACAGCACATCCTTTGGACCTGGGGTCCCTGCACGAAGAAGAAGCTCGTGTTCCGGGGCAAGATTAATGAGGACGAGGACCTTCCTCCAGAGCTGACAGAGAAAGCCTCCCCCTGGAGCTGACACCCTGAATTTGGACTTCTAGCCTACTGGATGGTGAGAGAATAAATTTCTGTGTTAAAGCCATCCACTTGTGGTATTTCTGTTATAGCAGCACTAGATGACTAAGAGCTCAAAACCAAGATTACCAAACACACAAGGCAAGCCATCCAAGAGTCAGCGGAAATGAGAAATGACAGACTTGACTTGCAGATGTTGAGAACTCTCAGATACAGAATACAGAGCGGCTATCGTATGAGCTTTTTAAAGAAATGAAAGGTGCAATTACAAAGGTGAACTTACAACAAGAAGCTATTGGGGAGACACTGAACCTCTAAAAATGAGAACTATACTTGTTGAAATAAAAACACCAAAAGGAAGGTTAAATAGATTAAGACACAAAGAAAGCAGTGAACTGGAATATACAACTGAATGTGAAGAGAGTTAAAGGGACATAAAAGGTAGAATCGGAAGATTTAACGCACGTCTAATTGGAGGCCCAAGAGGAGAAATGGAGAAGCAATATTGAAAGAGATAACAGCAATAAATTTTCCAAAACTTGAAAAACATGAATCCTTAGATTCAGGAATCACAACATATCCCAAAAAAGATGAACAAGAAACCCATGTCTAGGTGCATTGCGATGAAGCTATAGAACACTAATGACCACAAGGTCTTGATAAACAGCTGGAGAGAAGACCGATCACCGACAAATGAATAGCGTCAGTAGGTCTTCTTAACAGCAACAAGGAAACCAACAATGGAGACAGTGAAGAAAATTCTGTGAAATGTTGACAGAAAATTATAGCCAAGCTAGAATTGTTTACTCAGCCAAATGATTTGTCAGGAACTGCAATAAGACAGTTATAGATAATAAAAAAATGAGGAAGCATACAAGCAAGAGACCTGCTTGAATGGAACTTCTAAAGAATGAGAAGAAGGAAAATTATCTCAGAAAGACAGCTTGAAATGCGGTCATGAGCAATCAAAATAGTAAACACGGAAGCGAATCCAAACATTAATTTGTACTAAATAATACAAATACTATCTAATTTAAGGAGTTAAAAAAGAAAAAAAAAAGATAAAGCAATGGGCACTGATAATATGTAAGTCAGGAGGGGGACTATCAGAGCCGAAGTATTCCAAAGTCTTCTTTACTGTTCAGGGTGTGGGCAGGGGAGTTACAATTCAAAGTTACATTTGCATGATGGAATATTCAACAAGGATAACTACTGCAATAACATATAAATAGAAAACAATAGTAGAAAAAAGTAGACTGAAGGGAAAAACAAAAACACCTCCATCCAGAAAAAGTTGAGAAAAGAGAAAGAAACCATGGAAAAAGCAGACTGTAATAATTATGATGGGAGAAATGAATCAAGGTATACTGATGATCACTAGTTGAAAGACAAAGGTGGCTGAATTTAAATATTTTTAATCAAAATAACATGCTTTTTAAAAATAAGGTGACTGGTATTTCCCAGAACATTTCTGATTTATGCCTGCTATGCTGGTATAATTATTCATAGTGTTTCCTTTACTTCTCAAAAGTGTCTTAATTTGGATGACAACTTGGTCACCCTATAAGATGACACACTTAAAACATAAGGACATGAGCAGCCTGAGAGTAAAAGGATGGAATTATATTAGGTAAACGATCAACCAAAAACTGGTGGAGCTAAACTGCTACGAAACAAAATAAGCATTAAGACAAAACATCGTTTGGAAGAGAGAGGTTCACTGTCTAAAGATAAAAGGTCACTACACACTCACACAGCAAATAATTAATTCTAAATATATATATGCACCTAATAAATGTCTTCAGATATATGAAACAATATGGGTAGAATAACAGGAGAAATTGACAGCCCCAATATCATAATGAGAAATTTCAGTGCACCTCTTTCAACAGATCACATATACAAAAACTTAGCAAAGGTATAGATTATTTGAATAACACAATTAAGTTTGTCTAATGGCCATTTACACAATTTTGCATCTAAGGAAGAAAACACATTTTTTTACTTGGAGCATTTGTAAAACTTTGTCACATAGTAGGCAACAAAACGACTTCTTCATTGCAAATATCTTTTTTCGCCAACATAAATTGCAACTGTATGTGTGAACCTCCCCAGATGGAATGCACAGGAATCAAATAGACTACATCTGTGAAAAGAGATGATGGAAAAGCTCAATATCATAAGTCAGAACAAGGCAAGGGGCTGACTGTGGAACAGACCATCAATTGCACATATGCAAATTCAAGTTGAAACTGAAGAAAATTAGAACAAATCCACGAGAGCCAAAGTACAACCTTGAGTATATCCCACCTGAATTTAGACAGCATCTTAAGAATAGATTTGATACATTGAACACTAATGACCGAAGACCAGATCAGTTGTGGAATGACATCAAGAACATCGTACATGAAGAAAGTAAGAGGTCATTGAAAAGACACGAAAGAAAGAAAAGACCAAAATGGATGTCAGAAGAGACTCTGAAACTTGCTCTTGAACGTTGAGTAGCTAAAGTGAAAGGAAGAAATGATGAAGTAAAAGAGCTGAACAGAAGATTTCAAAGGGCAGCTCAAGAAGACAAAGTAAAGTATGATAATGACATATGCAAAGACCTGGAGATAGAAAACCAAAAGGGAAGAACACACTCAGTATTTCTCAAGCTGAAAGAACTGAAGAAAAAAATTCAAGCATCGAGTTGCAATATTGAAGGATTCTACAGGGAAAATATTAAATGATGCAGGAAGCATCAAAAGAAGATGGAAGGAATATATAAAGTCACTATACCAAAAAGAACTGGTAGATGTTCAACCATTTCAGGAGGTAGCATATGATCAGGAACCAATGGTACTGAAGGAAGAAGTCCAAGCTACACTGAAGTCATTGGTGAGAGACAAGGCTCCAGAAATTGAGAGAATACCAATTGAGATGTTTCAACAAATGGATGCAGTGCTGGAAATGCTTACTCATCTATGCCAAGAAATTTGGAAGACAGCCACCTGGCCAATCAACCGGAAGATATACATATTTATGCCTAGTCCCAAGAAAGATGATCCAACCAAATATGGAAATTATTGAACAATGTCATTAATATCACACGCAAGTAAAATTTTGCTGAAGATCATTCAAAAGTGGTTGCAGCAGTACATCAACAAGGAACTTCTAGAAATTCAAGCCGGATTCAGAAGAGGATGTGGAACAAGAGATATCACTGCTGATGTCAGATAGATCCTGGCTGAAAGCAGAGTACCAGAAAGATGTTTACCTGTATTTTATTGACTATGCAAAGGCATTCAAGTGTGTGGATCATAACAAATTATGGATAACATTGCGAAGAGTGGGAATTCCAGAAAACTTAATTGTGCTCATGAGGAACCTGTACATAGACCAAGAGGCAGTTGTTAGAATGGAACAAGGGGATACTGCGTGGTATAAAGTCAGGAAAGGCGTGCATCAGGGTTGTATCCTTTCACCACACTTATTCAGTCTGTATGCTGAGCAAATAATCTGAGAAACTGGACTATATGAAGAAGAACGTGGCATCAGGATTGCAGGAAGACTCATAAACAACCTGCAATATGCAGATGACACACCCTTGCTTGCTGAAAACGAAGAGGACTTGAAACACTTACTGATGAAGATCAAAGACCACAGCCTTCAGTATGGATTACACCTCAACATAAACAAAAATCCTCACAACTGGACCAATAAGCAACATCATGATAAATAAAGAAAGACTGAAGTTGTCAAGGATTTCATTTTACTTGGATTCACAATCAACACCCGTGGAAGCAGCAGTCAAGAAATCAAAAGACATTGCATTGGGCAAATCTGCTGCAAAAGACCTCTTTAAAATGTAAAAAAGTGAAGATGTTACCTTGAAGACTAAGGTGTGCCAGACCCAAGCCATGGTGTTTTCAATGGCCTCATATGCATGTGAAAGCTGGACGATGAATAAGGAAGAGGGAAGAAGAATTGACCCTGTTGAATTGTGGTGTTGGCGAAGAACTTTGAATATACCATGGACTGCCAAAAGAACGAAGAAATCTGTCTTAGAAAAAGTACAACCAGAATGCTCCTTAGAAGCAAGGATGGTGAGGCTATGTCTCACATACTTTGGCAATGTTATCAGGAAGGAACAGTCCCTGGAGAAGGACATCATGCTTGGTAAAGTAGAGGGTTAAGTGAAAAAGAAGAAGGTCCTCAACAAGATGGATTGACACTGTGGCTGTAACAATGGGCTCAAGCATAATGATTGTTGAGGATGGTGCAGAACCGGGCAGTGTTTCGTTCTGTTGTACACAGGGTCACCATGAATCGGAACTGACTCGACAGCACCTAACACTAACAACAGCAGGCAACAAAGCAAGTCTCAATAGATTTCAGAATATCATATAGACCTGCTTTTCTGACTACAGTGCAATTAAATTCAAAGTCAATAACAAATAATTTATAGCTTAATTTAAAATTCTGGTCTATTTTTCATACATTTGTAATGCAGTTATATTCTTTTGTCACAGTTTGCATTCCATCCTGGGTTCCCTCAATCTCCTAAATTATTTGTTCAACTTACATACATTAGATTCACTCTTGTGGTGTAAAGTTATCTATTTTTTAATTGTGGTAAAATATATATCACAAGAAATTTGCTGTTTTGACCAGTCTTAAGTGTACAGTTCAGTGACGTTGGTCATGTTCACCATGGTACACAACCATCACCACTATCCATATCCTCGCAAAATTTTTATCATCCCAAACAGAAACCTAGTACCCCTTAAGCAGTAACTTCCCATTTCCCTTCCCCTCATTCCCTGGTAAACTTTTGTCTCTATGCATTTCCTGTTCTAGATATTTCATATAAGTGAAATCATACAGTATTTGTCCTTTTCAGTCTGACTTATTTCATTCAGCACAATGTATTCAAAATTCATCCATATCATACCATGTGTGAGAACTTCATTTCTCTTTTTGTGGCTGAGTAATATTTCGTTATAGGTATGGACCACATTTTGTTTATCCAGTCATCTGTTGATGGACATTTGGGTTGTTTCCACCTTCTGGCTGTTGTGAATAATGCTGTGATTGGTGCACAAATATCTGTCTGAGACCCTGCTGTCAAGTCTTTTGGGTATATACCTATGAGTGGAATTGCTGGATCATACAGTAATTCAGTTTAAATTTTTGAGGGCCTGCCAAACTCTTTTCTACAGCCACTACACCATTTTACATTCCTACCAGCAATGGATGAGGGTTCCTGTTTTTCCACATTCTCTCCAACACTTGTTTTCCATTTTTCTGATAATTGCCAACCTAGTGGATGTGAAGTGGTATCTGATTGTGGTTTTGATTTGCATTCCCTAATGACTATTGACATTAAGCATCTTTTCACATGTTTGTTGGCCATTCATACAGCTTCTTTGGAGAAATGTTTATTTAAGCCCTTGGCCCATTTTTGAATTGGATTGTTTTGTCTTTTTGTTGTTGAGGTGTATAATTTCCTTATATATTCTTTATATTAAACTCTTACAGATATACAGTTACCAAGTATTTTCTCCCATTCTGTAGGTTGCCTTTTTGTTGGCAAAGTCCTTGTGCACAAAAAGTACTTAATTTTGATGACATGTGATGGTGTCATGTCCAAGAATCCATTGTTAAAAACCAGGTCCCAAAGCATTACCTCAATGTCTTCTTCTAAGAGTTTTATGCATTTTCCCTCTTTTTTTCTTTGTAAGTCTCACTAAAGGTTTGTTGATTTTATTGATCCTTTCAAAGAACCAACTTCTGGTTTTGTTGATGCTCTCTATTGCTCTTCTCTTCCGTATTTCATTTATCTCTACTCTGATCTTTGCTATTTCCTTCCTTCTGGTAGCTTTGGACTCAGTTTGCTCTTCATTTTCTATTTCTTCAAGTTGTAAATTTAAATTACTGACTTGAGGTCTTTCTTCTTTTTTAATGTAGGCATTTATTGCTGTATATTTTCCTCTGAGCATTGTCTTCGTTGCATCACATGAGTTTTGGTATGTGGTGCTTTCATTTTCATTCATCTCTAAGTATTTACGATTTATCTTTTGATTTCTTTGACCCATTGGTTGTTTAATGGTGTGCTGTTTAATTTCCACGTTTATGTAATTTATGTAATGGAATAAATAATTGAAATGTTTCAGCAAACAGATGCGAAGCTGTAAGCACTCACTCGTCAATGCCAAGAAATTTGGAAGACAGCTACCTGGCCAACTTACTGGAAGAAATCTATATTTGTGTTCATTCCAAAGAAAGGTGATCTAACAGAACGCAGAAATTATCGAACAATATCATTAATATCACACGCAAGTAAAATTCTACTGAAGATAATTCAAAAACGGTTGCAGCAGTACATTGACAGGGAACTGCCAGAAATTCAAGCCAGATTCAGAAGGAGACATGGAATGAGGGATATCATTGCTGATGTCAGATGGATCCTGGCTGAAAGCAGAGAATACTGGAAAGATGTTTACCTGTGTTTTATTGACTATCCAAAGACATTCAACTGTGCGGATCATAACAAATTATGGACAGCGTTGTGAAAAATAGGAATCCTGAAACACTTAATTGTGCTTACAGAATTTATACACAGACCAAGATGCAGTCGTTCAAACAGAACAAGGGGATATTGTGTGGTTTAAAATCAGGAAAGGTGTGTGTCAGGGTTGTATCCTTACACCATACTTATTCAATCTGTATGCTGAGCAAATAATTTGAGAAGATGGACTAAATGAAGAAGAATGCAGCATCAGGATTGGAGGAAGACTCATTAATAACCTGCAATATGTAGATGACACAACCATGCTTGCTGAAAGCAAAAAGGACTTGAAGCATTTATTGAGGATCAAAGACTACAGCCTTCAGTATGGATTACATCTCAACGTAAAGAAAACAAAAATCTTCACAACTTGACCAATAAGCAACATCATGATAATTGGAGGAAATATTGAAGGTGTCAAGGATTTTGTTTTACTTGTATCCACAATCAACATCCATGGATGCAGCAGTCAAGAAATCAAATGATGTATTGCATTGGGAAAATCTAAAAAGATCTCTTTAAAGTGTTGAAAAGCAAAGATGTCACTTTGAGGACTAAGGTGTGCCTGACCCAAGCCATGGTATTTTCAGTTGCCTCATATGCATGTGAAAGCTGGACAAAGAATAAGAAAGACTGAAGAAAAATAGATACCTTTGAATTATGGTGTTGACAAAGAACATTGAATATACCAGGGACTACCAGAAGAATGAACAAATCTGTCTTGGAAGAAGTACAACCAGAATGTTCCTTAGAAGGGAGGATGGTGAGACTTTGTCTCATGTACTTTGGACATGTAATCAGGAGGTAACAGTCCCTGGAGAAGGACATCATGCTTGGTAAAGCAGAGGGTCATCAAAAAAGAGGAAGACCCTCAATGAGATGGATTGACACAGAACAGAAATTTTATTTTCTCACAGTTCAGGAGGCTAGAAGTCCAAATTCAGGGTGTGGCTCTTGGGGGAGGTCCTTTCTTGACTATTTTAGCTTCTAGTAGCTGCCAGCAATCCTTGGCATTCCTGGGCTTGTAGATGCATTTATCTCCATCACCTGTCTTCCTCTTCCACCTGTGTGTGTCTTTGTCTGTTCTACTCTTTTTATAACTCAGACATGCTTAGGTTTAGGACCCTACTCTGGTGTAAATTCATCAACATAACAAAATAAATGCCCTATTTACATAGTAGGTCATATTTATAGGTACAGAGGTTAGGATTTCAAAACATACTTGGAGGATATGATTCAATCCATAATACTGACCTTTATATTTTACCATGAAATTACATTTACCAGAATCTTATTTTTATTCATACAATTTTGAGCTGCTGTTTAGTGTCCTTTCCTTTCAATCTGAAGAATTCCCTTTAACATTTCTTTTAGAGCAGGTCTGGTCATAATGAACTCCCTCATCTTTTGAAGAACAGTTTGCCCTATTTTTTGAAGGACAGTTTTGCTAGATGTAGAATTCTTGGTTGACAGTTCTTTTCTTTCAGCAGTTTAAATATGTCATCCCACTGCCTCTGGCCTCCATGGTTTCTGAGGAGAAACTGGCACTTAAACTTATTCAGGATCCCTTACATGTGTCAGTTGCTTCTCTCTTGTTGCTTTCAGGATTTTCTATTTATCTGTGGTCTTGAAGAGTTTAATTACAATGTGTCTTAATGTGTATCTCTTTTGGTTTATCCTACTTGGGGTTTGTTGAGATTCTTGGGTTTGTAGATTCATGTCTTTTAACAAATCTGGAAAAATTTCTGCCATTATTTTTTCAAATATTCTTTCTGCCCCTTTCTCTCATCTGCTTCTGGGATTCTCATGATGCATATATTGGTTCGCTTTATGATGTCCCAGAATTCCATTAAACTTCGCTCAGTTTTCTTTATCCTTTTCTCTTCAGACTCAATAATTTTGATTGTCTTATCGTCTAGTTCACTGATTCTTTCTTCTTCCAGCTCAAATCTTCTGTTGAGTCCCTCCACTGAATTTTCCATTTCAGTTATTATATTTTTCAGCTGCAATAATTATGTTTGGCTCTTTTTAATAGTTTCTGTCTCTTTATTGAAATTCTCATTTTGTTCCTGTATTGTTTTCCTGATTTCCTTTGGTTCATTATCTGTATTTTTCTTTAGTTATTTGAGCATATTTAATATTATTGATTTAAAGTCTTCTAGTCTGTCCATTATCTAGGCTTCCATAGAGACAATTTCTAACACTTGTTTTGTTCTTTTGATTGGACCGTCCTTATTGTTTCTTCAAATGTCTTGTAATTTTTGGTTGAAACTGCAACATTTGAATATTATAATGTGATAACTCTGGAACTCATATTCTTCCCCTTCCCTAGGGCTTGCAGTTTTTTTAAGCACTGAAGGTTGTGATAGTCCATCTGCTCAGCAACCTCCCCTACTATTTATCAATGACTGCCCTCCAAGACTGCATGGACATCAAGGATTCTGTCCCACAGACTGGGCCCAGCTAGTGTTTCAAAATAACTTTTCTTGTACTCTAGGGGGAAAAAAAAAAATCTGATTCACTTCTCAGGAATTGCCATTGTCACTTAATGAAGGCTGCAGTTGACTGTTTAGTGACTTTTCCAAACTATTTTTGCAAAGTGTGTATTCCAATTCTGTTATTTCTTCAATCAGTCAGTGGCATAAAAGATTTCAACAACAAGAACAAAAAGAAAATAAGAAAACAAAGAAATAATAAAAAGGAAAATAAAAAGATGGATTGGCCTTTTAAATTGCTGCCACTAGGAGAAGCCACAACTGCAAGAGGGCTGAAACTACCGCAATCATCTTGTCCCATCTCACAGGGCACTGCCGGACCATCCCAACTGTGCAAACTGTGAGATCCCAAATCCCCAGAGGACAAGGTCTCCACTGCCTTCCCTGGCACCAGCCATCCACTCCAGGAACACAGGCTGCCATCTCCACCACTGCAACAGGACTGAGGAATGGGAAATGGTAGCCAGTTGGCACATGTGGCTCACCTACAGAACAGCAGCCTTTTCCACCCTCTGGCACTTCTCTGTTTGGCTTAAGTGTCTGACCAGGTTCCAGAGTTCCAAAACTGTGGTTCCAATTGCACTTTCTAGTTCAACTGTTGTGTAGTGGAGGCACTGACCTCTAGAGCTCCACTATTTTGTGTGACATACTCTTATCGGTTTTGACTAAATGCATAGTGTCATAAATCCACCAGTAGAGTATCATACAGAAGGTTTCACTGACCTAAAAAATCTATACTCTGCCTCCTCCACCTTGAGACCAGAAGAACTAGATGGTGCCTGGCTACCACTACTGAATGTTCTGATCAGAAACACAATAGATGAATCCTGATAAAAAGGGATAAAAATGTGGAACAGAACTTCAAATTCTTAAAGAATCCAGGCTTACTGGACCTATTGAGGCTGGAGGAGTCCCTGATACTATGGCCCTGAGTTGCTCTTCAAACCTTGAATTGAAACTATCCCCTGAAATCACCTTTAAACTACCAGTTTAGCCCAAAGAGTAAAGATTGTCACCCTTGAGTATTGTGTGTTTTTTTAATTATAAATATAAGACCATAGGGTCAACAGCTATTTTAAAGCATAGATGAGAAGGCTGGGGGGCAGGGATATTAAGTGAATGGAAGTGAAACAACTAGAACAGAAATAATGAGAATGTTGACACAATGTGAAGAATAGAACCAGTGTCACTGATCATTATGTCTAGGAACTGCAGAATGGGAGCAGGTTTTGGTGTGTATATTACCACCAAAAATTAAATTGAATTTAAAAAATCACCTGTACTCCACCTCTTCAACCCTCCCCCATCCTCCAAAACTCTGGCAACCACTGATCTTTTTACTGTCGTTATAGTTCTGCCTTTTCCACAATTTATATAATTGGAATCAAAGTATGTAGACTTTTCAGACTGGCCTCTTTCACTTAGCAATATGTGTTTAAGGTTCATCCATGTCTTTTCATGACTTGGTAGCTCATTTCTTTTTATTGCTGAATAATATTCCATAGTATGGATGTAACACTGTTTATTCATTCACCTACTGAAGGGCGTTTTGTTTACTTCCCTTTTTTAGCACTTGTGAATAAAGCTGCTATAAACATTTTCATGCAGGTTTTTGTGGGGACATCAGTTGTTAACTCAGTTGGGTAAATACCTAGGGACACAATTGCTGGATCATATGGTAAGACTATATTTAGCTTTGTAAGAAACTGACAGTCTGTCTTCCAAAGTGGCTGGGCCATTTTGCATTTCCACCAGCAGTAAGTCCCTGTTGCTCTGCATCCTCAGCAGCAATTAGTATTGTCATTTGATTGGATTTTAACCATTCTAATAGATGTGTAGTGGTATCTCATTGTTTTAAGTTGCAATTCCTTAATAACAATGTTGAGCATCTTTTCATATGCTTATTTGCCATCTGTGTATCTTCTTCAGTGAAGTATCTGTTCATATCTTTGCTCATTTTTAAATTGGGATGTTTGTTTCTTTCTGTTAAGTTTTAAGAATTCTTTGTATATTTAGGATACAAGTCCTTTAAAGTATATATATTTTGCAAATATTTTCTACCAGTCTATGGCTTGTCTTTTTATTCTCTAAACACTGTCTTTCACAGAGCAGAAGGTTTTAATTTTAATAAAGTCTAACTTATTGGTATTTTCTTTCATGGATGATGCTTTTGGTGTTGTATTTAAAAAGTCATCACTAAATCCAAGGTCACTTAGATTTTCTCCTATGTTTTGTCTAGAAGCTTTGTGTTTTACATTTAGCTCTATGATCCATTTTGAGTTAATTTTTGTTACAAGTGTAAGGTCTGCTTCTACTTTAATACTTTTTATTGTGGTATAATATATTCTAGTAGGCTACAAGTCCAAATTCAGGGCATCAGCTCCAGGAGAGGGCTCTCTCTCTGTCAGCTCTGGACGAGGTCCTTGTGATGCATCAGTCTTCCCTTGGTCTGGGAGCATCTCAGCGCAGGAACCTCAGGTCCAAAGGACGCATTCTGCTCCCAGAACTGCTTTCTTGGTGGTGTGAGGTTCCTATGTCTCTCCGCTCACTTCTCTCTTTCATATCTCAAAAGAGATTGGCTTAAGACACTATATAATCTTGTAGACCTCATCAGTATAACTGCCGCTAACCCATTTTATTACATCATAGTGACAGAATTTACAACACATAAGGAAACCACATTAGATTACAAAATGGTACATAATCATACAATACTGGGAATCATGACCCAGCCAAGCTGACAGATATTTTTGGGGACATAATGCAATCCATGAAATATATGTAACAAAACATTTGCCATTTCAACCATTTTATATGTACATTCACCAGGTTGTGCAACCATCACTACTTTCCATTTCCAATTTTTTTCATCACCATTAACTGAAACTCTGTCCCCCTAAAGCAATAACGCATTTCCCCCACCAACATTAATATTTTTGCATATGTCCAGTTGTTCCAGCAGTGTTTGTTGAAAAGACTATTCTTTCTCCATTGAATTGCCTTTGCTCCTTTGTGTGGGTCTTATTCTGGGCTGTTATTCTGCTCCGTGCTTCTATGTGTTTATTCTTTTGTTAATATCATGCTGTTTTGATTACTGCAGCTTTATAGTAAGCCTTGAAATCAAGTAGTGAGTCCTCCAACTTTGTTTTTCTTCACTATTGTGTTGGATATTCTAGATCTTTTGGCTTTCCATATTAACTTTAGACTCAGTTTGTTGATAGCTACAAAACAGCTTGCTGTGATTTTGATTGAGATTGCACTGAACCTATATAGGTCAGGTTGGAAAGAGTTCACATCTAAACAATAAGTCTTCCAATCCACTACCCTGGATCATGGTTTTTAAGTTAAAAAACAAGCAAAAAAACTTGTGAATATCTCAAGGGTCAAAGAAGAAATCATCATGGAAATTTTTAAATATTTATAACTATTATTATGAAAACTTTTACATATCAAAACTTGTGGGTGGCATAAAAGGGTACTTTGCAGGAAATTTATAGCTTTAACTGCTTTATAATAGAAAATAAAAAAGACTGAAAGTTAATCAACTAAATGTCCATCATAAGAAATGGAAAACAAACAAAACAGAACAGTAGAATAATTCCAAAGAAAGTAGAGTGAAAAAATAAAGAAAATAGAAAACAAAAATATAATAAGAGAATCAACAAAGCCCAAATTTGGTTCTTTGAAAAGATTAATAAGATAGGCAAATCTCTGGTGAAATTAAATATAATTTTAAAAATGCAGAAGATACAAATAAATCTTTTATATATGCAAAAGGGAATATACAGATATAGCATGATTAAAAATATTAACTGAATACTATCAACTTTATGCCAATGCATTTGAAAACAGATGAATCAAAATGGACTCAGGAAGAAATAGAGAGCCTTAAAAGTTCTATAATGATTAAAGAAATTAAAGCAGAAGACTCTTCTCACAAGAAAACACAAGACCCAAACTGTGTTATAGGCAGGTCTGCCAAACTTTCAAGGAACAGATCATTCTAACTTATACAATATTTTTCACAGAATATATAAAAAGGAATACCCCCAGCATTCTGTCTTCACAAGGTGAAGACCGCCATGTGACAATGGAGGCAGAGATTGGAGTTGTTACCCTGCCACAAGCCCAGGAACACTTGGGGCTACCAGAAGCTGGAAGAGACACGGAAGGATTTTCCCCTAGAGACTTCGGAAAGAGCACGGTACCCTGAATTTGGACTTCTAGGCAACGAATTTATTGTTTCAAGTCACCCATCTTGTGGTGTTTTGTTACAGCAACTTTAGGAAATGAATGCAGTGCACTTCTGCCTGCTTCTACTTGCTCTTAGTCTTTCCCACACCAAACTCGCCTTTGTACTTACTGCGTTAATGGTTGCAGAGTTTTCATTGAGCCAAGGCCCTGTGGCTTACTTCACTGTGTTGCCGGACACCAGGGGTGTTTCTCGCTACTTTCTCCCTATCCCGGACAACTCTTTGGGACAGGGTGGGTGAGAATAGAGAAGAGCTCACTGCTTGAGTAGAAGAAGCCAGGTCTGGCTGCCTGCGTACAGGCTCAAGTTGCACCTCAGCTGGGGGTGCACCCTTGAGCACATCCCTTTCCGCGTGGGGACTTAGTTTTCTCCCAGTCACACTAGGGGGCTCCCCACCCCATCCATGACCCTGCGGGTCTGTACTCTAGCCTACGGATACACTTTCTTTGGCTAGACCATATTGCCCCCATGTGTCTGTCAGTTTGTTGCACTGTGGGGCTTGCATGTTGCTGTGCTGCTGGAAACTATGCCACTGGTATTCAAGTACTACCAGGGTCACCGAACTGAGATGTTTCAACAAACAGATGCAGCGCTGGAAGTGCTCACTCATCTACGCCAAGAAAGTTGGAAGATAGCCACCCAGCCAACCGACTGGAAGAGATCCGTATTTATGCCTGTTCCCAAGAAAGGTGATCCAACCGAGTGCGGAAATCATCAAACAATATCATTAATATCACATGTAAGTAAAATTTTGCTGAAGATCATTCAAAAGCAGCTGCAGCAGTACATCGACAGGGAACTGCCTAACAACAACAAGACCATACTGTTCACTCCCAGTGTCTTAGAGCTGAACTAGCTGCCAACAGGAGATTTCACATAAATTCAGGATTTTCTTTTTAAAGTTTAACCAACGGGGTCAGCATTCCCACATGGCAGCAATTGGCTAACGTTGAGTAGGGCCTCTCTCTTTATACTGAGGATCACTCTGCTCACCACAGGTCTCATTACTGCTGATTTATTCCAGTAGGAGGCCAGGGCCCAGCATCACTTGACTCCTACACTTAGCCCTTTTCATGTATCTGTGCCTGCTGCTTCGCCCCAAATCCGAGATCGCTGATCTCAGCAGGAATAGGGCATGGACAAGAGAATACTAGAAGAAGAATGTACTTGAATGAGTATATATGGGGGGGGGGGTGGTAGGCAGAATAAAGCCTCCCTCCCAAGATGTCCATGTCCTAATCCTTGAGATCTGTGCTAATCAGCTGGCTTTAAGATAAGAAGATTGTCCTGGATTGTCTGGGTGGGCCCAATGTAATCATGTTACTGTTAGTAACCATGGAGTCGATTCTGACTCATGGCGACCCCATGTGTGCAGAGTAGAACTGCCCCATAGGGTTTTCAAGGCTGAATAATCCTAAGAGTCCTTTAAATGTGGATGAGGGAGGCAGAAGAATGAGTGTCAGAGTGATCTGATGTGCGACGTGAGGAAGATTTGACCATCCAAGATGGAAGTTTTGAAGATGGAAGGGAGCCACAAGCCAAGGAATGAGGGCAGCCTCTAGAAGAGGAAAAAGCAAGAAAACAGGTTCTCGCCTGGAGCCTCCATAAGGAGCACAGCCCTGCGGACACCTTGATTTTAGCCCAATGAGACCTGTTCCAGACTTCAGACCCCCACAACTGTAAGATGATAAGTTTCTGTTGTTTTAAGACACTAAGTTTGTGGTGGTTTACTCCAGCTGCAACAGGAAACTTTAGTGTGTAGGTGTATAAGGTTGCAGGGGAGTTAGAGTGGACAAGAGAAACTTCCCAGAAAGGGAGAGGGACACTTTGCTGTCCTCACAGACATCTGGCTCCCAGGCTCGGAGCCAGCTGTTCCAGCCTCTCCTGGCAGGGTCCCTTAGGTCTCCCCACAGCATTACCTGAGCACCTGCAAGGGCCTGGTGGTCTGCAAAGCCCTGAAGACTTGTTCCCTCAAATGATCCCAAAGGTCCCCTGACAGGTCCACATCCCCAGGCAATTGGTCCTCAATGTACAAAGGAGGAAACTGAGGCCTGGATAAGGGGAGTGTAGCCCAGGAGCAGTGCTCTACCTGAGGGCAGGAAACAGCCAGATGCCACACCTGTGAGGCTGACCTGGTCCTTCCACAGACTCCCTACAACTGAACAAGCCCAGGCAGGCTCCTGTCCACATCTGTGCTGAGAATGCGGCCCCACAATTGCTGGGTGTCATCATAATTGCCACCCTCCACACCCTCCCAGTCCCTCCTCCCTGGAGACAGGACCACAAGCCAAAGCCAGGGCCCACCTGACCACTGTCCAGGCCCAGTCAGACCCTCGGAAGCAGAACACTTGGCTTCCACTGGTGGCCAGGAGGAGTGTCACAATGGAGCAGGGAGGTTCTCAGGGTGGGGTGGGAATGGTGAGGAGCAGCATTCCACTCCAGGGGCCAGACTGGCCACAGCCCCTAAGGACAGAATGAGGTGAGGCTGGGACAGTCTCCACATGAGCCAGCCCTGTGAGTTCTAGTCCCTGTGCCTTTGCATGGGGAGCTCATCCCCACTTATGAAAATTCTCCCCATCCTTCCAGATAGAACTGTTGTTAGCTGTCTCTGATGCCATCACTGCAAGTGGTTTGTCCCTGCCCACATCCCCTGCTGTCTGTCCCTCTGTAACACTTCCTTGCCCACCAGCACTGATCAGAGCTGCCCGCATCTGGCCCATCTCCCCCATAAGCCAGAGGCTTCTGCCAGCTTTGGGGTACAGAGCTCCAGTCTATGTGTGTGAGGGGGAGAAAAGGGGCCAGCACAGGGCCAGGTACACAGCAGCCCCAGGAGGGCAACCGATGGCCTCTTGCCAGGGAGGAGAAAGCCTTGTCCTTTCCTGCTGAGCTGGCCCACGGAAGCCAGAGAGAGCAGATTTCACAAGGGGGTCATTCAGCGTCAGATACCATTCTCTGAGCAGCGCAAGCCCCAATGGGTCACGGGCTGCACTGGCTCACGGGTCCCGCCTCTGCTTCCTGATGTTGCAGTGACAGAGCTCTCTCCTCCTTGCCCCATTCAGGATGCTGCCCTGATGGGCTTTGGAGGGAAAAAGGAACAACTGCAGGGGTAGCTAGGACCAAGGCCTGCCTGATACAGTTAGCAGACGCCACACGTGCTCAGGATTCTGGCAAACTCGGGGCCACCAAAACGTTGAAAATATTGTTTTGAAAAGAATTTGGTTCTGAAATGATATTTCAGTAAAAAGCCATCAAAGTATTCATCATGGGAAAGAGCAGGTTTTGAACCTCTTTATGCCTGTTTTAAGGAGCCCTCGTGGGACAGTGGTTAAAGCACTCACTGCTAACTGAAAGGTCTGCAGTTTGAATTCACCAGCCGCTCCTTGGAACCCTATGGGGCAGTTCTACTCTGTCCAGTAGGGTTGCTGTGAGTCGGAATCAACTCAACCGCAACAAGTTTGGTTTTTGTTTTTGTTGTTTTTTTTTGTGACTGTCATGGATTGAATTATGTTCCCCCAAAAATGTATCAATCTGGCTGGGCCATGATTCCCAGAATTGTGTGGTTGTCCTCCATTTTATGCTTGTAATTTTATGTTAAAGAGGATTAGGGTGGGATTGTAACACCCTTACTAAGGTCACATCCCTGACCCAATGTAAAGGGAGTTTCCCTGGGGTGTGGCCTGCACCTTTTCTCTCTTGTAAGAGATAAAAGGAAAGGGAAGCAAGCAGAGAGTTGGGGGCCTCATAGCACCAAGAAAGCAGTGCCGGGAGCAGAGCATGTCTTTTGGACCTGGGGTCCCTGTGCAAAGAAGCTCCTCAACCAGGGAGAGACTGATGAGAAGGACCTTCCTCCAGAGCTGACAGAGGAAGAAAGCCTTCCCCTGGAGCCGACGCCCTGAATTGGGACAAGAAAGATAGGTTTCTACAAGAAGGAAGGGCCACAAGTGGTCGAGAAGCAGCAGTGGGGAGGCAAGAGGTCCTGACTCAGCTCCCTGAGAGCCAGGAGATGGAGTGCCGTTCCACGCAGGGCTGAGGATTCGGGGGCTTCTACTGGATTTGGAGCGGCATTTCCAGAGTGTTGAGATTAGGAGGTGGAGCTGGGTGGGGTTGGGGGTTAGGTCAGTGGAACTGGAGTCAGAGGGGACAGTGGTGAAATACAGGAATAGCTGGCTAGGGAGTCTGGGGTTATCTTAGGCTTGGGACATTCAACGAGTGAACACAAGATGCGCAGCAGAGTGGTTTTAATCTCAGAGGCCTCTTTGAGGAGGGCAGGCACTGGGCCTGGAGGATAGGGGGCTTCCTCTGGGTGGAGCCAAAGGAGACCAGGAAGCCAAGCTCCATCCCCCGAGCACAGGCCAGCTGTGCAATTAATTGTTCTCAGATGCAGCCACTTCCCAGTTCCACCACCATCATCCCACTTCATCATCGGGATGTTTTGAAGGTAAAATGAGATAATGTTTGCTATTACAGTAGACCTGTGAAAGCTGGAATCTGTGTAAGGCAGAAACCTGTCAGAGAAGGAAAATACAAATATTTTCCACTAAAATGAGCAATAGAAGAGTTTTAAGACTGCACTTTGTCAAAGGCAGAAAACTTGTGAGACCCGGAAGAACAAGGCAGCCCTGTCGCATCTGGCTCTCACTGTGATTTTATTGCTGTGATGATGTCCTGCCTGGTTTCTCTGCTTCCACTTTTACCCTCTACCAACACAATTTCCAAAATAGAACGTGATTTTTAAAAATACAAATCTTATCAGCCAGTCCCCTGCTTAACGAAAAAAAGAAAAATCAGTATTTTTTGTTACCCTCCAAAAAAAGTTCCAAATTAAGGATACAGCTTTACAAGCCCCCTAGTGTCTGGTTCTTCAAACTCCCGGCAATCCCTCCAGCTGCATGCAGCACCCACCCATTGCTAGCCTTCACACCCCGAAGCTCCTGGGCACCCCCAGCCTTCCTTTTCTTCATCTGGCTGCCTCTGGCTCATCCTTCAGTTCTCTCCTCAGACATCCGTCCTCGGGGGCATTCCATGCTCCGCATGCTCAGTCAGCTACCTTGTTTCACACCCCACAGTGTCCTTGCCTCCTCATCTATGACCCTTCTCCTGGAGTTCTGGGGATCCATTTAAGAGCTGCAGATGAGCTTTGGCTGAGTCCAGCATGCAGAGCAAGTCACATGGGGTCCCCCTGACTGGTCAGTGAGTGGGCAAATAGGTAAACAAGTGGTGCAGAGACCAGGGGTGGATGGGTCAGGGCCACGCCTTAAGACTTAGCTCTGCCTTGTGCCTGGCACCATCCTGGGAGAGGGGGTGTTATGGATTGAATTGTGTCCCCCCAAAACATGTGTCAAATTGGCTAGGCCATGATTCCCAGTACTGTGTGACTGTCCTCCATTTTGTGATGTGTTGTAAATCCTAGCCTCTATGCCTATGGTTATGGTCCCATTTGGGAGTGAGCTGTTATGTTAACGAGGCAAGATTAGGTCATGATAATGAGGATTAGTGTGGGATGCAACACACTTACTCAGGTCACAGTCCTGATCTGAAGTAAGGGAAGTTTCCCTGGGGAAACTCTTACAAGAGAAAAAAGGAGAGAGAACCAAGCAGAGAGATAGGGACCTCATGCCACCAAAAAAGAAGAGCCAGGAGTGCAGCGCATCCTTTGGACTTGGGGTCCCTGTGCTGAGAACCTCCTAGACCCAGGGGAAAACTGATGCCAAGATACATGGAGAACTCCAAGGAACACCAGGTCCACAGATGTTGAAAGGAAACAAGGACCTTCCCCCAGAGCCAGCACAGAAAGCCTTCTCCTGGAGTTGGTGCCCTGAATTCAGACTTCTAGCCTCTTAAACTGTGAGACAATAAACTTCTGTTTGTTAAAGCCATCCACTTGTGGTGTTTCTGTTATAGCAGCACTAGATAACTAAGACAGGGGGTGTTAGGACCTTGAGGGGCAGATTGCTGGACCTCTTTGCCTTTCACAGCCAGTTAGGGCACCCAGTACTAGAGTCCCCAAGGACTGGTGCTATCGGGACCTATGAAATCATTTATCCCAAAATGGGGAGGCTGAGGCCCAGAGGAGGTAGAACTCCCGCCCCAAGGCCTACAATCTGAGTCCTGCATTCGCCTCCACAAAACTAACCATAAACACTGAGTAATGAGTCCACTGCTAGCATGGCCCCCAAATCCAACTGTGGTTCCTTCTAGTGCCGGGGTGCTACACTGTGCCAACAAAGACTTTCAAGAGTCCCCAGGGGAGAGTTTAGCTTGGGAGTCTGTGAAGGAGTATGCAGCTGGAAGCTAACTAAAAATATTTGCCCATCACTCTAAAACTGAGAACCATGGATAATACACATTTGAAAGCAATGTGCTGGATGCATCCTATGCTGGATTTACAAAGACAGCAAAACAGGTCCAGCACCCACCACCCCTTCCAGGCTGCATAAGAGAAGGTGAGCACAAAGGAGGGAGGTTCTAAAAGAACGTTTCTTAGGGAGTAGGGGTACCTGTGAGAAGGGGAGACTGGAATCTCACTTCCTGGTGGGAGGTTGGCTGGAGATGCCATTGAGGACAGGGCAAAGAGTGGGAGCAGTGGTTGGTAAGCTTTTTCCACTATTGGGTGGGGCAAAGACTCATGGTGTTCTTGTAGGCTTCTGGTAGCTTGATGGGACCTCACCCCACAGGTAAGGGAATGCCAGTAGTAGGAGAGACTATATGGGGAGCAATGTTGGGGGCAGAAGCTGAAGAGGGGTCCCAAGAGTTCCGTTGTGAGTACACTGCTTATATTTAAAAAAACACAGAGGTCTTTAGAGGATCTCTGAAAACCCACAAGCATGCCCTGGTGGAAAAGCCAGCTTTTGGATACCTGTCATAATGGACTGACTGACGATCTGCAGTATAAACCTGGAAAGAGCTACCAACAGCAGCAGCTAAGTGAAGACCTCTGTCCTTTTCCCTTGTTTTGTGTGGGCCTTGGGGGAGTCAGAAGCAGCAGAGCTTGAGGGAGGGCAGTGAGCAAGGAATAGAACAAACCCCTTCTCCCTCCTTCCCCACTGCTGGTCCTCGAGCCACACAGAGGTTAGGCATGAGCCGAGCTGGGGCCAAGGGGGTGGAGGGTCTTCGAACAGAACGCAAGACTGAAGCTTTGGTTTGGAGTGGATGTGGAGTTTTCTCTCAGTAGTATCAAATGTCCTATGGGGCCCCATCTTAGCCAGAGGGGCCTGGTCCAGGCACTAGAAGAAATCACAATCCTCTCTTCATCCACAGCCTTTTCATCCACCTGCCTCAACAGAGTCCACAACTTCAAATGTATTCTCCTCCTGTTCCCACATACTTGGAAAGGCATTCTGTTCCCACATACTTGGGGTAGGAAGGCTCCAGACTGAAAGGATCAGGGGAGCCATACCCCTACAAGACTAGCAGAGAACAATTTAAGCCTAAGACACAACCCAGACCCTAACGCAGGGTATTGGAGATGGGACACCTGACCGGGGTTCTGGAGATGAGAAAGGTGAAGGGGTGGGGGGGGGGGGTGTCCTGTCCCAGATGGTTCTGGATTTGGACTTAGCAGTGGGGGTGGCGTTCATGGTGTCCTGCCTCCATAAACAAGCCTGGCCTTGCCCCTGGGTCCTCACAGGTCCCGGCCATATCCAGGGGAATATTTAGGCAGGTCCCCTGCTGCTGATGTCTGGTTACAATCAGAAGTGCTGCTCACGGCAGTCACCCCCTTGGGCTGGAAGCTCTTCTGTGGCATCTGTTTCTTTTTCTGAGGGCGCTGGCTTCGTGGACCTAGAGGGAGAAGAAGGTTGTCACTGGCTGTCCAGGAACTGGTCCCATGGCAGTGTTCCTCACCATCCCCCTCCCTGAAGTAAGGGGGAATTTGACCCAAAGCCAGTCCAGATGACTATGGTTCCAGATGGATCCATACTT
Organism: Dugong dugon; assembly: GCA_030035585.1. Classification (NCBI taxonomy): domain Eukaryota; kingdom Metazoa; phylum Chordata; class Mammalia; order Sirenia; family Dugongidae; genus Dugong; species Dugong dugon. The sequence continues at coordinate 1,843,306 of CM057480.1, forward strand.
GGCCTCCAAGCAACAATGGACTAACAGTGAGGTGGAAGCCTGGGCCTCTGGGAGAGGGGTCACTGATATGAGGCCCTGGTCCTGCACTTCAGAGAAAGGAAGCATCTCACCTTCATGGGACCCCTGCTCCAGGTCCTCAATGGTGTCCTTCCGGGACTGGCCACGTGTCTCTGGTAGCAGGACACAAAGCAAGCCTGCACGATGGGGAGACTGCCATAGATGATCATAGGGAGGGCCGCATAGTATTCTTCCAGCAGGATCACGAGTGGTGTGATGATGCCCCCAATCCTTGAGAAGATGGCCACCAGCCCCATGCCTGTCTGCCTGGGGGAAGGCCAGCCTAGGCTAAGCACACCTGGCCTGAACTCCAGGCCACAGCTCTATGCTAGCACACTTCCTTGGGACAGGCCAGACCCTTTACTATGACCCCCAAAGTCCACAGGCCCTCCAGCCTAATCCAGGCTCCCCTCAGCCCTCTTGCTCTTTACTCCTGTACACTGAACTACTTGTAATCCAACTATCATACTTGTATTGTGCCGTGTTTGTCCCAGCTCCATCTGCCTGTCTCCCACACACCTGTCAAGTCTCAGGTCAAAGGGTACACCTCCTCCTGACCATCCCCCTTCCCCCCACTGAGTGTTCCTTCTCCTGGGCCACTCATACCCCATAGTCCAGTCCTGACCTGGAAGGGCATGGCCTACTTTCTTACCTGTCCTCCACCAGCCTGGGAGCAACTTGAGAGCTTGGGCTAGATCTCTAATTGCCATGGACCCCACCCAGCACTGCTGCCCCGCAACCAACCCCATCAACTATTTGTGGAATGGTGGTGAGGGCAGAAGGAGGAATGGGTCAAAATCAGGGTCTCGGGAACAGAGGAGCAAAACTTGCACCAGCAGCCCTTACCGGATGATGGTGGGGAAGAGCTCAGCAGAGTACACGTAGGAGATGGTAAATCCGGCAGCAGTGGCAAACTTCCCCATTATGGCCAGCACAGTGACCACCACGGGCAGATCTGGGGAAGGACATGGGAGACAGACATCCCCATCACCTGGGCCCTGCCCTGTCCACCAAAACTCCTCACCCCTTCTGTACCCAAACCCTGGGGAAGCTTTCACTCCTAGAAGGGAAGCAATGTCCACAGGTCTAGCCCCTGATGGGAGGTGGGTGGGAGTGGATGGGGATGGGGGACAGCCAGTCCTGGTACCTGCTGGGATGAAGAGGATGATGATACACATGAGGCCACCCAGAACTAGAGTCCCCAGCTGGCTCCACTTGCGGCCCAACTTCTGCATCATGAAGATGCTGGAATAGCGGGCGGGAACCTCAACTGCTCCGAAGACTAGCTGTGTCAGGTAGATGTCCACACAAAGTCCCCCACTTTGAGGCCCATGCCAAAATACACCAGACTGTCCACAAACCTGCAAATTGTCCAACAGTCCCTGTCACTGCTGGGTGACAAGTCACCGTCACACCAACAGGGAGAGTCTGCCTTGGCCGGGAGTCACAACGGGAGATAGCAGCACAGCCAGGGAGAGACAGTCGTTCCCAGACGGACCATCCCAGCCAGAGAGCCACCATCCCACCAGACGGACCATCCCAGCCAGAGAGCCACCATCCCACCAGACGGACCATCCCAGCCAGAGAGCCACCATCCCACCAGACGGACCATCCCAGCCAGAGAGCCACCATCCCACCAGACGGACCATCCCAGCCAGAGAGCCACCATCCCACCAGACGGACCATCCTAGCCAGAGAACCACCATTCCACTGACATAGACCAGGGCAAGTCAGCCAGAGAGCCACCTCCCATCATTCCACTGATACAGACCAGGGCAGGGCAGCTCTTTGACTCTGTCCTCAAGGAAAGGCATGGGCCCTGGTGCACTCACCAAATGCAGAAGAGAATCAGGGTCACCTTCCTGAGCTGGGGGTGCCAGAACAAGTCCAGGGCATTCCCTGAGGGGTCTTTCTTCTCTGGATCCAGCTGGGAAGAAGATGCAGAGTGAGGGGCCAGGCAGAGAGGTCTGTGGACATCAGATTTGGTGGCAGATCTGGGCCTGGGCCTGCTGGAGATACCTGGCTCAGGAGCTCTGGTGAGAGTTTCTGCTTGTTGACTCAAGCTGCCTTCTGGATCACTTGTTTGGCCTCCTCTACCCTCCCCCAGATGAGAAGCCACCGTGCAGATTCTGGCAGAACCCTGTAGGCCAGGAACAGCTATGACCATTGGGTCCTGAAGTCCTGTGGAACCTCCCCTCTTCTCCAAGGAGTCTTCCTGGGCTGTTCAAGGGCACAATGAACCCCGCACTCCAGCCTTTACAGGCTCCCCTTCCTGGCCGGTCTATGTCCCGTGTTTGGATCTGGGTGCTGTGCTCCAGCCACCCATACCGCAGCTAAGCTAGGGGTGGCCTGTTCCTGGGAAGTGTCTCCTCACCAGAAGTAGAAGAAAAGTAGCAGGACAGGCGCCGAGCCAATGATCTGAAACAACCGCCAGTTGCGGATGTCATAGGCAAGTCCTGCTAATACCATCTGCCCGGCTGTCTTAGTCATCTAGTGCTGCTGTAATAGAAATAACACAAGATGTTGGTTTTAACAAAGAGAAGTTTATTTCCTTACAGTAAAGTAGGCTAAAAGTCCATATTCAGGGTGTCAGCTCCAGGGGAAGGCTTTCTCTCTCCCTTGGCCTTCTCATCAGTGTTCCCCTGGACTAGGAGCTTCTCGGTGCAGGGACCCCAGTCGAAAGGACACGCTCTGCTCCTGGCTCTGCTTCCTTGATGGTATGAGGTCCCCCAATTCTCTGCTTGCTTCCCTTTCCTTTTATCTCTTATAAGGTAAAAGTGGTGCAGGCCACACCCTAGGGAAACTCCCTTTACATTGGATCAGGGATATGACCTGGGTAAGGGTGGTGTTCCAATCCCACCCTAATCCTCTTTAATATAAAATGACAATCACAAAATGGAGGCCAATGACACAATTCTGGGAATCATGGCCCAAACAAACTGATACACGTATTTTTGGGGGGACATAATTCAAACCATGACACCGGCGGAAAAGGCACACCGGGCCGGGAACACAGCCTGGATCCTCCATGAGGGTCCTATCCACTCTGTAACTGTGGGAAGAGAGAGGCTGACGCTGGGCCAGAGCCTGCCTTCCCACTCCCTGGAACTCCCCAGACGCCACTCGGTCAGGATCTGGGGACTCAGTGCTAGCACTAGAAGGTCCAGTATGACCACCTCAGGTGTGGGGTGCCTGACAAGCTCCCCACAGGCAGTCTGGGACTCGTGGCCAGCCTGGGCTTTTGGAAGCCTTACATAATGGATGTAGTTCAAGTCTTTAGGGCCCAGATATGTAGGGTGACATTACTGGAGGCGTACCCAGTGACAGCGGTGGCCACAGCAAAGCGCAGGGCTGTGTAGAGCTCAAAGGTGGGCATGAAGGCCGTGGACAGGCCGATGACGGCGAAGAGCAGCAGCTGCACCAGGACCTTGTGGCCAATCCTGTGTAGCAAAGAGGCAGGTCTGTGGGGTAGGCTCCCTCCTGGGAGCCTATCTGAGGGGAAGAAGCAAGGAAGACCCAATCCTGCCCTGAAGAGGGTCTAAGGAGGAGACATGGTCTGTCCCTGGGAGCCCCATTTGAGGGCAGGGGGAACACAGCCTTGCCCTGGAGTCCAGTGTGAGGGGCACAGGGAGAAATTTGGTCCTGGCCCAGAAGCCTAAGTGCATGCTAGGTGAGAGGACAGCTGGTCAGGGCTCTTACCAGTCACAGATGGGCCCAAAGATGAGAGAGCCAACGAGCAGCCCAGCCATGAACTCTGACTGCGAGGTCTCCTTCAGGTGCTTCCGGTCACAAACCAGGTCAAACTGAGGCAGATACAGGCAGGTGGGAGTCTAGGGCACCCTGCCCTCTGCAATTGCCAAACTGTGCGCTGAGGTGCCCCAGGCATACCAGTGAACTCATGGGGCACAGCAGGATATTTTAAAATTTAAAAGGAAATACAGCCGTATTTGACATTAGTCCAATAGCACGCAGACTACCAGCACAGGACAGTTCACAGTTTCAACACTGGATCATGCTACCTCCCTTTCAATGACATCATATCTATGTGAAGCTGTGTTTTTGGCAGTTGCTGTGATAAAAATCAAGTATTGTGTGAAAATCAGTGTAGAACAGAATACGAGGGTGGTGGTGCTGAAGTCCTGATCTCTGGAACCTATGAACGTAACCTTATTTGGAAAAGGGGTATTTGTAGATGTAATCAATTAAGACAAGGTCATGAGGATAGACTCTAATCCAATATACGTGGTGTCCTTAAAAGAAGAGACACAGAAACACAGACACACAGGGAGAACATCATGCATCAGTAGAGGCAGAGAGTGGAGTCATGGGTCTACAGGCCAAGGAATGCCAAGGATTGCTGGCAACCCCGGATGCTAAAAGAAGGAATGGAGCAGATTCTCCCTTAGAGCCTTCAGAGGGAACACTGCCCTGCCAACACCTTGACTGTGACAGTCTAGCCTCCAGAACTGTGAGACAATGAGTGTTGTTTTCAGCCACCCAGTTTGTGGTCACTTGTTACAGTAGCACTGAGACACTAAGCCAATAAGTGATCGTATTTATTAGGAATGAAATAGAAATATTTTTTCTTTTGATTTATGTGTGTATCTTTCAAATAGCTACTAAGTTGTTAGGACATGTGATGGTTAAGATTGTGTGTCAACTTGGCTGGGCCATGATTCTCAGTGTTTGTATGTGGTCACCCCCGTGATGGGATCTGCTGTAAGTAGCCAATCAGTTGAAAGGGATTTTCCTTGGGCATGTGGCCTGCATCTGAATATAAGTGGATGTACTGGCTTTCGCCTACTCTGGATTCTGCACTGCTTTCTGTTCGTCTGACCTCCGGTTCTTGGCACTTGAGCTAGCAGCTTACCTGCCAATATTGGGATTCTTCAATCTTCATAGCCTGTGAGCAAGAGCCCTGCTCTCCAACCTGCTGATCTTACGTTTGCCAGCCCCTGCGACTACGTGAATCAGGAGAAGCCTCTATCCCGATCCACTAACTTGGGACATTCCAGCCTCTACAATCGTGTGAACCGTTTCCTTGATATAAATCTCTCTCTGTATATATTTATACACTTTACTGGTTTTACTTCTCTAGAGAACCCAGCCTAAGACAGGACATAAGTACCTGTTAAGTTGTTTGGACCTAATTACTTAATAAAAAGAACTGCTAGTATTTCTTACGGCCTAGAGATGCTGTGTAAAAACTACTGACACGTTCAAGGATACAAAGGTTGGGGCAGACCACGAATTGCTGCTTCCTGACTATCTTGGCTATCTAGAGCTTCTGTAACAGAAATACCACAAGTGGATGGCTTTAACAAACAGAAATTTATTCTCTCATGGTCTAGGAGGCTAGAAGTCCGAATTCAGGGTGTCAGCTCCAGGGGAAACCTTTCTCTGTCAGCTCTGGGGGAAGGTCCTTGTCATCAATCTTCCCCTGGTCTAAGAGCTTCTCAGTGCAGGGGCCCCAGGTCTAAAGGACGTGCTCCGCTCCTGGCTCTTCTTTCTTGGTGGTATGAGGTCTCTCTCCTCTATCCTCACATCTTTTATATCTCAAAAGAGATTGACTTAAAACAACCTAGTTTCATAGATTGAGTCCTGACTCATTAACATAACTCCCTTTAATCTCGCCTCATTGACATCATAGAGGTTAGAATTTACAACACATAGGAAAATCACATCAGATCACAAAGTGGAGGACAACCACACAATACTGGGAATCATGGCCTAGCCAAGTTGACACACCCTTTTGGGGGACACAATTCAATCCATAACACTTACCAATGTGGCCTCTTCCTCACAGCCAGGGTGCCCCTGTGACCCACTTGGGCCTCTCCAAGTTTTTCCTACGGCTGCAAAATTCCCCTGAGACTCCCACCATTCACAGGCAGTCAGGATCTTCATGAGTCCTCACATACCCCTTGAGGAAGGAGACTGAGACAGAGACAGAGAGAGAGAGAGAGAGACCAGCTCCGCTGGGGATGGGCACAGAGAGAACTTGCCTGAGAGAAAGGCTGGGAAACCTCATGGAGAAAGTGTGTGTATTCGTGTAACTCTGCACACGTCTACTGCAGGTGCACATACACCACGTGACTGACTCCCCCTCCCCACTGGGTAGTAGGCCCCTCAGGGAGTTCTATGTTCCCGGGCAGACCATTCAGCTCAGCTTACACAAATGATGTCTGTGGGGGAGCATAACATGTGAGCTCTCCCTCGGAGCTCATGGTCAGAGCTTAACAACAACAAGGAGTAACGCTGTTTGCATGCTTACTCCGTGCTAGGCACTGCGCTAACTGCCTTACATGCATTATCTCATACCATTCTGACAACAATCCTTGACTTATTATATCCCTGTTTTACAGATGATAAAACAGAGGTTGGAAAGGTTAAGCAACTAAACCCAGGTCACACAGCTGGATGGCAGTGGAGTGGAGACACCCCCATTGCCCTAGACAGGGACTGAAAGTGAGTGAAGGCTGAGAGAATGCCTGCTGAATAAATGAATGGGTGAATGAACAAATGCCCTCAGACAGTCAACTAGCCAGCCACCATCTGCTGAGTAATCTTCAGAAGAAATTAATCAGTATGCTCATACTCTGTTCGCAGGGAAAACTGTTCATTTTAAGAACTTTCCTATGTGTCAGATGGTTAACTATGACTGCCCCTGGGTAATGCAGCAGGCCAGGACAGAGGACTTGATCTTGTTCCACCCAGTTCTGTCCTGTTTGGTTTGTCCAGCAACCACTGCCTGCCTTTATAGCAAGATGTTAATTAAAATTGATACCAATAACTAAAGGTCTTCTTCTGCCAGGCTCTGGAGTCAGGACTGAGTGAGTTTGTGGGACCTTCGGCCTGTTAGCCAACCTGTGTCTTGGTTATATATTATCCCCATCATGTACAAAATGGGGTAATACATAATACATAGTATCACCTGATGGGATTAAGGGAATTAACACATGGAACATGCTTAGCACGGGAGAGCTGGTGACGCAGTGGTTAAAGCGCTCAGATGCTAACTGAAAGGTGGGTGGCTTGAACCCAACAGACACTCCGTGGGAGAAAGATGTGGCAGTCTGCATCCATAAGGATTACATCCTAAGAAACTCTATGGGGTAGTTCTACTCTGTCCTACAAGTTTGCTGTATGAGTCAGAATTAACTCTACAGCAATGGACAATGTACTTAGTGCAGTGTCCGTCATACAGCGCAGTGTCTGTCATACAGCGCAGTGTCCGTCATACAGCACAGTGTCCGTCATACAGCGCAGTGTCCGTCATACAGCGCAGTGTCCGTCATACAGCGCAGTGGTTGTCATACAGCACAGTGTCCGTCATACAGCGCAGTGTCCGTCATACAGCACAGTGTCCGTCATACAGCGCAGTGTCCGTCATACAGCTTAGCACAGTGTCCGTCCTACAGCGCAGTGTCCGTCATACAGCTTAGCACAGTGTCCATCATACAGCGCAGTGTCCGTCATACAGCGCAGTGGTTGTCATACAGCACAGTGTCCGTCATACAGCACAGTGTCCGTCATACAGCACAGTGTCCGTCCTACAGCGCAGTGTCCGTCATACAGCTTAGCGCAGTGTCAGTAATACAGCGCAGTGTCCGTCATACAGCTTAGCACAGTGTCCGTCCTACAGCGCAGTGTCCGTCATACAGCGCAGTGTCCGTCATACAGCGCAGTGTCCGTCCTACAGTGCAGTGTCCGTCATACAGCGCAGTGTCCGTCCTACAGCGCAGTGTCCGTCATACAGCACAGTGTCCGTCCTACAGCGCAGTGTCCGTCATACAGCTTAGCACAGTGTCCGTCCTACAGCGCAGTGTCCGTCATACAGCGCAGTGTCCGTCCTACAGCGCAGTGTCCGTCATACAGCGCAGTGTCCGTCCTACAGCGCAGTGTCCGTCATACAGCACAGTGTCCGTCATACAGCTTAGCGCAGTGTCCGTCATACAGCACAGTGTCCGTCATACAGCTTAGCACAGTGTCCGTCATACAGCGCAGTGTCCGTCATACAGCTTAGCACAGTGTCCGTCATACAGCACAGTGTCCGTCATACAGCGCAGTGGTTGTCATACAGCACAGTGTCTGTCATACAGCACAGTGTCCGTCATACAGCACAGTGTCCGTCCTACAGCGCAGTGTCCGTCATACAGCACAGTGTCCGTCATACAGCACAGTGTCCGTCCTACAGCACAGTGTCCGTCATACAGCGCAGTGTCCGTCATACAGCACAATGTCCGTCATACAGCGCAGTGTCCGTCATACAGCGCAGTGTCCGTCATACAGCTTAGCGCAGTGTCCGTCCTACAGCGCAGTGTCCGTCCTACAGCGCAGTGTCCGTCATACAGCACAGTGTCCGTCATACAGCGCAGTGTCCGTCATACAGCTTAGCACAGTGTCCGTCATACAGCGCAGTGTCCGTCATACAGCTTAGCACAGTGGTTGTTACACAGCTTAGCACAGTGGCCATTATACAGCTTAGCGCATTGGCTGTTCTACAGGAAGTACTTGGTAAAGGTTTGCTTGGATGAGGGTACGCTGGCCCTTGTGCTCATGACACTCACAGCTGGTGATGTAGACATCTCAAACATGAGAACGTATAGTACTCTGAGATCATGAGCACCCAGCCATGGGAGTCTTCAAAGGCTGGTACCCCTGGTCTGTGGCCACCATTCACTACCTCCCTGCAGACTGCATACTCTCATTCTCATTAAATCCTCAGATCGACCTCATAAGGGCATACTTATCATTCCAATGTGTGTACACCAGCAGAGACTGAGGCTTACAGAGGTGCCAAGACTTGTCCAACTCATGTTGTGGTGTCATGCTATAGACGGTACAGAAATGGAGAGCGTTCCAACTTGCGATGCAGGTCACCAACATCTCCATCCCTAGCACCCACAGTGGATGGCTGCGTCTGGGGCTGCCACAGAGATCTTCAGGGCCCATGCTCTCAAAATCCTGTCCTCATTCCTTGGAGCAGGTGCTATCACACCTCTCTCCCCTGCTCCCACACCTTCAGTGGCTCCCCTTAGCCTCTAGGAGAAAGCCCCAAATCCTCAGCACTGTATCTAAGACCCTTTAAGAGTGGGCTCCCGCCTATTTCCCAGCCTCTTCTTATGTCCTGTCAACGTTCCTCAAACATGCCAGGCTTTTTAATGCCCCCTATAGCCCTAGAAATGGCTGTTCTCTCTGCTTCCCCTTCCTCCCATTCCTACCCCTTCCTTGGCCCCAGCATAGATCACACTGTTACTGCTCTCCACTGATGGGGTATGTCTCTCCCCATTCAGAGGCCAGAGCTCTGTCGACAGAGGCCAGGGGAGTCATTTTCTGTTTTACCAACACGGGCACCCAGGAAATGTCAGACTGTCAGGTGGGAGGTTAAGAAGGAAAAATGTACTGTGTTATCTAAAAGCAAACAGCCCCTGAGGAAACGTGCTCCTTTCTTCTCTAATAAGGATCATTCATTTGTATTTCAGTTTGAATATGAAGCTTCAGGTTGGAATCAGGCAACTTGAGATGTCAGCTCAGAGAGGGTCAGTCTGGCAAAGCCCCTTCTCCCAGACAGGAAGCAGAGGCAGAAAATCTCCCACCAAGTCACCTCCACTCTGGAACTGAGCTTGGGGTTATCATGGGGTGCGGGACACAAATTACCAACGGCGTACACTCACGGGAAGGTCACAGTCCCTGGGAGGGTGGGGATGGTGGGAGCAGGTCAACGAAGGGCAAGAGGTCCACGGCCCCACCCCAATGCCAGAAGCAAGGCTGATGAATACAAAAAAAAAAAAAAAAAAAAAAAACCCCGGTGTCATCAAGTCGATCCCAACTCATGGTGACCCTACAGGACAGAGTAGAACTGCCTCACAGGGTTAAAGAAAGAGGCCCAAATCCTTGAGCACATCCCATCAAACACCCGAACTCCTGCCTACCCTTCTACTCCAGGCCCACCAAGTTGCCTACTGTTCTGCTTCTGATGCCAGGTGGGCCTTTCTCTTGCCATTCTCTGTCTGCAAAGGCCTTCCCTTCTCTGTCAATAGTTTTATGGTGTCTTGGTACCCACCTCACATGCCACCTCCTTCAGAAGTTGTCTGCCTACTCCCTCCCCAGGAGGAAGCAAACTCTGGGTGTCAGGGCCCACCCAGCCCTTTATCCCTCCTACAAGGGCCCCAGATCTTCCCCTGACCTCCAAGAGTCCTTGGAGAAGATGAATGGGACACCTCCTTCCTGAATGATCTCTGCACAGTTAATGCTCAGGAGGCTTTGACTGAGTAGAACTGCATGAGCAGCCCAGCACAGGGGGTGAACAAGGACTAGAGTGGGTTCTGAGCAATCTGAAAGGTTTCCTAGGTTTTAAGGATGATGACATTTGGCTAGGTGGGCAGGAGAGTTTATCAGCATGTGTAAAGGTAGGCATACCCATAGCACTTGAGGGCCAGTGAAGGCTAGAGCCTCCTATGGAGGTGATGCTGGGAATGATGGAAAGGCCAAGGAGGGCTAGGCTGAACTAGGCTGGGATGGATCCAGAAGCTAGGAGATTTCACAGGCCACCCAGCTTTCCTTGTGGAGTTGGATGCAGAGAGTGTCAGGAGGAGGCTGACAGGATATACCCTCAGGCTGCCAGGGCTCGAGGGGCAGCTGGATGGCTTACACATACAAAGGGAATGCTTAATCTCAGGACTCCAGGCCCCCTCCCCACACAGGCTCAGCATTTACCACCACAAAGAAGGTGGGAATTACACACATCTCCTGGATAATCCCTGCCCCTTGGATCTCTGGATTATCTATGCTACTTCCCCCTCCTGCAGGGAACTGGACAGCAGGAGCCTATGCAGGAGTCCAGCTCCCCTACCAGCTCACCGTGCCGCTCAGGCCCCTCTGTGCCTCAGTCCCACCTTTTGGGAAGCAACAGAATGGAACGAGGTGCTTTCAGAGGGCCCCTTTTGCTCTGAGGTGTTTGGGAGTCAGAGCATCTGCCTGAGTCCCTCCCAAGAAAATGAATTTAGCAAGAGCATATACTCAGTTATCCGAAGGACTAGACCTGGAGTCGTGTGTGTCCACCACGCAGACAGCCAAGTGGAGACCTGCAGAGCTGAGAAGCTAAAAGGCTGGAAACCTGGGGCCAGCAAGCAGGAAGGCAGACAGACAGCAGACAAGGGAAAAGGACAGCATAAATAAAGAGCTAGGAAAACACAGGAAGATAGGCAATCAGGCAGACACGGGGCCAGACAGAGAGACACAGGCAAATGGACAGACAGGTGGGAACACTGGCTAGAAAGGCATAAAGACAGAAAAACAGAAGGGGACAGGAAGAAAGGCAGGCGAGCGGGCAGATGGGCAAAGGGACAAGCAGAGAGAAGGAAAGGCAAAGGGTAGCAAAGACAGATCGACTACAGACAGAACAAACAGAGAGGTCAGTGGGCTGATAGGCAAAGGGAAAATGAAAACGCAGCGTTACTGGGAAAAGGAAAGCATGGGCACCTGTGGTCAGCCATGCACAGGGCAGGTACGTGGACAGAACAGTGGTGTCCAAAGGCACAGAGCTCAGACAAACAGAGAGACAGGCAGAAGGACAGCCCTACCTCATTCAGTAGGGACAGGGGCTTGTTTTCAGGATAGTCCCAGTCAGCGTCGCAAGGCTGTGTCTCACTGAAGAAGTGGCTCAGGATGTCCTCAAGGCTGGCGCTGTCGGGGGGCGGCCGGAACATGAGGCAGGACTCAGGGTTGCCATCAGCATCCAGAGGCACGCTGAGGCTCAGCTGTTCAGCGGCACTTAGGTTGAGAGTGTGGTTCTTGACCCAGTCCACTGAACAATGGTGGGCCTTGTCTAGGACCACCAAAACCTGGGCAAACGTGAAGAGGGCAGCTATCAAGTTGGGGACACTCAGCAGTATCAGCGGCTGTATCTGGAAGCGACCAAAGCCGCCTATCTCAGCTAGGACCTGGGCAAATTGAGCCATGTCTGCCAGCCACCACCTCCTCAACCTGGAGCCACCAGGTAGCTCTGTAGCTTAGCTCTGGGGCACTTGTTCCTCTGGGCAGTGAAGACGGCTGCATTAATATTTAATCCAGCCCAGCCCCACCTGTCACCCCTCAGCTCTGGTAGAATACGATGTAAAAATAATCTGCTCTGGATTGTAGAATTGAAAGATGATTTATTGACTGTGTGAGTTATGAGAGGGCCGAGAGGACCTTCTCAAGTCCAGCACACAAAAGTGAGCTTTTTTATAGAACATACAGCAACCCACCCTTCAACTGCAACTTCCTCCATAATTCAGCCAGACTCTTCCCAGAATCCAAATTCTGAGAGTAGATGCAACACTCAGAGGCACACAGAAGTCCCTTCTGAGGACCAGCCCACACCAGGCAGTGGGGAATAAATCAAGAGAGCAGCAAGGACCTAGCCTGCACACCAATTCTGCCAGCAGCCCACTCTGGCCTTTTTTTCTTTTTAATTTTACTGTGCTTTAGGTGAAAGCTTACAGTGCAAATTTAGTTTCTCATTCAAAAATTGTTTTGTGACATTGGTTGCAATCCATGTATCTGCAATCTCCCCGTTTCCACCCCGGGTTCCCTGTGTCCATTCATCCAGTTTTCCTGTCCCTTCCTGCCTTCTCATCTTGGATTTGGGTAGGTGTTGCCTATTTGGTCTCATATACTCGATTGATCTAAGGAGCACGTTCCTCAAGTGTGTTACTGTTTGTTTTATGGGTTTGTCTAATCTTTGGCTGAAAGGGGGTGGCTTCAGTTCTGAGTTAGCAGGGTGTCTGGGGGCCATAGTCTCAGCGGTTCCTCCAGTCTCTCTCTGTCAGACAAGTAAGTATGGTCTTTTTTTGTGAATCTGAATTTTGTTCTACATTCTTCTCCTACTCTGTCCAGGACCCTCTTGTGATCCCTGTCAGAACCGTCAGTGGTGGCAGCCGAGTATCATCTAGTTTTTCTGGGCTCAGGCTGGTGGAAACTGTGGTTCATGTAGTCCATTAACCCTTTGGACTAGTATTTTTCTTGTGTCTTTGTTTTTTTTTTATCTTCCTTTGTTCCAAACATGATGGGACCAATAGCTTTTAAGACCCCAGATACTATTCTCCAAAGCAGTATGTAGACTGTTTTTATAAACTATGTCAATGGACCTAGATGTCCCCAAAGACTATGGTCCCCAGCCCTTAGCCCCAGTAACTTGGTCCCTCAACCAATCTGACCTCTTGACCTTGATCTTACCTCGCCCTCATGAGTCCCTGGTGTGTGGTGGTACGCAACAATCCCAGGAGGCCACAAGCAGGCCAAGAAGAACCATCGAAAGCATAACTGCTCTTCCTTTTCAGCACCAAATACAATCTAAGAATGCAGAGCAATTATAGTTGAGACAAGAGTTACATTTTGAATAGAAAATAACGAATGTTGGAGAGGTTGTGGGGAGACTGGAACTGTTACGGACTGCTGGTGGGAATGTAAAATGGTACAACCACTATGGAAAATGATATGACGCTTCCTTAAAAAGCTAGAAATAGAAATACCATATGACCCAGCAATCCCACTCCTAGGAATATATCCTAGAGAAATAAGAGCCATCACATGAATAGACATATGCATACCCAGGTTCATTGCAGCATTATTCACAATAGCAAAAAGATGGAAACAACCTAAGTGCTCATCAACAGCTGAATGGATAAGCAAACTATGGTACATACACACAATGGAGTACTGCACACTGATAAAGAACAATGATGAATTTGAGAAACATCTCACAATATGGATGAACCTGGAGGGCATTATGCTGAATGAAATAAGTGAAATAAGTCAATCACAAAAGGAAAAATATTGTATGAGACCACTATTATAAAAACTCAAAAACAAAGGTTTACATACAGAAAAAAAACCAATCTTTGATGGTTACAAGAGAGAGGAAGGATAGGGAGGGAAAATCACTAATTAGATGGTAGACAAAATTAACTCTGGTGAAGTGCTAGACAACACACAATATGGGGGAAGTCAGCACAACTTGACCAAGGCAAAGTCAAAGAGGCTTCCTAGATACATCCAAACACCTTAAGGGACCAAGTTACTGGGGCTAAAGTCTGGGAACGATGGTCTTGGGGGACATCTATGTCAATTGGCATAACATAGCTCATAAAGAAAATGTTCTGCATCCTACTTTGGGGAGTAGCGCCTGGGGTTTTAAAAGCCTGAGCCACCTAAGATACATCTATTGGTCCCATTCCATCCAGAGCAAAGGAAAATGAAGAAAACCAAAGACACAAGGAAAATGTTAGTCCAAAGGACTAATGGACCACATGAACCATAGCCTCTACCAGCCTGAGCCCAGAAGAACTAGATGCTGCCCAGCTACCACCACCAATGTCTCTGAAAGGGATTACAATAGAAGGTCCCAGACAGAGCGGGAGAAAACTATAGAACAAAATTCAAATTCACACACACACACACACACACACACAAAAAAAAAAAAAAAACAAACCAGACTTATTGGTCTGAAAGAGACTGGAGAAACTCCAGAGACCATGGTTTATGGACACCCTGCTAACTCAGAACTGAAGTCACTCCCAAAGTCTACCTTTCAACCAAAGACTAGACAGGCCTATAAAACAAGTCATAAATAACACACTCGAGGAACGTGCTTCTTGGTTCAACTGAACATACGAGACCAAAGGGGCAACATCTGTCCAAAAGCAAAGATGAAAAGGTAGTGAGGTACAGGAAAACTGGACAAATGGACACAGAGAACCCAGGGTGGAAAGGGAAAGGGGGAGTACTGACACATTGTAGGGACTGCAACGTCATGAAACAATTTGTGTATGCATTTTTGAATGAGAAACTAATCTGCACTGTAAACTTTCACCTAAAACACAATAAAATTAAAAAAGATTTTCAGTTTGAGCCCTAATCAAGGAAGAAACCATTAACACATTTCCAAGTTAAATCAAATGTAAGCACACCAGCATAAGCCCAGCTGTGCCCCAAGCAATCTCAGCGATAATAACAGAACACAGAACAAAGTCTCCATCTACCACAGCCGCTATGGAAGACCTGATGGTGATTACTGAGAACCTGGCGAAGTCAAGGTTGGGATGGGGCAGAGCACGGTGGCTGACAGGTCAGGATTCTTATAGGACTGGGGCCTGCCAGAAACTCAGGACCTCTGAGAAGAGGAATCTGTCAGATAAAAGCCCCCATCCTTTTTATCCTAGGGGAAGTCTTACTAGAGACTGATCCAAGTTTAGGAGTTAAGTTCAGTGATGCAAGGTGGGGAACGATTGGATCAATTGGAGCATCAGGAGAATTATGGGGGGAAACACACACACACACACACAGGCTTGTGCATGCATAGGAAAGCCTTTTCACGTTACACCCTTTTGTATCTTTTCAATTTTGACCCACATGAATGTATTTTAAGTAATGGGTAGACAAGCACGGGTGAAAAAAAAAATGAGGCAAGATTGCGCAAGGCAGCCCTGGATAGTGTGTCTGCCTGCTGCAAAAGACCTCTTTAAAGTGCTAAAAAGCTAAGATGTCACTTTGAGGACTAAGGTGGGCTTGACCCAACCCATGGTATTTTCAATCGCCTCACATGCATGCAAAAGCTGGACAATGAATACGAAAGACCAAAGAAAAATTGATGCCTTTAAACTATCATACTGCGAAGAATACTAAATATACCATGGACTGCCAGAATGAGCAAATCTGTCCTGGAAGAAGTACAGCCATGTGCAGGTGAGATGAGAAGGCAGAGAGGGTCAGGAGCTGGTTGAATGGACACGGGAAATCAGAGGTGGAAAGGAGTGTGCGGTCACAGTATAGGGAGAGCAATCAGGGTCACACAGCAATGTATGTATAAATCTTTGTTTAGGAGACTAACTTGAAATGTAAACTTTCACTTAAACTAAGACAATAAACAAACAAAAAGTACAGCTAGAATGCCCCTTAGAAGCAAGGATGGTGAGGCTTCCTCTCACATACCTGGGACATGTTATCAGGAAGGACTAGTACCTGGAGAAGGACATCATGCTTGGTGAAGCAGGGGGTCAGCGAAAAAGAGGAAGACCCTCAACGAGACAGACTGACACAGTGGCTGCAACAATGGACTCATACATACCAACGGTCGCATGACAGGGCAGTGTTTCATTCTGTTGTACACAGGGTGGCTACGAGTCGGAACCGACCTGACAGCACCCAACAACAGCGATCATCTTCACAGGAGATCACCACCAGTTCTTTTCTCCAGCAGAGCTACTGGTGGGTTTGAACTGCCAACATTTTGGCTAGTGCTTAACCATTGTGCCACCAGGGCTCTTGCCATTTTATGCCAACAACCCCCACATCCTAATTTTTTGGTGTTATGGATTGAACTATGTTCCCCAAAATTATGTGTAAGTCCTAACCCCTGTATTTGTAACTATGACCTTGTTTGGGAATATAGTTTTTCTTTTGTTATGTGGTGAGGTCATACCAAAATAGGTGAGTCCTAAACCTAATCCCTTGTTACTGGGATCTTATAAAAAGAGCAGGACACACACACACAGGGGCAGACAGACACCATGTGAAGACAGAGGCAGATGAACCCACAGTCCAGGAACGTCAAGGACTGCCGACAGCTACTAGAAACTGCAAGAGAGAAAAAACCTTCCCAAAGAGCTGACGTCCCGACTTCTAGCCTCCAGAGCTGTAAGTTTCTGTTCTTTGAAGCCACCTGCTTTGTGGTATTTTTTTATATATATATATTATATATATATATATATATATATATACACATATTTTATTGTGCTTCAGGTGAAGGCTTACGAACAAATAGTTTCTCATGCAACAGTAGTACACATGTTGTTTTATGACATTGGTTAACAACCCCTGCTTTGTGGTATTTTTGTTACAGCATCCCTAGGTAACTAAGACATTTGGTTTACTTTCTCTTAACTCTGCTCCCAACCAGTTTGCCGAAGGTTTCCCATGCTTAAGGCTCTCTCCTGTTTGAGGACACCCCCACATCACTGTAGCCCCAGGGCCCCTCTCTACCCTGTAACCTCTCAGACTGGGGAGGCTGAGCCCAATCCAGCACCCTGCTGGCCCCACCGTCCTCTGGACCTGCAAAGTAGGCTCGGGGTTGCCGCTAGCCCTTCTGAAAACCAACAGCTGTCACCCCGCCTCTTCTCCTTGTACCCGTCCTCATTCACGGGCAGAAGGCCAAAGGGGTGTAACGAGAACTTTCTCACCATCAGAGTTGCTTTACTTCAGCACCAAGACTATCACTGGGAATCGCCTGTCTAGGGGGTAGGTGGGTATGCGTGGTGAGGGGAAGGAGCAGGTATTTGACGGGTTGTTGTTCGCTGCCACCCAGATGGCTCCAACTTGTGACAGAAGGAAGTGTTGCCCGGTCTTGCGCCATCTTTATGATTGTTGGCATGTCTGAGTGGAGTTGGACAATGCCAAGTTCTGCCTCATAATGTTTTCACTGGCTAATTTTCACAAGTAGATCACCAGGTCTTTTTTCTTAGTCTTTATCTGAAGCTGCGCTGACATCTGTGCATCACAGGTGACCAGCTGGTGTTTGAAGTACTGGTGGCAACGAACAGCATCGTAACAATGTGCAAGCCACCACAGTTATGACAAAACTGGCATCCCTTGGAGGGACAGACTACACATGGCATCTCAAATCTCTTCCACACTTGAGAATTAATGACCCTAGTAAGGGGCCCTGGTGGCACAGTGGTTAAGAGCTACAGCTGCTAACCAAAAGGTCAGCAGCTCAAATCCACCAGCTGCTCCTTGCGAACCCCATGGGGCAGTTCTACTCTGTCCTAAATGGTCGCTGAGTTAGAATTAACTCGATGGCACACAGCAACAACAGTTAAGTAAAAGTTCGGGGTAGATGACCTGGCCCAAAGGAGGAATCCCTGAACTGCTGCACTGAGCATTGCTACTGTGCAAGAGGCGGAGCTAAGGGACCAGGCCTAGTGCCAACATCAGACCCTGGTCAACAAGGCAGGCCAAGGACAGGCTCAGTTCACTCCCTCCCCACCCCACCTTCCTTCTCACATACACCACAGTCACTTTTGAGTAACCAGCACCTCCTCCCTGCCCTCACAGTCAGAGTCCACTTTTATAACTCCCTTATCTTGAAAGCAAACTCAACCAGCTGCAGGCCACATGGTGCGGTCAACTCCGAGGTGCCACAGTCCCGAGGCTCTAGAATACCAGACCCACAAGAGGTCCTCGCATGTCTCAAAGGCCACTTTCTGTGGGGAGGGAACTAGATCAGGGAGAGCACCCATCCAGGAGATGGGTGGCAGGATATAGAGGGGTCTAGGAAAGAGTGTGGCTGCTAACCAACAGGTCGGCAGTTCGAATCCACCAGCCCCTCCTTGGAAACCTTATGGGGCAGTTCTACTCTGTTCTACAGAGTTGCTGTGAGTGGGAATCGACTCGACGGCAAGGGGATTGGTTTGATCTAAGTTAGAATCTTACATGGAGCCCTGATGGCACAGTGGTTAACAGCTCAACTGCTAAACAAAAGGTCGGCAGTTCGAATCCACCAGGTGCTCCTTGGAAACCCTATGGGGCCAGTTCCACTCTGTCCTGTAGGGTTGCTCTGAGTTGGAATCGCTGGATAGCAACGGGTTTGGTTTGGTTGGTTTAGAATCTCACATGAAACCCCACCATTTCAGTGCTGAAGCCAAACAGGGACAAGTTCATGTTCCAAAAAGGATCCCCAAGGGCTTGAATCCGGCATCTTCTCCTGGCCCACCAGCGTGAGCAGGACCAAACAGAAAATATTCAAACATAATGCAAGTAGTTCCATATCCCAACCTACCAGATTTCCTTGGGATTCCCTTATCCCTCCCTTTTGGGGTTTTGGTTTCCCTATCTGTAACACGGCTGTAAGCTGTTCTAGGCAATCTGTAGATGCGTACATGTATCTTACAGGCTAGTGCACTTGGGCTTCTTCCCACTGGCCTGAGAAACTAAAGTCGTGATGCTGACCTACTCCCCACAGCCCCCACCAGCAGCCACTAAAGGAAAGCGACCGTACACCACTGGGGACAATTTTCTCTTTATTGATTAAAAACGCAGGAAACATGCAGTAAAATACAAAGTCCGAAAAAGAAAAAAAAAAGTGCCTATTTTACATCTTTCACAATCTAGCATACATCATGAGGAGGACCTCTGTTTATTGATACACCATTATTTTATCCTCCAGATGATTAAGTAGTATCAGCCGGCTCTAGGGTTTGGTTCAGAACTTAAGCAAAAAATCCAAACAAATCCATTAGTCATTTAGAAAGAGCACATATTCACAAATAGCATTGGCACGTTACCTGTACTACAGTTAGTCCCCACCCCAGGGCCAGAGGTGCACGCTGGACCAGGCGCCCCACGACACCCCCTGCTATTCCACCTGGGAAGGTCCAGCTCACTTATTTTCTCAGCACCACTGCACAAGCCAGCAAAGGGACAGTCTACCACACATCACACGCAGGGGAAGTAACACTGTCCTGGGCTTGGTGCTGCTCCCAACTCCCAGCGGCGCAAATAGTGAACTGAAGTGGGAAAGCGAGGCCCAGCCTACTTCTCCTGTGGTGCCTGTCCCTGTCAGTTCAGGTAAAGGCCGAGGCTGCTCGAGACAGACCACCTCCAAACACAGAGCTAAACTAGGATGATGTCACCAACCCCTGGATTCAGAGCTAAGTCGATTACAATAGGTTTGTTTGAGACCAAAAAAGCATACTCTACAGTTAAGCCAAAGAAGACACCATCTCTGTTCCACACCTCACTCCCACCTCACCTCCCTGTCCCCTCACCAACGCCCCCACCCAAGACAATGAAAATAAAAGCTAAATATCTTCCCGGCCAACTCACCCATCTTCTTTTCTCCCTCTGGGGCCAGCAAGTCCCTTCCTTCTGTCAGTCTGGCCAGGACAGTGGACCTTTGTGCCTGGCTTTCTAACCTACTTTCCTCCCCACCCCTCATCCCAAATCCACTCCCTCTCTTCCTCCCCAACAGCCATTCCCTTCTCAAAACGCCTCCCTCATCCCAAATCCACTGTCTTTCTTCTTCCCCAACAGCCATCCCCTTCTCAAAACGCCTCTCACCCCAAGTCCACCCATCTCTTCCTCCCGAACATCCATCCCCTTCTCAAATACCTCCCGCATCCCAAATCCACTCCCCTTCTTCCTCCCCAACACCCATGCCCTTCTCATAACGCCTCCTTCATCCTAAATCCACCCCTCTTCCTCCCCAACACCCATCCTTCTCAAAGTGCCTATGCACCTGGAGCAGATGAAGAAAGCCCAGGACTGAAACCACAGGCGTTCAAGTAAACTGTGGGGTGAGCTTCCAGAGACGCTCCAAGATAAAACTAGCTACAGCAATCTTGTTCATCACGTCAACAATGCTGGAACAGGCTTCAAGGGACTCTGTAACAGGCAACACCCCCCTGCCGTGGGGCCAAAACCCACCTCCGTGTGTCTTCTCAAGGCCAGACTGAGTATCCATCCTGTTTGTATATAAAAACTGGTAGGGCTATTAGCAGATAGACAAGGGCTGGCTATAACACAGTAGGAAAAAAAAAAAAAATCAACCCCACTGATTATTCACACATTGCATTATGAGTGCTCTCACTTAAACCTGAAGAATAATTTATATTATTTCTGTAGAAAATCAAGCGAACACTGTCTACTCATAAACCCTACAGGTCTCGGCACACATGGTTTCACTTTCCATCTCGTCGGCCCAGTGCACGAGGTGTGGACCCCCCCAAAGGGTCAGCGCAGGAGACGGCGACAGGCAGGCGCCCCCTGTACTGCTGTGGGGCCTCAGCTCCGTACACCCACTTCCCCTGGATGTGGGGGCCAGGCGGACCAATTTTCATGGGAGGATCGAGGAGCAGCTTTTCTTCAAATTTAATTTTTAGAGAGCTGAAAATAAATACTTCCCCAACGATGAGTTATGATTTTCCTGTTCAAAAACCACCTCACTTCTGCAAGCCACTGCTTGACGTCTTCTCTAAAAACAGCCCAAAGTTCCTCTCGGAGGGGTCCGACAGCTGCAGTCTGATGGGTCAGGTGTTCTGCACCAGCTGAAGTGAAGGCCAGCAACCCTTTCTGGGAGAGCACTGAAGGACAGGGTGCCTGAGAACAGCTTCAGCCAAAGGCTGAGTATCCAGAACAGAACGAAAACGACTCAGTCTGCCTCCACCTGAGGCTGTGCTTTGTCCTAACAAAGGTTGCTAGAATTCACATCAGGTACAAAGAAAATCACACTAAATTAAATTCTCTGGGTTCCAGCTGATCAACCAACTTTTAATTGCTACTTCCGTGGTAAGGAGATATTCCAAGATGCCCACACCTCGGCAGGTGTAGGAAAACAGGCAGGACAAGGAACGTGAACAGCGGCTCCTTCCACCCAGGGCTGTGTTGGAGTAAGGCAAGAACGAGCTCACACATCTCCCTTCTGGGTCTGGATGCTCACAGCACATCTCAGATGGAGGAAGAGAGGGGACATGTGCGGTCCGTTTACTAACACAACTCTTTAGGGGGACACTGGCCACTGGTGATCCAGCTTTTCTTTCCCTGTGGAAAAAGGGTATGGCAGGAAGAACATACGAGGCCTCTAAAGCCCCTAGCCAGGGAGGTCTGCTGCGGGGTCTTTGGCAGTAGTAGGTTTGGACCAACAGGAGCAACAGAGATACACATGTGGGATCTCCTTGGGCCGCCTCTTCCGGGCTGTGGTTTAGCTGATGCTGAGCTGGGCAAATCCTATTAATTTACCATCATCAGGAATATCCGAGCCTTCCACACCGGATGCCTGAGAACCAAACAAAATGAGAAGCTGTGGCTATTTACGAACGAAATCCAGGTGGCAGTCAGAACTCACATGGTGACTGTGGGAAGTAAGGTGGGGGGATGGGTCCCTGGGATGCAGCAGGAAGCTGATGAAGGTGTCTCTTCCAGAAAAGATGAGGGGTTGGGGACACAGCTGGAGTCAAACTGGCTAACAATCACTCCTGAGCACAGTCAAGCGCCTGGGAGAGGAGGCTGGGGTAGGGGAGGGAGGGAGAATCAGCCCAGGGCTTCAGGGAGGCTAAGGACAACCCATCATACTGTAACGTTCTCATCAGAGGGAACAGGAAAGCTGGTCTCCCGGGGCTGCTGGTGCCTGAACAGTAAGGGGGTTTAATAAGGAGGAAGGGATGAATACCAGTTTGAAAGTGACAGATCGATTTGACTGAGGGTCTTCCACAATTTTCTGCAAATTAGCCGCCACTGTAATCATACAAAGAGAACGTAATGAGGGACTAAGCGCATCCACTTTCCATCATATTTAAAAGGCTTAGATGGTAGTTCAGATCTTCCATGTACAATCAAAACAGAAGTACAAAGATCAAATAATAATTCCCTCAAGAAAAATTAATTTTAAACTCGTCTCCAAGCAGTACAAATAAAAATGGAATCACCGTCTAATTACTGTCTGTAAAATGCTCTATCAATCTAGGAAACACACTCGGTGAAAAAGGTCTGATCTGCCTCCTCATGGACTAGACAGCCTCGGGCCGGGAGTCAGCCAACCACCGCGTGGGGCCTGTTTGTGTTCTGCCTGCAAGCTAAAAATGGTTTAAAAATGACAGAGACCACAAACAGCCCATAAAGTCCCAGCCATTTACTCTCTGGCCCTTTACAGAAAAAGTTTACCGGTCTGCTCTAGACAGTGGTTGTTCCTTCAGTAACATGGACCTGGACCTGTGGCCTGACTCTGCCTGCCTTCCTGCTTTTTCTACAGCTAAACTGCTCATGATTTCTGCTCCCCCCTGGCTGCACAGGGTAGAGTTCACTCTCCAGAAAGGCCTAGATGTGGCTGAGCTTACTTTAACTTGTGAGCTTTGTCATCAGTTCACTAGAGTCTCACAGAGGCCCGGGTCTACTTTCAGACTGCCACTGAACATCACAAAGCAAACTCAGAAGTGAGATTTTTTTTTAGGGGGTGGGGAGGCTAAGGAAATGTCCCCAGTAGCCTGTAATTTCAGCAAAGCCAGGAGCTGCCCCAAGAGCCATCAGGCCGACTCAGTGGAATCTAAGTCTGGTTCCGTTGGCACTAAGTGCTTGCATAGCAGTGAAGAACTTGGCTGCTCACCAACAGGTGGGCAGTTCAAATCCACCAGCCGCTCCTTGGAAACCCTATGGGGTAGTTCTACTCTGTCCTGTAGGGTCACCTGACAGCACCTAACAACAAGTGCTTGCACAAACAGAGACGCAGGGGACAAGGGCAGGGCACAGGGCAGGGCACAGTGCAGTTACCTATTACTAAATCCCTTCCGTCGACCAGGCCAGCAGAAATAAGCTCCTGAGAGACGCCCTCCGCTGTGTCTGCAAGGACAGAGAAGAAGGTCCGTTTCTTGTGCACGCATGTCACTGTTAACTCGAGGAGCCAGGGCAGGGGTCGGCACTGCCAGGCCCAAACCAGCCGCTAACTGATCCACGGAGCCAGGAAGGCGGCAGTGCCTTCTCCCACATGAGGCTCTTCCCCCGACTCAGCATCATGTCCAGTGAAACACCTTCACAGATGTCATCTAGGGGCAGAATCTATGGCGACCAGGCAGCAAACATGAGCTTGCCATGAAGACAACTTCCCAAGTAACAGTGTTAATTCTGACGGGTTCAGGGCCGGTCCGACAAGCACCTGATGATACTGCATCAGAAATGCCTGTCCCAAGAGCAACCCCGGACCCCGGTCTCTCTCAGACCTTGGGCCTGTGACTCAGGATGGATGCAGAACATCCCCAAGGAACACACTGCCATCTCTTCTCTCTGGGGATCACGCGCCAAGTTTTCTGCTCAAATCCCTTCTTTTTCATCTTGGTGGGCTTCTCTGCATATCTAGTCATCCCAGGTGGTGCAGGCTGAGCAATGGACATACCCAGAAACTGAAGATAGGACAGAGTACCCCCATGAACCTCGCCCCCAAGCTCCATGGTGCTAGTTCCAGAGGGCTGACTGCTGAGCTCCTCAAAGGGAACAGGGGATGATTCTGGCGGAGGGCTGTCACATGCGTGCGCAGATGACCAGCGATTTAAAGTAATCCCTTGCAATGTGACCTTGCCTGGCTTACTCCTCTGCCCACCTGCTCTCTTTAATGGCTAGTTGCTGATGGCACTGAGGGCAGGGAGAGTGTACAGGGACGGTGCCTGCTGGTTACGGGACACTCCCCACATCAGACCCCTGAGTAACAAGGCAAGAGGGAAACAAGCCTCATTCCAGGAGGAGCTCATGCCACAAACAGTGCCTGACAGGATCAACTTCAGTCTGATCACTTACTATCACGGAGGACAACTGTCATGGATTGAATCACATCCCCCCAAAATGTAATGTATTGATTTGGCTGAGTCATGATTCCCAGTATTATGTGACTGTGTACCATTAAGTAAGCCGATGTGATTTCCTTATGTGTTGTAAACTCTATCACTATTATGTAATAAGATGGGTTAGCGGCAGTTATACTGATGAGGTCTACAAGATTAGATAGTGTCTTAAGCCAATCTCTTCTGAGATATAAAAAAGAGAAGTGAGCAGAGACACATGGGAACCTCACACCACCAAGAAAGCAGCACCGGAAGCACAGAGCATCCTTTGGACCTGAGCTTCTTGTGCTGATAAGCTCCCAGACCAAGGGAAGATTGATGACATGGACCCTCCTCCAGAGCTGATTGGAAAAAGCCTTCCCCCGGAGCTGACACCCTGAATTTGGACTTGTAGCCTATTGGACTGTGAGAGAATAAACTTCTCTTTGTGAAAACCATCCACTTGTGGGATTTCTGTTAGAGCAGCACTAGATGACCGAGACAACCAAGTACAATGATAAAAGAAAGAGTTCTGGCCTCCCATAGATCTGGGTATGAATTCCAGTTATACCTCTTCCCAGCTATGTGACCTTGAGAAAGTGACTTTGCTTGTCTCTAAGCCTTGATCTCATTATCTATCAAATGGGATAATAATCTTTCCTTAGGGGGCTATTGTGAGAATGTCATGAGACAGTGCTTATAATGCCTGGTCCACAGCAAGCGATAAATGAGAGCTGCATTCACTACTGTCTGCTATTAGGCTACATTTTCTAAATGAGTTCAGTAGTAAATTAACTACATTTTTATTTTATTCATTTGCCCACCGAAACTTTTAGAGCAGGAAAATTTTTATTGTCTTTTAACAGGAAACAGTATCTAAAGGACAACTCTTCACACCCTTTCCATTACGTAACCAGAGGAGAAAGAAGTTATTCTCCTTTCAGTGTTGTTGATGCCTTACCTCTCCCAGGAGTAAACTCGAATCGGATATCATTTAGTTCTTTTTTTGAATTCCTATGAAAGAAAACAGAATGTATGAAATAAAAATCTCTGAATTTATAGACTCTGCCAACATATATTAGTTACATCTGCCTCAAGAAAGCCTGCTCTGTTCCCATAAATCCTGTCAATGGTCCCGAGGAACTCATCCTGCAGAGCTTCAAAGCAAACAACTGAAAACGATCACCCTGCGGCCCTTTTAACTCCGGTCCCCCACTCCCACTGATAAATACACACACCTCACGTCCTTGACGAGATTCTCACACACTCACTCCCATCCCTATTAAGATGATCATATAAAAGGAAAACCTGTATGAGCACAGGGAGGCAGGACTTGAAGGATGGGGTAGGACTTAGGTAGGCAGAGAGCATGGGGAAAAGAAGTGGGCCCATCCTGGCAGCAGAGTTAACACATGACTCCAGAAATTTAAACCTGTGGCTGTGAGTTACAGTTGGCAGTGTTTACGGACCACCCCGTGTACGCGATTAATCAGGCTCCCTGGAGGATCTGGCTGAAGGCAGTGAATTCAGAACGCTGTCTCTAAAGGCAGACATACTTGACCACTTAGGACTCCAAAACATTTTATCTAAACAGCACAGAGGGCTCAGGTTTATCTGATAATATACCTGAGGATGTCACTGAAATTGTGCTTAAAATATGACTACTCCTTTCAAACATTCCTGCCCCAGAGTGACTGTTCCGTCACACTGCCTTCTTTCTCTCTGCACTTGTGCGCACAGACTCACACTCTGCTTGTTGAGCACATACAAAGAGACTTCCTACCTAGACTCCATTATCAAGGGAGGCATTTAATTGTCTCTTTTCTTGGAATCCTTCCACAGTATTGGTATGCTTTCAAAATATCTAAGAGTGCTATCAGAGTCTGTTATTAACGCATAGTTACTCAATTAAAAACAGTATCTATTTTTTCTGAAAGCTGAATACAATTAAGACTGAAATGTTCAGCACAAGTTTACTGATGTAACTGGCATGTCGATCACAAAACAGATCACAAACACCTTCAAAGCCGTCACACAGTGACCTGGGCTAAATGTGCTTCTTAGCACCTCTTCTGGCCATTCAACCTCGCAGTCTTCATCTGTGAGAATAAAAAACCAGCCTCCTATCCCACAAACACAGTCTGGAACACACGCCAGAAAACAACCATTCTCTCAAAGTTCACTACATCACTGCCTTCCTGAAGCACATGGCAAATGAATGTGTGTACGGTCCATTTACAGAGTTTCTTTAAAGAGACAAGTGGTGTTCTGTATGCACATTTAAAACAGGATGAGATCACCAAGGCATCCTAGGTGAGATCAGGTATACTGACGAGGCTTCTATAAAGGAAAGGTAACCAAATCTATTTTCCTTACATTTATGGCATAATTTCAATGCTCCTGGTGGTAAGATCAAAACATTCTCAAAAGATCTCTTGCTGCCCCTATTGCTCATTATGGTCTCACTAGGAATTCATATGTGGAAGGAGGATGAATTTGATGGTAACTCAGTGTAACTCTTTTGACAAATGCTGGTGTTAGCTGAAGCCTGAGCTATCTCAGGCCACACTTCTAATACTACATGTATTTTTTAAATGCATTTATGAGTAGAAAGAAACCTAATCTGACAAGAACACTTGGAAACTTAATCCTAATTCAACTACTGGCAGAGGGAAAAGGTTAAAACTAACAGATTGCTACCTATGGCGCTTCCTGCTGAGCGATCTATCAGGACCTCTCTGTATGCCTCCATCAAGAACCAATAATTTCTTCAACAGCTTGCAAGCTGCCATCCAAAGCACAATAACTGCTCTCTATCCACCTGGAGCAAGAGGAAGAAGGAGAGTCAGCAACAGGAGGAGTATATGGAATGTGTGGCTAATTGCTTCTATAAACAACCACCTCCTTTGCCATGAAGGGCAAGATGGTGCCCAACTACCATCACTGAACATTTTGATAAAAGATCCTATACAAGAATGCAGATCAAAAGGGGAAAAATGCAGAACAGAATTTCAAATTCTCATGGACTCCACACTTCCTGGAGCCATGGAGGCTGGATGAACCACTGAAGCTACTGTCCTGAGATAATCTTTAAACCTTAGAAGTCTTCTTAACACTAAACAACAATTTAACTTAACTAGTAAAGAATGTCTGCCTTGAGCATCGTGTTCTTTAAGGAACTGTCTATATGGGATCAAACTGAGGACAGCAACTGGAAAGATCAGATAGGAACCTTAGGGGGCAGGGAGTTTAGGTTAATAGGGGAGGAACAATTCAGAGGAGGGTGAAAATGGGCACACAACTTGAAGAGTGTAATCCATGTCACTGAATTGTACATGCAGAAATGGATGAATTGGTATATGTCTTGCTGCATATATTCTCAACAACAACAACAAAGAACCACAATTCAGAACACTTGCTGTAAAACAGAGACAAAAACCAAGCATACATTTAGAGGATTTTCCTTTCATCTCTTAACAATAAGGCTTCTATGTTATCTGCCACATTCAAAAAAGCCCTCCACTTTTCGGTTAGTTGATCATAGAGTCCATGGTGCTTATATGGTAAAATTACAAGTCTAATCTTCAGACAAGGAGCCTGGTGGCTCAATGGTTAAGTGCTCAGCTGCTAACTGAAAGGTCAGCAGTTCAAACCCACCAGTGGCTCCATGGGAGAAAAGACCTGGAGAGCTGCCTTGTAAAGGCTGAAGCCTAGGAAACCCTCTGGGGCAGCTCTACTTTCTCTCACAGGGTTGCTGTCATGAACTGAATTGTGTCCCTCAAAATATGTGTCAACTTCCCCGACAGAGGTGGAGGACAGAGCTGGAGAAAAATGTAGAACAAAATTCTAACTCACAAAAAAAGACCAGACGTATTAGTCTGACAGAGACTGGAGAAACCCCAAGAGTACGGTCCCCGGAAACCCCTTTAACTCAGTACTGAAGTCACTCCAGAGATTCACCCTTCAGCCAAAGACTAGACAGGCCCATAAAACAAAATGAGAGTAAAGGGGCACATCGGCCCAGGGAAAAAGACAAGAAGGCAGGAAGGGACAAGAAAGTTGGTAACAAGGAACTCACGGTCGAGAAGGGGATAATGTTCACGTCATGGGGTTGGCAACCAGTGTCACAAAACAATATGTGTATTAACTGTTTAATGAGAAACCTATGTGTCAACTTGGCTAGGCCATGATTCCCAGTAGTATGTGATTATCCTCCATTTTGTGATATTATATAACTATCTTCCATTTTATGTGTTGAAATCCTAAAACCTCTATGAGGTGGGATGAGGGTGGGATGTATCTTGAGTCACAATGCCTAACTCAGGCCACATACTTGCTCAGGTCAAGCCCTTGCTTGAGTCACACCTTTTATTTTACAACAACAATCTTCAGATAAGCCAGCTACTGCTGCTCCCCTAAACACTCCTCGGCACAGACCACACTCATAGCCATGAGCCACTATATTGCAAATACACAAACTGGGCACCATCAGTGGAGAAACATCAAGAGGATGTAAACACTGGCTGGTCACAGAACCTACCAACATCCAGGTGCTCACACGACTCCTCTAACTTGGGAGGGAAATAATACACCTGGGAGCACACAGCGCCTGATGCTAGGACAACGCATAATCCCCTGCAGCTCCTCCCAGGCACAGACTATTCAAAAGGGAGCAACCTTCAACAAGAAAACAGCATATCTGGGGTACTCAGAAAGCCAAAAATGTCTACTTACCTTAATCTTAGCACTAGGCTGATTGGGGTCTTGGTTTCTTGTGAATCTGCTCCTGAAGACAGAGCCTAAAGAACATTGAAAGGTATGAAGTCACTGCCTGAAATGCTAAGCATGGAGGTAGGTGACTCAACGGGCAGCAGTGATTTCATCTCCAGGTGGGGTCATCCTGGCCCCCAGGACACTCTCTGCTGTGGGAGGGTACGCACCCCACACAGCCTGAGTCAAACACAATGAAAAAGGTAATTCTCAAACTCAGATGCAAATCCATATACAGCCACATTTAAAGTTCGTATTTTTCAGACCTCTGCTCCTCTCTACAGAGGTGAAAGAAATGAAGTTGGGTTTTTTACTTTTAAAATATCTGCTAGTATGCCACAAGGTAGGGCCTAAATCAGCTGTCACCCCAGGAATCTGTTCAATTCTGGGGTTGCAGGTCTTTTTAGGGCTAGACCAATCCTCTCTGAAATCCCTTGCTTACTGGAGGAAATACACTCCACGGAAGCTGTTTATCAAATAAAATCAACCTTCCCTCCATTTTCATAAGAAGCTTTTCCCACATAACGTACAGCAACTGAAAGCTTCAATGACGGAAAGGTTAAAATGCAGTCAGCTCCATGACTGAGTGGAAGTGCTCAGAGCAGGGGTCTCCAGAGCTATACAGAGCATGAGATAATTCACTGGAGCACAAGAAGGAAACTGGGACTTTCTTTTCTACTTCTTTTCCTCTAAAACATTAGGAAAAATGACACTTCTAATATTTAATAAACGAACTGACTCTGGAACCCCAGCATAGGGTCACAGGTCAAATACAGCATTTGAGTCTCCTGAGGGAAGAGCAGGAGCTCCACAGCATCCGGGGGTTCACAGTGGGGCCTCACTGGCTCAGCTGCTCTCAGTGTGTGAGATCTGATGGTGTTCGTGGGTAACTGGACTTACAGCTTACACTACCCAGTTTAATAAAATCAGCCTTCCAAAAATTGACAGTATCTTAAAAGAGTAATACAGAAAAATCGTGGATTAAAGATAGTTTTATTAAGAAACACAAGCCTAAGTGATCAAGAAAATAAGCAGTATGGCTGACAATTCTGTTTGCCTTACTATGAACTCCGTCAGCTGAAGTTAAATATAACAACAATCTAATTAACAGCTGCTAAGAAACTAGGCAAAAAATTTAGGGCACTTGGAATATTTCAACTGTTAACTGATTTTGGTGCTTAGAATAATGTGTGATCCTTATAAAACTCTCACATCTGCATACCTTTATAGCTATGAAAACAGATTTCCAACTTGTTTCACAATCACCAAGACACCACCATTAGGTTGTATTCCACATTTCACATCAGCTTTTCTCATTTACCCAAAAGGCTGCCCGTTAAAGTGTACCCCCACTTTTCACCTGAGCTGGTTTCGCTGGCTCTGTTGGGGGAGGGAGAGAGACTTGAGTTGGCTGTGCAGGCGTCTGCCCAGCTGGCTGAGGTAGATCAGCAGAAATCTGTTCTGGAACTTGTAGCAAAGTACCCACAGGATCAGCTGTTGGAAAGAGCTATAACAAAAACACACATACAGTAAGTTTTTAGATTTTACGATTTTTAGAAAATTTGCACAGTTGTACAGCCATCACCACAGCCAGTTTTGGACCACTCCCGCCACCTCAAAAAGCTCCCCTTGGGCTAATCTGCAGTTATTTCTGCTCCCACCTCCAGCCCTAGGCAACCACTGAACCACTTTCTGTCTCTACATATTTGCCTTTTCTGGGTATTTCATACAAACAGAATCAGACAATATACAGTCTCGTGTCTGACGTCTTTCACTGAGCACAGTATTGTGACGTGCAGTCATGCTGTAGCATCTATCTGTAGTTTTTGACCATATCTACTCCATCTCCTTTGTCCAGCAAAAAAGCACCTCCAAAAAAACAGATTTAAGTATGTAATACAAGACTATAGAAACATCATTTTTCTATGCCTAATGGCCTTTCATTATTCATAAAGACAATTAGTCACTGATTCCCTAATATATCTGAAACGCATTTCCAAAATGAACAGGAAGCTTTATGACGAACAGAGATATTATGTATATTATTTTGTATGTTTGAAATATCTCATAAATTTTAATTATGTGATTTGGGAAAAAAATACTGAGGTTGAGTACAAAAACAAGTTACATACATTCAAAATCATAAGTTGGTAATAAAAAAAAAAACAAAACCCACAATCCCCAAAAATTGAAAGAGAAAAAAAATTCAAAGGATAGTAATAAAGGCCTAATAGTTGATGGAGTCCCTCGGTGGTGCAAACAGTTAATGCTCTCACTGCTAACTAAAAGGCTGGGGCTTCAAGTCCACCAAGAGGTGCCTCAGAAGAAAAGCTGAGCGATCAGCTTCTGAAAACTCAGCCACTGAAGTCCTGTGGGACACAGCTCTACTTTCACACTCATGCGCTTGCCATGAGTCAGAGTCAACTTGACAGCAACTGGTTTGGTTTTTCTGCTGTTGTTGTTAGTAGCTGATATTATATAAACAAAATTCAGGAGATGGTGTAAAACTTTGTGTTCATTTAGCTTCATATGTCAGAAGTAGTCAAGAGTTCCTCACTGGTTCTCAATTTTGACAGAATAATAAAGCTTTGTTACAGATTAAATTGTGTCCCCCAAAAAGGTATTCTGAATTAACCCCTGGTTAACCTGTTTGGAAATAGGGTCTTTAAAGATATCATCAGTTAAATTAACAGGAAACCATACTGGGGGGGGGGGGGGGGGGGGCAGGTCCTAATGCCATCTGAGTGGTGACCTTGTAAGAGGACAAGAGTCTACAGAGAGACAGGGTGAAGACAGTCACGTGACAGAGGACTTGGGCTGCAGCTGTAAGCCATGGAATGCTCAGGGCTACCAGAAGCTGGGAGAGAAGGTTAGGAGCTTCCCCATAGTCTTCTGAGAGAACGTGGCCCTGCTGATGCCCTGAACTGGGACTATTAGCCTCCAGAACTGTGAGACGATAAATTTCTCTTCTTATAAGCTGCCCAATTTGTGATATTTTGTTGTCAGCCCTAGGAAACTAATAAAAGCTTTGAGATTAGCTTTGAAAATGTTAATGTAACCATGAGCGCTATTTCAAAAGGAGATCAGGTACATATCTATGTTTACCTATACTGAAGACAGAGAAGATATCTAAAACAAAGCAACGGGCATGAGAGTCTGAGTATGAGTATGCAGAGTTTACACAGAGATACATTTAGGCAAAAAAACGGGAAGACGAAAACAAAAATCTCTGGAAAATGTGTAAAATGTCTTCTCATTCAATCTCTGAAAAAATTTAGTATTAGTTGTGGGCTAAACTGGAGAGTAACAAATAATCTGAAAATCTTCGTAGATTAAAACAACGAGTTACCACCTGCACATACTTCATGTCTATCTCTGCCTAGCAGGGGCTAACCTCGGTATCATCCTCACTGAGGGAGGCAGGTCATGAAGGCGAGGACAAGGGAACATGGAAATTCACAGGGCTCCAGGGCTTCCTCCTGCAGGCAACACATACTACATGGGCTCCCATTTCATTGGCCCAAAGTAACCGACGTGACCACACCTCACCGCAAGGGGCAGGGCAATGCCATCCCACCACACACCAACAGGAGTGGGAGCCCCAAGGATTAGTGGACAGCAGTTTTCATGTAAACTTTCAGGCACTGGCCTGTTACGACACTGAGGCGCAGTACTTATTTTCAGTCTGAAACAATACAGTACTAGGTACGCAAATTTCTTAGATAGTGAAAAAAGTTACTTTTACGCACAGGGGCAAAAACAATATTGGTTTAAAATCGAGATGTATGCCACTGAATGAAAGACTGAGCTCTTAAGTGAAGACGCTGTCAGATGGGGAATGTGTGATAGGGACCCGTGAAATGAGTGTGCTCCTCAGCTGGCGAGAACCAGGAGGCCAGCCTGTCAGGATCCTGTTTAGTAGGATTCCCTACAGCGGGGTGCAGTAACTACTGAGAACTAAATCTGCACAGGAGAAGTGGCAGGGGTGCGGAGGGTTCTGGAAATTTCTAGACAGTGAATGCAAAATGACCACTTCCCACTTCAAGCCAAAGAAGCAATTGCTAAAGTCAGACAAGTGTTCTGAACCCGAAGGGCAGGTTTTCAAACGAGTGTGAAGGCACCAGTCCGCCACAAAGGGTCCACTCAAACTCAGAAACAGTATCGCTGAAAAAACTCAACTGGCGTAAATTCTCATTCTCCTTTAGGCATATAAACATCATGTTCTTAAAATGAAAACAAACGCATGTATCCATTAATGAGGATTCATTAATCACAATTACTCACCTCGGAATTTAACGGTTCTTTCACTCGAGGAGACTAAAAGAAATACAAAAAAGGAGGCTTGTTAGCTCAGAACTCAGGTTACTTGTACTCAGTCCCAATCTGCAAGTAATGTGGAAATGCAACTCAACCACTGTTCATTATGACTGCCTGCTAACTCGCCATTAACACTAGTGAAAAACTTCTGGAAAAAGAAACCTGTCCAGTACTACTGTCTTCATTATCCAGGTAGCCTACAACGCAACAACAAGCAAACATAACGGGAATGTCCAAGTTCTTAGGCAGTAGGGAAGTCCAGTTCTTCAAAGTAAAATTCTTTCCACTAATCACAAATATATTATGTGCCTAAGACCCAGACTAAAAAGGAAATAATAAAAATTAGAGCAGAAATGAATCAAATAGAGAATAGAAAAACAACAGAAAAAAATCAACAAGACTATAAACTGGTTCACTGAAAAGATCAACAAAATCGACAAACCACTGGCCAAAGTGACAAAAGAAAAACAGAAGAAAATGACCCAAATAAGAAACGAGAGGGGAGGCATCACAACAGACCCAACAGAAATAAAAAAGATCATAACAGAGTACTATGAAAACTTGTACTCCAAAAAATTTGAAAACCTAGAGGAAATGGACAAATTTCTAGAAACACACTACCAGCCTAAACTAACAGAAACTGAGATAGAAAATCTGAACAGACTCATAACAAGAGAAGAGACTCCCAAGAAGTAATAAAGAAAGACTCCCAACCAAAAAAAGCCCTGGCCCAGACAGCTTCCCTGGGGAATTCTACCAAACACTCAGAGACAGGCTCACACCAGTATTACTCAAACTATTTCAGAGCATAGAGAAGGAAGCGATACTTTCAAATTCATTCTATGAAGCCAGCATAAGCCTGATACCAAAACCAGGCAAAGACACTACAAAAAAAGAAAATTACAGACCAATATCTTTCATGCATATAGATGCAGAAACTTTCAACAAAATTCCAGCCAACAGAATTCAGCATCGTATTAAAAAAAAAACACCATGACCAAGTGGGATTCATACCAGGTGTGCAAGGATGGTTTAACATTAGAAAATCAATCAACATAATCCACCACATAAATAAGACAAAAGAATCATATGACCATCTCAATTGACTCAGAAAAGGCAGTCAGTTAAGTCCAACACCATTCCTGATAAAAACTCACAATAAAATAGGAATAGAAGAGAAATTCCTCAACATAATAAAGGGCATCTATACAAAACCAACAGCCAACAACATTCTTAATGGAGAGAGGCTGAAAGTACTCACCCTGAGAACAGGAACAAGACAAGGATACCCTTTATCACCACTCCTATTTAACACTGTGCTAGAAGTTCTAGCTAGAGCAATAAGGCAAGAAAAAGAAATAACGGCATTCAAATTGGTAAGGAAGAAGTAAACTGTCCCTATTCGTGATACGATTCTATACATAGAGAACTCCAAAGATTCTGCAAGAAAACTCCTGGAACTGACAGAAAGATTCAACAGAGTAGCAGGATACAAAATCAACATACAAAAATCAGCTGGATTCCTATACACCAAGGAGAACTTTGAAAAGAAAAAGAAAATCAGGAAAACAACACCATTTATAATAGCCCCTAAAAAGATAAAATACTTAGGAATAAATATAACCAGGGATGTAAAAGACCTATACAAAGAAAACTACAAAACCCTATTGCAAGAAACCAAAAGAGACCTACATAAATGGAAAAACATACCATGCTCATGGATAGGAAGACTTGACATTGTGAAAATGTCAATTCTACCCAAAGCCATCTACAGATATAATGCAATCCTGATCCAAATACCAACAGCATTGTTTAACGAGATGGAAAAACTAATCACCAACTTGACATGGAAAGGAAAGAGACCCTGGGTAAACAAAGCATTTACTGAAGAAAAAGTACAAATTACGACACCTCACACTACTTGATCTCAGAACCTACTATCCAGTCACAGTAGTCAAAACAGCCTGGTATTTGTACAACAAACACACAGACCAATGGAACAGAATCCAGAACCCACTTGTAAATCCATCCAACTATGGCCAGCTGATCCTTGACAAAGGACCAAAAGTCCATTATGTAGGGAAAAGACAGTCTCTTTAACAAACGGTGCTGGCAAAACTGGATGTCTACCTGTAAAAAAATGAAACAAGACCTGTATCACACATCATACACAAAAACTAACTCAAAATGGATCAAAGACTTGAATATAAAACCTAAAACAAAGATCATAGAAGAAAAAACAGGGACAACACTGGGGGCGTTAATGCATGGCATAAACACAATACAAACCATAACTAAATACACAAACACCAGAAGATAAACTAGATGACTGGGACCTCCTAAAAATTAACTTGTATGCTCATCAAAAGACTTCACCAGAAAGAGTAAAAACAAAACCTACAGACTGAGAAAAATTTTTTGCTATGACATATTCGACATGGGTTTAATCTCCAAAATCTATAGAATACTTCAACACCTCAACAATAAAAAGACAAACAGTCCAATTAAAAAATGGGCAAGGGATGTGAGCAGACACTTCACCAAAGAAGACATTCAGGCAGCTAAAAGACGCATGAGGAAATGCTCATAATCATTAGCCATTAGAAAAATGCAAATCAAAACCGCCATGAGATACTATCTCACCCTGAAATTACTGGCATTAATCACAAAAACAGAAAACAACAAACGTTGGAGAGGTTGTATGGAGACTGGAACTCTTACGCACTGCTGGTGGGAATGTCAAATGTTACAACCACTATGGAAAATGATACGGAACCTCTTTAAAAAGCTAGAACAGAAATACCATACGATCAGCAACCCTACTGCTAGGAACATACCCTAGAGAAATAGGAGCCATCACACAAACTTTCTATTGCTATGCCTCCAAGTTCACTAATCTTTTCTTATGCAATATGTAATTGTCCATTAATCCCAACCAGTGTATTTTTCACCCCAAACATTGTATCATCTCTAGAAGTTCCATTTAGGTCTTTTCCATATAATCTAGACACTGTCATATTCAAACAGACAGGCCCATGCAATTTTCTACACAGTATGAACCGGACTCCTGTTGATAATAAGATTTTCAAAGAAATTCTGTCACTAACATGTATTCTTTATGTTCTAACTGGTTAAGCTGAACAAGTGTTAAAAAAGCAAAGATGTCACACTTTGAGGACTAAGATGCACCAGACCGAAGCCATGGAATTTTCAATCGCCTCATATGCATGCGAAAGCTGGACAATGAATAAGAAGATCAGAGAAGAATTGGTGCTTTTGAATTCTGGTGTTGGCAAGGACTACTGACTATACCATGGACTGCCAGAAGAGTGAACAAGTCTGTCAGGACGCTCCTTAGAAGCAAGGGTGGCTAGACTTCGGTTCATGTAGTTTGGACATGTTATCAGGAGGGTCTAGTCTCTGGAGAAGGACATTATGCTTGGTAAAGCTGAAGGTCAGCAAAAAAGAGGAAGACCCTCAACAAGATGGATTTACATGGTTTCTGCAACGATGGGCTTAAGCACAGCAACAATCACGAGGATGGCACAGAACTGGGCAGTGTTTCGTTCTGTTGTACACAGGGTCACTATGAGTTGGAACCAACTCAACGGCAGCTAACAACCAGTTGAACAAGAACCACAGAGCACAGAATTATCTCTGAGGCTTGAGACAAAGACAGAGCCCCCACTAAGGTGTATTTAAACAACTTACCCTGAGTTGTGAAATTGCTGCTTTCCCCTCCTCGCTTTCTTCATCAAACTCATCGTCACTCCACTCCCAGCCACCATCCTCTGTTTTGTGAAGACGGCCACTGGAACCCGGTACTCTTCGCACCTGCTCATTAAAAAGAGAGAGATGCAGATTATGGTCTGACATCTATTAAATAGAAAACTCAGTCATATTTTTGTCTTCTCCTATTAAATGCATTAAGTAGATAATTATTTTCCCCACAATCAAGTTTTCCTACATTCATATCCTCCAATTCTCACTTGCCCTCTGTTCACACACTCTACTGTCTGTCTTTGTCAAAAGCGCTAAACTTCCCTGTACTTCTACACTCTAAGCCCAAACACCAAAATTCTCCTTATGGAGGTGTTCACAGCCGCTGCCTCTAGCTCGCTGAGCTCCAGCAGAAAGGAGGAGGAGGGTAAGTGAGGACGTCCCTACACCACGGCTTATACAAAGCAGACGCCCGCAAATCAACCAGTGGTCAAGCGCGCCTTCTACTGGAGGGGTGAAGAAACCTCATCGTTACAGGCCTGGTACTGTGGCACTCCGGGAAATCAGATGTTATTAGAAGTCCACTGAACTTCTGATTCACAAACTTCCCTTCTAGGGTCTGGTGCAAGAAATTGCTCAGGGCTTCAAAACCGATCTGCGTTTCCAGAGCGCAGCTATTGGTGCCTTGCAGGAGACAAGTGAGGCCTATCTCGTTGGCCTTTTTGAAGACAACAACCTGCGTGCTATCCCTGCCGAACGTGTAACAATTATGATAAAAGACATCCAGTTAGCACGCCACATATGTGGAGGACGTGCTTAAGAATCCATTATGATGGGAAACGTTTCATTTACAAAAATTCTCTTCTCCCTGTCATTGGTAGTTCTGAATGTTAGATACTTTTTTCCACGGGGTCAAAAGGTACCTAAGTATATGACTGCGAATGGAAAAACAGGACAGCAATCAGGTACTGGCAGTTTTTCCACTTCCAATTGTGTGTGAATTTTTAATACAAATGTGGGGACATAAAGCATTAATGCAGGTCAAACTGTTTCAGTGAACCAGTTTCAGCAGTTCAACTTTATAGCAATTATAAATAAACCTGCTAAATTTTTCTGGACAATGCTGGCATTTGGATTGTTTTTAAAACAAGTAAACGTCTTACTGACGGCAACTAAATGATGTCTGTAGCATTTTTATCACACAGCAGATTCTATCCATTCACTGTACTTTTCTGAGTTGTCCTACATGCAAGTACATGTTCTTACTGTTGTCTGTCTTCTGTGCTGTTCCTGTAGGTTTGCTATTAAAATACATTAAATTATTAAAAAAAAAATTCTCCTATGGATTAATGTCATGCAAAATGACAGAACAGGAATCCCTATGAGTCAGTCCCTCCACTGAAATAACCATTAACTAGGGAAAACTAGCAGAATCAGCTCCTTTGGGACTATAGAACCAGACTGACACTGCTACCTCCCAAGGCAAAAGGCAATGGCTGCCGAGCTTTGGTAAGAAAGTGGCGGGCACAGGCCAGACACCATCTCCCATTCTTCAGCCCCACAGCAGTCATGGGGATAGTGGCCCACCATTACTGGAGTGGCTGGCTGGTGCCAGGGTGGGCAGTAAGGACCTTCTCCTTCAAAAAATTGGGGTTGTGTGTTTTGGTCAGTCTGGTAGTCTCCTGAAGGACTGGTGCAGACACGTGCCTTGGTTTCAGCCCTCTTGGGCTTCAGTGGCTTCCCACAGCAACGTCTATCGGAAGATTTTGTAAAAAGAACACTTCTTTGTTTTTTGGAGCCCTGGTGGCGCAGTGGTTAAGAGCTCAGGCAGCTAAACAAAAGGTTAGCAGTTTGAGGCCACCAGACGCTCCTTGGAAACCCTATAGGGCAGTCCTACTCTGTCCTACAGGGTCGCTGTGAGTTGGAATTGATTCGACGGCAATGGGTTTGGTTTTCTTGTTTTTCTACTGAAGTCAGACATTTAAGGAAATCGTTGTCAGGTCACTTGCTGACTGGAGAGATAATGGAAAAGAAACGTCAGTGACCACATACAACAAATAACACCAACTGCAAAAATAGTTTGGAAAAATCACTAAATATCCACCAGACTGAGTCCAGTACAACTAGATGGTGCCTGGCTACCACCACTGACTGCTCTGACAAGGATCACAACAGAGGGTCCCAGACAGAGCTGGAGAAAAACGTAGAACAACATCCTAACTCACAAAAAAAAAGACCAGACTTACTGGCCTGACAGAGACTGGAGAAATCCCGAGAGTATGGCCCCCAGACACCCTTTTAGCTCAGTAATGAAGTCACTCCTGAGGTTCACCCTTCAGCCAAAGATTAGACAGCCCCATAAAACAAAACAAGACTGAAGGGGCACAAGAGCTCAGGGACAAGGACTAGAAGGCAGGAGGGGACAGGAAAGCTGGTAATAGGGAACCCAAGGTTGAGAAGGGAGAAGGTTGACATGTTGTGGAGTTGCTAACCAATGTTATACAACAACATGTATACTAACTGTTAAATGAGAAACTATTTGTCCTGTAAACCAGCATCTAAAGTACAATGAAAAAAAAAAAAAACCACTAAATAAATGAACAGATGGAGCCCTCAACCAGCAAAAATCAGCAATCTCTTAGGAGGGAGAGAATCTGATTTCCAGAGTTACCACAAAATAATACTAAAAATGTCCAGTTCCCAACAAAAAAATTAGAAAGAATACGAAGAAAAAGATGACTATGGCCCATTCACAGGACAAGAAGAATCTGACAGAAAACACTGCTGAGGAAGCTCAGATACTGGAATTCCCAGTGAAAGATGTTCAATCAATTGCCTTAAATATGCTCAATGACAAAGAAGTAAAGCATCTCAGGAGAATAACGCATGAACAGACAGGAAATGTCAATAAAGAGATAGAAACTTTAAAAAGGAACCAAACAGAAATTCCGAAACTGAAAAGTGTAATAGCTGAAACATCCAGTGTCCCGTCTGTCCCCTTCAGTCCAAGCTGGCATCTCTGCTCAGATGGCTGACCAGGTCCATAAGCTACGTGCCTGATCTCTTCAGCCAACGGCTGTCCAGCCACACCATTGGTTTCCTCTCCAAAGCATGCGTTTTCATTTTCTACAATATGGATAGGCTGAGAATTTTCCAAATCTTCAAATCCTGCTTCCTTTTTGCTTAATAGTTCCTTCCTCAATTTCTCTCTTCTCCCTCACATTTTACTGTAAGCAGCAAGGAGAAACCAGACTGTGCCTTCAACATTTTGTTTGGTAATCTCCTGAGCTAAATATCCAAGTTCATCACTTACAAGTTCTACTTCCCACAAAACAGGAGACTGTAATTGAGCCAAGTTCTCTGACACTGTATCATGAGGATCACCTTTCCTCCAGTGTCCAATAACATGTTCATCATTATTTCCTAATAAGGCCTCATCACAAGCACCTTTAATGCTCATATTTCTACTAATCATCTCTTTAAGGTAATCTAGGCATCTTCTGTCAAGCATCTCAAAAGTCTTCCAACCTCTATCCATTACCCAATTCCAAAGCCTCCTGTACATTTTTAGGTATTTGTTACAGCAGCACCCGACTTCCTAGTACCAAAATCAACTTTAGTTTCCTAGGACTGACGTAACAAATTACCACAAACTGGGTGACCTACAATAACAGAAATGTATTCTCCCATAGCTCTAGAGGGTAGAAGTCTGAATTCAGGATGTCAGTGGGAACATGCTCTCTTTGAAGGCTCTAGGGGAAGATCCTTCCTTGTCTCTTCCAGCTTCTGGTAGCCAAAGGCGTTCCCCGGCTGTGACAGCAAAACTCCCATCTCTTCCTGTCTACACATGACTATCTTCCCTGTGTCTTCACACGACATTCTCCCTGTGTTTCTCTCTGTCTCATGTCTCTTCTTAGAAGGACAAAAGTCAGATTGGATCAGGGCCCACTCTACTCCAGAATGACCTCATCCTAGCCAATCACATCAGCAAAGATGCTAGTTCCAAACAAGGTCACGATCATAGGTACCGGGGGTTGGGATCTGAACTATCTTTTTGTGGGACACAAATTAACCCATAAAAAGTTTATCTTTTTGTGTATGGTCTGAGGAAGGGCTCCAACTTTACTGTTTTGCATGTTGCTATCCATCTGTCCCACCACCATTTGCTGAAAAGACTATTCTTTCCCCATTAAATTTTCTTGGCACGAATGCTTCTTTAACATAACCCTATCGGTCTTTCATGAACGTAGACTCTTACCTTTAAAGAGAGTCATGATTTTAAGTTGTCTTACTACATAATCTGTGTTTCCTCGCACTTTCTTTTTCTTCCGGGCTGTTTATTTTGTCCTCTATCTTTTGCATTAAGAGGTTTTCCTCAGATATCCTGTGATCTCAATTTTCTGCTCATATTTAAGAGCAAGGAACTAAAAAGTTGATTGGAAGCAATGAGCTTTTAAGTGGATGGAGCTTATTGACTATGAGCTTCACAGTAGTCTGTGGGCATTTCACTAGGGAACCCTCAATGTCAGTACCTTTAAGTTGTTCCTCTTGGGGTGGTCAGACTGATCAAATAAGGATCTTCCAATATCCTGTCTCGGTGGGTAATATGTCTAGACGCTGGTGTTCCAGCTGAATAAGGCAATGTGACTGAGGTTCTCAACAGCCAGTATATAAACATTCACTTAATGCCCATTTTAATCTCAAAAGAAATTACTCAAGATACACCCTGCACTAACTCCACCTCATTAACATAACAAAGACAACCCATTCCCAAATGAGATTATAACCACAAGCACAGAGGTTAGGATTCACAACATGTTTTGGGGGGACATAATTCAATCCATAGTACCGACTGAGTCACTGTTCACGCATCTATTTGTTTCCTGGTTCCAAAAATCTGGCTGCTGCTGTCACTTTCCCATTCTTTGTCTTTATTTATTTATTTTTTAAGTGTTCTTTTATTAAGGATTTTTGGACAGGACGGTGTAAATAAATGCAGGAATTCACCCTACTATCTTTTTCAGGCTCAATCTTCTTAAATGAATCAGATTGCCAATACTAAATCAAGATGCCCCTCAGTTGGGATTTATTATAAACAAGCATAGATTTTAATATTCATTCTATTATCTAATGATCATTTAGAGTATCTACTGTGTGTCAAAAACTGTTCTAGGTCAACTAAAGATACAGCAATGAACAAAACTCCCTGTTCTCATTAAGCTTTTGTTCTAATGGTATAGAAATATAAATAAGTATAAAATGTCAGATAGGAAGTGCTATTTCAGTTTAGGCAGTCAGAGGAAACCATTCTGAACAAGTGTCGTTTGAGAGGAGACCTGAATAAAGTGGGAGAATGAGTCAAGTGAGTGTCTAAGTGGCTACCCATGACAGTAATCTCTCATGCCCGCCCCACAGAGACACTAACCCCACTGGTTTAGGGTGACAGTAATCTCTCATGCCCACCTCACAGAGACACTAACTTCACTGACTTAGGGTGACAGTAATCTCTCATGCCCACCCCACAGAGACACTAACCCCACTGGTTTAGGGTGACAGTAATCTCTTGTGCCCACCCCACAGAGACACTAACCCCTTGCGCACCCCACAGAGACACTAACCCCACTGGTTTAGGGTGACAGTAATCTCTCATACCCACCCCACAGAGACACTAACCCCACTCGTTTAGGGTGACAGTAATCTCTCGTGGCCACCCCACAGAGACACTAACTTCACTGGTTTAGGATGACAGTAATCTCTCATGCCCACCCCACACAGATACTAACCCCACTGGTTTAGGGTGACAGTAATCTCTCGTGCCCACCCCACAGAGACAGTAACCCCTTGCCCACCCCACAGAGACACTAACCCCACTGGTTTAGGGTGACAGTAATCTCTCGTCCCCACCTCACAGAGACACTAACCCCTTGCCCACCCCACAGAGACATTAACCCCACTGGTTTAGGCTGACAGTGGATTTTTGTCTGTAAAGTCCCCAGGTGATTCTGCTGTACAACAACAGATGATAAATACTGATTTAGGGAAACAACATCCCAGGAAAAAGAACTCCTTTGCAAATGCAAAGGTCCTGAGGTAGGAAGCAAAAAATGTCCAGAAGGGAAGTGCCAACACTTTAAGTATAAGGAAAAAGCTGGAAACCAAAATTAACTTGTTGGTGTTTCTCAAGAACTCTTGAAAACCAGATTTGATATCCTAATCTCTACACGGAAATATCCCTAAAGTATAGACAGGTTACTTTTGCTATCATTACTTAGCAAGAATATCATGTCAAAGTGTTTAATATACTTTTCTGGTTCTTTATTAGAATTCCCAAGCAGTGAGATCTATGAAAAAGAATAAGACAAATTATTCTACCTTCCTGGGGTGGTCTACCACTGCATTATATGAGGTATAGAAGCTTTACCTTCTTCAGGTCCACCATCAGCAGAAGACCAGACTGCCTCATTTCCTTTACATTGAATCAGTCTGCTCTGAGCAGAGAAAAGTGAGGAAGCGGGAGGATTTTTCCCTCCCTACTGTTCCAAAGGTTCGTAAATGTATCATGGTAGGGAAAACTCGTATTTTGCCCAAACTAGAATCTTAATGCATTCTCTAGTTTTGGCTTGCATTATAACCGAACTTCTTAGAAATTATATATGCATAACCAGGTTCCTTTGGTACTTAAGTCAAAGCAATAGAGCGTATGGAGTCAGAAGAGGGTACTGTGACTTACAAACAAAGCTATTAATACCATGTGTAAAGTCACAACTCACTTTGGTAGTCAGAAACAGTGATTTAACAGGGTAATTAATTATAATTAATTCATCCGTTATTGTATAACATACCTTTTCATTCTGATATAACAGAGTACTATCTGTTTGCTGAATTAAGATATAAAAGAAAGCTATAGTGATTATTTGCTGAATTAGGTTATCAAAGAATTCTATAGAAAAGATTAAAATGAGTGCTACTCATATACTGCTAACAAAGTGTTACTTAACGTATACTTTCTAAACCCTAAAATAAAATAAATCTACTCAAAGCAATTTCCCAAGAAAAAAACTGAGTTAAATCCCCATTTACCTTTTTAGCTCTTTCAGAAATGGTTGGTGCTTTCTGTAGTATTTTTTCTTGAAGAAATTCTTTATTCTGGCAAGGAAAAAATAAGTATTTCCTTCTTATCAGAAGTTTCATCGAACCAAAAATTTTTATAGAAATGCTTACTACAATTAAAATGTGATACAGTAATTATTTTATAAAAAGTATCAGAAAAACTTCCATTGTTTTACTCTGAAGTTCTTTTAGTTCATTAGTACTCCTATAAATGGTTTTATAACTTGGTACAGAGCTTTACTGAACTGTGTTGAACCATTATCTATTGGAAGTTTGCTTTACCATATGCCCTTTGGGATCACGGTCCCACACTTCCGACTACAGTAACATCCCACCTAACTGGTATCTTTGGGAAATGGGATGCTTACTAATTCAGTAGTGAGCCCTGAAATGAGAGGTCAGTATGTTTTCACAGATTATATTTATAATGGCAAAATTTGATATTCATCATTCATATTGTAAGTCTGACCCATCTAAATTAATTTATATGAAAAAATATATTTACTAAATTC
Organism: Dugong dugon; assembly: GCA_030035585.1. Lineage (NCBI taxonomy): Eukaryota > Metazoa > Chordata > Mammalia > Sirenia > Dugongidae > Dugong > Dugong dugon. The sequence goes on from CM057480.1 coordinate 1,888,133, forward strand.
CAAATTTAATTTTAGAAAAGTATTTAATTACCAAAGAACGTGTAGCTAGTGCCCTCAGCAACTACTGATCTACTATCAGTCTTGCAATCATCTTAAGAAATGCAGCTTCTAAACATGAACAGAATTTGGGTAACTGAGAGGCATCATGTGAACACACACAATCCAAAGCGAGAGTCTCCTACCTTTGCTTTCTGGAAAAATTTGTTCCTCAACAGTTCTGCTGCTGTTGGTCTAAAACCAGAAAACAAAGTTTTTATAGTTAATTCAAATGTAATATGGGTTTCCATCTTCAAAAATGATAAAATGACTTTGTGAGCAAGGTAAAAACTCAGCATACTCCACTTACCCTAACCTGCTAAAAAAAAGTAAAAAGTAGGATGAACTTGGTACAAGACACTGAATAGCACACAAGGCTCAAATACAAATGCTCTGATAATAATAACGGTCGATTTTCTGAAAAATTCATTTGTGAAATGTTTCTTTTGGAAGCATGACTTCTTAGTGGCTTCCAATATATTTGTTATTAAATATTATTTCTAAGAAGTAAGTTAGAGAATACCTACCTTACCAAGTCATAAAACATACGGACTTACAAAGAGGAAACAGACCAAGCCCTGGGCGTCCCGCTGTATGGCCACCTGCCACTCTTCAATATAAGTAACTACAGATTCTTAAAATTAGATTTTACCATTTTCTTCAAAAAATTGAAGGCTGTAAAAGCATATTCCCCAAATTTAACCTAAACTCAGTTTCTAACTCAACTGTGTAGTCTTATTTTGTTTTTAGTGAAGATGTCATTGTCAACTTTACCAACCTTTAAGAGAATATGATTCAAAGGAAAGAATAAAGAACACTCCACCTAGAGACGGGGTCTGACTTCCCTGCGTACCTACAGCATAACCCTGAGAAAATCACAGCTTCTCTAAGGTTAGGGACTCCCTGGCTACGTCCCTGAGGGCACATTAGGATTCCTGAGAGCTTTTTAAACTCCCCAGTGCCCAGAGTGCAGTCTGTACCAATGAGAGCAGAACCCTGAGGCGAAGACCCAGGCATCAGTAGTTTGTAAAACTCCCAGGTGATTCCAGTTTGCATTCAAACTTTAGAACCAGTGCCTCAGATGATTACTGGAAGGATTAAAAGAGAATAAATTTGAAAGAGCTATGCAAACTGAAAAGTGCTATATAAATGTAATGGCATAAAAATTAGGTTCCTCCTAAATTAGAAATTTTTCACAGTTGCCACCATAATCATAATAATTTTTTTTAACTTAAAAAAATCACCTTGAAGTTTATCTGGAAAAATGTATACTCAATCTAGATAAGAAAATCTGGAGGGGAAGCCAGGGGTGGGGAAGAACCTGCTCCACCGTCCATCAAAACGTGTAATGACGGCAGCTGTGACACAGACACAAGCGGACAACACTCCAGGCCAACGGGACACCAAGAAGACCCACGCAGCTGCGTGCAAGAATTCAAGGGTGCACTGCCCATCACCGAATTGTTGGAAGAAATGATTAACCACCGGGGAACAAAAGTTAACATGAGCGCCTTACCTCACATTCGGCATTCATAAACTCCTGAAGATTTAAATGTTAAAAAAAAACAAAACTAAACTAAAAACCCATAAGAACATACATTTTGGTAATAACAATAAACCATAAGGAGCCCTGGTGGCGCAGTAATTAAGAGCTTGGCTGCTAACCAAAAAGGTTGGCAGTTCAAATGCACCAGCTGCTCCCTGGAAACCCTATGGGGCAGTTCTACTCTGCTCTATGGGGTTGTTATGAGTCGGAATCAACTTGACAGCAACAGGTTTTGGTTTTGGTTTTTATAAACCATAAGGAAAAAGACCAATACATCAGACCGCATATAAACTTAAAGCTTCAATAAAAAATTGAAGAAACGAAATTCAGACTTTCAGGAAGATGGTGGCATGAGCAGGTCCACCATCCCAATCCCTATCCCTCACACAACCAACAAGCAAAGCAACCAGAAATCTGCAACCTCAATGCTGTTTAAGAACTCCGAAAAGCAAGGGGCGGTCTGCAGCAACTGACCACATGCTGAAGCAAGAAAAGGGCCACTTTTAAACAGGAGGACACCTTTTTTTTTTTTTGGTACTGTTTCCACCCCTTGCATGTTCTCCAAGAGTGGGCCACCTTCTGGCTGTACAGGGAGCAGGGCTGGCTTTGCTGGCTTGGATACTTTGCACTTCAGAATTCTGTGGGTTCCTGAACACCACTGTAGGATAAATTCAGACTACCTCTGCAGAATGTCGAGGTCAGAGGGCTTGATCATGCAGGGGAGATTTTTGTTGTCTCTTTGTGCTGATGGACAGATTTTTCCCCCAGTCTGCACTTTTACTTAGGATAAAGACTTTGGAAGGTCCTAGCTTTAAAAGCAGAGCTCTCAGTTCCAAATGAGTGGGCTGGGCCCAAGATCTCACCTCCAGTCTCCAGGTGGGAGTTAGAAACCCAAGCCATTAGCTGACTGAGGGCAGTCACACAGCAGCTCATGCTCCTTCGCTAACTTACAACTCCCTCATGTTTCCAGCGGCTGAGGACCTCCCTTTCTCCCAAGCTCACCTTTGGATGTTTTTAAGTTTGATACATTTTACCTGGCATTTCTAGGTGTTTGTAACAAGAGAACTCGTATTTAAGTCAACAAACTTGGCAGAACCAAAATATTCCTTACTTTTTAACCATTTATCCAAAAAAACAAAAAAATCCTAAAAACACAAGTATGAACTTTGCTGCCTCTGTCTTTCTGACCCTTTCCAATATTTCCAACAGTAAATCCCAAAGCCCCATTAAATATACTAAAGACATGAACAAAATGTCCAATATCTTTTTCTTTTATTGATCTTTAGAGAAAGCAAAATTAAAGAACTCTTAGTGCAAGGAAAACGAGTGGAATATGTATGTGAAACAGAAACATTGGGAACAGAGCCTGAGATGAACAACCACGAGTTCTGGATTCACATCCCAGCTCTACGGGACTCAGGTTAACCAGGAAGGCAGCAAGCAGAGTGACTTCCGTTTCCTCAAAGATACGATAAAAGGTTTTACTCAATAATCTCCAACATCCTATGATTCTGTTTAATTTATAAAGATGCTTTCTTGTCCAGCCAGGATGTCTAGCTCTTTGGCTTTTTGGTCTGCTTACAGAAGTATCTTCCAAACAAGGAAATTAGTATGATTATTTGACATTAAATACAACATTTTCTATGTGTATTTCTTTTGGTATTAAAATTGTAAACAGCCATCAAGATATTTGTTTATATAGAACTTTTAAATGCAAATTGAAAGCAAGCCCCTCCCACTAACGTGACATTTTATTAATACAGAATTCACAGCCTATAATTTTATAATCATAAGAAGTCCACCAGAAAATAGCTGAGTTATTTAGGTAGCTAATATACTGAAAAGAAGGGAGAAGTTAATTCGATCATTTCCAATCTAGTATAGTAATCTCTGTATACTTTTTCTGAAGTTTATACTTAAGAAAGTCCCTTTGAATATGCATAAATAATTCCCTGTGCATGGATGTATGTAATTTTAGGCTTCCCACAATGGTTTACATATTACATGAAGAGAAAAGTAAGCTTTATCTGCTATTTTACCTTTTTTCTGGATCTTTTTGAAGACATAATGAGATCATTTTTCTGAATGATTTCCCGTATTTTTTCAGCATTTCTTTATCTTGAACACCAGTTTCCAAAGAAGGAGGATCATTCTGTAGTGTCAGCATTAAAACCTGTAAGAATTTGCAATATAATATAAACTTCTGAAGAATCAGTAAAGTTTAATTAAATATTGTGGCCAAGACATTTTCAATATAGGCAACCCCAACGTACAAGCAGATTTTATTTTCTAAAAGTTCACATCTAGATCAGTTGTTTGGAACCCAGAATTATTTGCGTATTTTTCACATAAGTAATATGCTATAAACGGTTGGCTTCCAGACAAGTCCATAAAGGCTCACTGCATCATCACTGCTATGTCCTTTACTTAGAATCCTTTGCTTCTGCATGTTTCCCATTCCCCACTCTTATACTGCCAAACTCCCCTCCAAAAAACCTGAAGCCATAACAAAATGCAGACTGCGATCTTGCTGGCTTTACCTCTTCATGGCCCTGTTTCTCCCTGATCCCTTACAATCCAGCCTTCTCTTCCCAGAATGCCACAGAAACTTTTCTCACAGAAATCACCAAGGATGTCCCACTTAACAAAGCTAAAGTCTTTTATTAGTCCTCATTTTTTCTACCCTTTTCTACCTTTCCACACCTCTGACAATCTTGATTACTCTGTCCAGCCTGAATCTCTTCATCCCGACAATCCCGATCACTCTGTCCAGCCTCAATCTCTTCATCCTGACCATGCGGATCACTCTGTCCAGCCTGGATCTCTCCATCCTGACAATCCTGATCACTCTGTCCAGCCTGGATCTCTTCATCCCGACAATCCTGATCACTCTGTCCAGCCTCGATCTCTTCATCCCGACAATCCTGATCACTCTGTCCAGCCTGAATCTCTTCATCCTCTGACAATCCTGATCACTCTGTCCAGCCTGGATCTCTTCATCCCGACAATCCTGATCACTCTGTCCAGCCTCGATCTCTCCATCCCGACAATCCTGATCACTCTGTCCAGCCTGGATCTCTTCATCCCGACAATCCTGATCACTCTGTCCAGCCTGAATCTCTTCATCCTCTGACAATCCTGATCACTCTGTCCAGCCTGGATCTCTTCATCCTGACAATCCTGATCACTCTGTCCAGCCTGAATCTCTTCATCCCGACAATCCTGATCACTCTGTCCAGCCTGGATCTCTTCATCCTCTGACAATCCTGATCACTCTGTCCAGCCTGGATCTCTTCATCCTCTGACAATCCTGATCACTCTGTCCAGCCTGGATCTCTTCATCCTCTGACAATCCTAATCACTCTGTCCAGCCTGGATCTCTTCATCCTGACAATCCTGATCACTCTGTCCAGCCTGAATCTCTTCATCCCGACAATCCTGATCACTCTGTCCAGCCTGAATCTCTTCATCCTCTGACAATCCTGATCACTCTGTCCAGCCTGGATCTCTTCATCCTGACAATCCTGATCACTCTGTCCAGCCTGAATCTCTTCATCCCGACAATCCTGATCACTCTGTCCAGCCTGGATCTCTTCATCCCGACAATCCTGATCACTCTGTCCAGCCTGGATCTCTTCATCCTCTGACAATCCTGATCACTCTGTCCAGCCTGGATCTCTTCATCCTCTGACAATCCTGATCACTCTGTCCAGCCTGGATCTCTTCATCCCGACAATCCTGATCACTCTGTCCAGCCTCGATCTCTCCATCCCGACAATCCTGATCACTCTGTCCAGCCTGGATCTCTCCATCCTGACAATCCTGATCACTCTGTCCAGCCTGGATCTCTTCATCCCGACAATCTGATCACTCTGTCCAGCCTGGATCTCTCCATCCCGACAATCTTGATCACTCTGTCCAGCCTGGATCTCTCCATCCCGACAATCCTGATCACTCTGTCCAGCCTGAATCTCTTCATCCCGACAATCCTGATCACTCTGTCCAGCCTGAATCTCTTCATCCCGACAATCCTGATCACTCTGTCCAGCCTGGATCTCTTCATCCCGACAATCCTGATCACTCTGTCCAGCCTGGATCTCTTCATCCCGACAATCCTGATCACTCTGTCCAGCCTGGATCTCTTCATCCCGACAATCCTGATCACTCTGTCCAGCCTGGATCTCTTCATCCCGACAATCCTGATCACTCTGTCCAGCCTGAATCTCTTCATCCTCTGACAATCCTGATCACTCTGTCCAGCCTGGATCTCTTCATCCTGACAATCCTGATCACTCTGTCCAGCCTGGATCTCTTCATCCTAATAATCCTGATCACTCTGTCCAGCCTGGAACTCTTCATCCTGACAATCCTGATCACTCTATCCAGCCTGGATCTCTTCATCCTGACAATCCTGATCACTCTGTCCAGCCTGGATCTCTTCATCCTGACAATCCTGATCACTCTGTCCAGCCTGGATCTCTTCATCCTCTGACTTTTATGGCAACAACGAACTTGAATCTCATTTTTCACCATTCCTCTGCTTCTGACGTCTTCCCTCCTTTCCCACTCACGTCTCTTCTAAACATTCCCATCACCTAAGAGTCCTGCATTTGGATCTTTACTTTCTCAGCACCGCGTTTCTGCAAAGTCTCATTTGTTTGCACAGATTTAATCATCATCTTACTAGGATGATCTTCAAATCGATACATTTAATTCTGTGTACTAGATATCAGCACCTCAATATACTGCTGGCAAATTAACTGATTAAGTATAAAACCAAACTCATCATTATATTACTTCCCAAATCTGTTGCTTCTTCTGATTTCCTTATTTCATTTCCCCAAACAACACTGACCATGGCATGGCAAGTCCATTAGTTGCCAACTCATTTAAAAAGTCATCCAACAATCAATTAGCAAGTACCCACTATATGGTCAGCACTGTTCTCAAGAGTGAAGTAGAAACTCATTTATGAAAGATATAACTTGTGGGGGAAGGAATCCAAGGTAGATCTAGATGCAGCAGATGTTTATAGTATTTGGTCCTGCCAACAAGATGAAGCTAGGAAAGAAAAGACTTTGAACAAAGAGAATTCCTGGCTTAAACAAAATTAAATAGGTAACCAGAGTCATTTAGGTCCAGTGTTTCATTTACCCTTACGGGTATGGCATGTGATAATCCTGGCAAAAGCGAGAAAAAACAATGACTTCCTGAGGAAAAGCGAAGCCATGACAAACGGACCAGAAGTGAGCTGCAGTTCCATTCAAACAGAGAACCAGACTAGACAACAGAGTGAACTGTGGCTGCAGACCAGAAAGCAAACGCTACGCACCCGGACAGAACAGAGGTTACAGAAGCAACAAAACCGGGGGGACGTGTGAGTGCGTTCATCCAATCGTTTCCAACTTCTGAGCAGGGAAGGAATCAGGATGTAAAACTGAAACTTGCAATTTAGTAACAAACATAATGAATCCAACCTCTTAGCATGATCTTTTTTTCTTAATCTTAGAGGGATCTTTAGGACATATGTTTATTTTATGTTGAAAAAACAATTATCTAAAGGTCAAATTTTCCTTCAGTTTCTTGTAAAAAATGAATTGACACTTTCATTTAAAACAATACCATGCATACAATGAATTCCATTCCTATGAATTTATTACTTTTTACCCATCTACCTATCCACTCACCCATCCAGTAGATACGCACTGAGATGTAAGCACTGAAGACCATATTTATGTAGTGGGATTTGGGTGAATTGTCTTCCGTACTGTTTCGACTTTTTTATAAAAGCATATGCTCTTTTCATAAATATAAAGTCAACACTATAGTAACGTAAAAAAAAACTGGCATAGTGGTGCTTATAAAAATACCTCAAGGGGGAGGGAGCAGCTGGCAAACAAACGTAGAAGGGGCATGCTTTATGCGTAAAAACTACGTTATAGCCAGAGTTACTACTTGTTCTTCAGATTCAATTTACAGTTCCTGAAATTCATGTCTGGTTACAACTGCAAGAGTTAACTACCCACAATGGATGTCATGGATAGAAATGTGTCCCCAGAACTGTGTGTCAACTTGGCTAGGCCACGATTCCCAGTATTGTGTGGGTGTCCTCCATTTCATGATTTAATGTAATTATCCCATGTGTTGTAAATCATAATGTCTAAGATGCTAGTAAGGCAGAATTAGAGGCAGTAATGTTAATGAGGCAAGACTCACTCTACAGGATTACGTTGTATCTTGAGGCAATCTCTTTTGAGACATAAAAGAGAGAAGCGAGCAAAGAGAAGGAACCTCATTACTACCAAGAAAACGGCCAGGAGCACAGCGTGTCCTTTGGACCTGGGGTCTCTGTGCCTGAGAAGCTCCTAGACCAGGGGAAGACTGATGATAAGGACCTTCCCCAGAGCTGACAGAGACAGAAACCTTCCCCTGGAGCTGGCGCCCTGAATTCAGACTTCTAGCCTTCTAAACTGTGAGAGAATAAATTTCTGTTTGTTAAAGCCATCCACTTGTGGTATATCTGCTATAGCAGCTCTAGATAACTAAGACAGCGGATGAAAAGCAAACCTTACCCCACTCCACATCCCTTTTTTTAAATAAGTCATTTCTTTGGCCTGAAAATAGTCTCCCACCTTACAGTTATAAAAACACATCTTTTCAAAACATTGTGAATATCCATTTACTCCTAGGAATCTTCAACCGCTAGGCAGAGCATGACCTTAAAATATCCCTAACCTTCAACATGATCAAAATGTCATTCATCAAATACACACTCCCATGTTATGAAAATGGAGATACAGAGAAGGTTTTCATGGTATCTTTTTGCTGGTTTTATCCCCCTCTATCTTGTTAGGAAGCCCCGTTGGCTCAGTGGTTAAGAGCTCAGCTGCTAACCAAAAGGTTGGCAGTTCCTTGGAAACCATATGGGGTAGTTCTAGTCTGTCCTAGGGTCGCTATGAATCGGAATCAACTCAACGGCAACTGATGTGAATAATACCAATATTCGCAATGGGGCCACCATTTTATATATAATGTCACAGAGCACCCTGTGAAGTGGGCAAGCAGAGCCACAGACAACAGGTGCAGCTACAAACAAAACAGAATTCATGTGCATATTATAAAGGGCTGGGCACACTGATAAAAATGGTTTCAGAAGTATTGGTAGTACCATCTGGAAACACAAACACTCATTCTGTTACTAACGTTGGGAAAGGGTTAGCAACTACACTTCAGGTAACTGCCACATCAGAATATAATTCAGGTTTAGGAGGCATAGCTAGAACTCCTCGTTTCCCCAGTTGCCGCTGAGTCGATTCCAACTCATGGCAACCCCATGTGTGTCAGAGTAGAGCTGTTTTCCGCAGGGTTTTCAATGGCTGTGACCTCTGGGAAGCAGAATGCCAGGTCTTTCTTCCGGTGCACCTCTGGGTGAATTTAATCCGCCAACTTTTCAGTTAGTAGCCAAGTGCTTAACCATTTGTGCCACCCAGAGACTCCATGATAACAGACTTTTTAATAAAAGTTGCTTAGTACCCTACCACAAAGCAAACTTTTATTCAGTTTATAATGAGAATAATAAATGCATCTGGCACATGAATACTTTGCATAGATTATATTATTTAATATATGAAAAGCATTTAACACACTGCCTGACACAGGTAAGTTTTCAATAAATGTTAGCTATAATTACTGTTAATATTTAATCCTACCAACAACCTTATGTGGGGATATATGCCATTTAAACATGGCTGCACTATTGACAACTGCAGCCCCCACAGGCCTCTATGCTGCACAGCATGCTGAGACTTGTCCCCAACATGTTGAGACTTGTCACGACTTGTCTTCCCAAACCTATTCTCCCTTTACTGATGGGCTTGTTTACCTGAATTACTTCTCCCTTGCCCGCATCCAAAGCCCATTGTTCTGCTATTTGCTTCACTGCTTGCTGTACTGACTATAAATAAACTCCTGGGACTGAAGCCGGGGTCGACTCCTCAGAGTGACCCTCCTGGCCCCACTTCTCTGTAAGAGCTGTGTTTGGTTACTGTCTCCGCTGCCCCGACATTCGCCACTGCTGCGACAGATGGTGCCCCGTGTGAGGGGCTGCGACAACCTTACAAAGTAGAAATGATCATCATCCCTGCTGAGGCTACTCTGCACAGATGACTGTGGGGAACATACTGCATTTTACGCAAATAACATGGCCTTCTGTTTGTTTGCCAACCACTCGGCTCCCGCAAGGTATTTTCACAAGCACCACCATGCTAATTTTTTTCACACTTTGCTGTAAAAAGAATTAGCATAGCACACTTATGAAAATACCTCGCCTAGGGAGTTGACAACAAACGTAGAAGCTCCATGTTATTTGCGTAAAAATACAGTACTTAAAAACGAGAGGTATCAGTCCCTAATATCAAACTAGTTAAAGAGACAGAGACAGAGGAAGAAAAGGGTTATAGCATTTAAAAAGGTCAACTACAATGCAAAGTCCTCAATGCGGAACACCAAGTATCTAACACAGACTTTACCTGCCACAGCAGTTAGAAGGAGCACAGGGCAGAACACGACGGGAGGGAGAAAGGCCGAGAAAAGGAGCCGGCACCTAACCTGTGCCAGTGTGCTGAATACGAGTCTTACCTTCATTGGTGGATATTTGTGATAAGGAGCTGCCCCTGTGGCCAGCTCAATTGCTGTGATCCCAAAACTCCAGATGTCAGCTTTGAAGTCATAGCCTCGGACCTGCAAAAAACAGAAAGATGTGTATGATTATTTCTGCCAGCCCCAAAACACTTTCAAAGCTAGCTTCTAATATGCATTAAGAACCATGGAAGTGTTCACAAGCTTTAAACCAATAAAATAATTTAAAATAGGCAAAAGCGAAGAATACTAGCTAATAGCAAAACGCAAAAAAAAACGGCAACCCCAGTGTTTACCAAGAATAAGGAAGTGGTTAAGAAGGGTATAGTCACTTAAAGGAGTATTATATAGTCAGCTAAAAGCAATGTTCATGAATTCTATGAAAACAGAAAAAAGCTTGTGATAAAACACTTACTACGAACAAAGGAACAGGAAATTGTCCACAAGTCCTGCCACAATTACAAACAGGTATACAGTCTATTAAAAAAAGACCAGAAAGAACTAGAACAAAATGTTTGGCAGTGGTACTAAGTTTCTTTTTTCCAAAATATTCGGTACTATGGTGTTGTTTTATCACCTTAACTTTCATAATGAAAAAAGTTACAAAGAGGTAGCTTCTTAAAAGAGTTTAAAATTGAAAATAGATAAAAGCAAAAGGAAAAATCAAAGTTGCTTCTTTACGCCTTTTCCACGAACCTTAAAACTCAATGAGAGAATTAACTGGTGGTAAAGAGCCCTTTCTTTCAACAAAAACAAGTAAGCTTTGCAGCAGCAGGACCCAACGGAAAATAGGTACCTTTTGAATCCGAGCGGTAGCTAGATTCTATTCTAGAATCTCCGAGAAACTTGCCAGGGCTGCTTACTCTGTACAAACCACAGGATAAACTTGGCAAAACACAAATAAGGAAACACCGTCTGCAACTCCTCCGACAGCAGTCCCACCCATGGTCCTTCTCTGACTCAAGCCAGGGTCCTATCAGCTACAATATATGGCTACGTGTTCATAAATTCAGAACCTGAGTGGGTAAAACTGACAGAGCAGAACTCAGCTTACCGTCTGAAATGCACTACGACAAAACGTGCCTTACACATGCTCACGTCAACTTCTTTGTGTTTGCTGCTGCTGCTGGTTTGGGTGCTGTAATTATTTTTTCAAAAAATTTTAAGGCATATTACAGGGGTGGGGAGGGAGGGTGAGAGTTATTTACTACTAGATAGTAGATAAGAATTATCTTAGGTGAAGGGAAGGACAGCACACACTACAGGGGAAGTCAGCACTACTGAATTAAGCCAAAGCTAAGAAGTTTCCTGAATAAAATCAAACACTTTGAGGGACAGAGTAGCAGGGGTAGGCGTCTGGGGGACCATGCTTTCAGGGGACAGCTAGGTCAACTGGCATAACAAAGCTTATTAAGAAAATGTTCTGCATCCTACTTTGGTGACTTGCGTCTGGGGTCTTAAAAGCTTGCAAGTGGCCATCTAAGATGCATCAATTGGTCCCAACCACCTGGAGTAAAGGGGAATGAAGAACACCAAAGACACAAGGAAAGTATTAGCCCAAGAGACAGAAAGGGCCACGTAAACCAGAGACTTCATCAGCCTGAGACCAGAACTAGATGGTGCCCGGCTACCACCAATGACCACCCTGA